>JAJIBD010001004.1:47500-200000 GCA_021461705.1 Cryptotis parvus | reverse complement strand
GAATCATAGCCATACAATAATCTCGCATATAATGAATCCTTGGTCAGCTTGCTGTAACCAAGCAGGGCGAGCCTGCACCCCTGTGTTTTGTCTAATGACCCACATTCTTCCTGAATGAACCTGGAAAGGGATTTTCTGGGAAGTGTGTTCTGAATTAAGGTCCTTGCGTTGAAGTGAACATCTCCAGATCTTAGGCTGTTGGTGTTTGGGGGGTGGGGTGGGGAGTTATTCCCCATGATTTCATCAGTCCTTGCTCCAACCTGTTTAACATATAAATGCATCTATGACCCAGGGGTGTTCAGAGCAAGGAGATCCCAAATAAGGATCAGCTGAAGATTTTAGTCAAAACTACTCCATGTCTTTGAATCCCTTCTCTTATCATTTATAGGTTTCTAGAGAATTAGGGAAAGGGATAAATAGTAAATAATAAACACCCAGGATTTGTTATTCTAGGCAGGAAACAAGAGGAAGGTTGGGTGCTTTTGTCTGCAGGCTCTTAAGACCACTCAAACCCTGCAATGTTTTTTTCTGTTTGTTTTATTTTTCGGCTACATCCAGCAGTGTTCAGGGGTTAACCTGGCTCTGCTCTCAGCAATCACTCCTGGCAGGCTCGGCAGACTATATGGGATACTGGGCATTGAACCGGGGTGGACTGCATGCTAGACAAGTGCTTTACCTGGTATGCTATCTCACCGGCCCCCTGCAATGCTTATTTTTAAAGAAGAAGACTTTAAAGCTTAAAGAAATGGAATAATATCCTCCATCCTGGTTTGTTTCCTCTAGATCGCTGATGGGAAACCTTTTGCTGTCAAAGGATTTGGGTTTTTGTAGCATCGTTTACAGGTCATATACTTTAAGACAGGAAGTATCCTGTCTCTCCCTTTATGGCTCAGGGTCAGACCACATGACATGGGGCCAGACCAGATGTTTGCCAGTCCCCACTTGTGCTCGAGATCTCATTTCTCTGATGACACCTCTTGGACTCCTAATAGACTCTCAGTTATAGTAGATGGTGTTGTAGACCTTAGTATTAGCATGTCCAAGCCCCTACTCTAGATGCTTAGTGTATTCATATAATAGCCATTGGTATCTGGGCTTTAATGAGCTTTTTTGGTTTTGTGTTTGCCCACACCCAGCAGTACTCAGGGTTACTCCTGGCTCTACTCAGAGAAACACTCCTGGCAGTGCTCAGGGGACTATATGGGATGCCAGGGATCAAACCTGGTTCCATGTGCAAGGCAAGAACCCTGCCCACTGTACTGTTGCTCAGGCTTTACTAAGCTTTAAGCTAGAAAAACCTTACTTTGTATTTGTTGTCATAAATACCTACAAATATTGTGATTAACACACACTTGAGCTGAAGAGCTAGTAAGGGCTAAAGCAGGTAAGGCTATACTTGGTATTCACTGTATCCCCTAAGGTCCCCAAGCCCCTCCAGGAGTAAGTCCTGAGTAAAGTTGGTGTGTCTCAGAAACAAAAAAGTCAACCCACCCCTTCCCCCGTACACTTACATACACACTAAAATAGGCAGATCTATTTTTTTTTTAATTTTGTTAGAAGCCTAGGTACGCCTGATCCAGAGATTCAGATACTCGGGAAGAGCTGCTACCGACTCTCCCTGTGCACAGCTGACCATGAGGTACCCAGGAGGGAATGCAGGTCTAGCCCTGGCCAGCCATCCCATCAGAGCCTCACAAGAAGGCAGAGGAGGCCCCCCCACACCATGAGGGGCAGTCATTTTCAACATCTGGGCTCCATAGCTCGTCAGAGCTCCACCCAGCAGAAAAGCTATCTTTCCCCATCCCGCTTGGCCGCTTTGCAGCTCATGCAGTTCATCAATAAATGCAAAAAAAAATTAAAGTTTAATTATATCCCACCCATACAGCAGAAACTGGAAAGCTACCTGTGTCATATTTGGTATGCCAAAAACCAGTATCAATTATAGACGTCATTCCCATGACCTAAAGGAATGGTTTGAGCCTCTTCGTGTTCCTGGAGCGAGGAGATGTCTTCGGCTACACTAGCATGTGATAGGTCATATGGAGATATTACTGGGGCAGATCAATGAACAATGGAAAGACAAGTGATACAAGTGATAATGAAGCATATATGTAATAGAATAACAAATGAAGCTTTCTTGGACACTTAAGTTGTTTTCAGATTCTGGCTATTGTGACAATGCTGCGATGATCATAATAGTACAAATGTCTTTGAGGAAAAGAGCACTTCGGCCCATGGGGTTTATAACCAGAAGTAGAATTTCTGGTCCTCAGAACTGAGTTTACCATAGAAAATAGATGGGTTGGGAGGTCAGGAACAAATCCTGAGATCAGTGTGAAGAAAAGTAGACACAATGGTAGAGGGTGTGAAGTTGAAATATATACCTAAAAACCTAGCATTAACCATAGTGTAATTAATAATGACTAAATTATATATATATAAATATATATTAAATAAATCAGATTATATTTTAAACAAAAATTGCTCTTAAAGTTTTGTAATGTATTTTTAATTATTCTAGGTATCATTCTCCTTATGCACTTATGGAAGTCATGGTTTTCAATGTCACAAGATTGTTGATAAAAATAAATACCTTAATCATCTACAAAATTTATTATTACAGTGATAAATTATACAGATATTCTAATTATCTAGATATCATATTTTAAGACAAAATTCTGAGTCTGCAAGTTTTTTTTCCCCTTTTAAGTCAAGCACTAGGTGAATATTATAATTTAAGTGGCAATAGTTTTGTTTAAGTTGTATAATTTAATTACAGGTCTATCAATAGACTATGTGGAAAACAAGCTTTATTGGATCAGTTCTGGAAATGGAACCATAAATAGATGCAACCTGGATGGTGGTAATTTAGAAGTAATAGAGTCAATGAAAGAAGAATTAACAAAAGCTACAGCCCTAACCATCATGGGTAAGTGGAATGGTTCTATAGTCAGGATGCTTTCTATTGATTGGAGTCAGATTAATGATGACCAGTTAAAAGCTGAGGAAAGTTATTGTGCTATTAAGAACCAGAAACACATTCAGAATGCACATCTCTTAGTTTCATTGTTTAATCTTGGTAAACAGACTTGTACGATTATACAGATCAAGGACTTGTTGGTACCAGCAATACTCACTTCACTGTTATTGATTCTTTGCTAACAGTGACTTGTAATATTTTATGGTTTCCTGCATTTTACTGCATTGTTCTAAAGTGCATAGGCTATTTATTTGTCATA
This sequence comes from Cryptotis parvus, assembly GCA_021461705.1. Lineage (NCBI taxonomy): Eukaryota > Metazoa > Chordata > Mammalia > Eulipotyphla > Soricidae > Cryptotis > Cryptotis parvus. The sequence goes on along the minus strand of JAJIBD010001004.1, from coordinate 196,761 downwards.
ATAAAGTCAAATCTGGATTATCTTAGAAAAATTGTTGAATTCACATAAATAATTAAAAGAAAAAATCACAGGATTTGTTTATCAGTAATTAAAATTATTCCTCCAAAAATAAGTATTCCGTAGTAAAAAGGAGTAGTTATATACTTATTTGAGCCTCATTCCCATTGTTTTTCTCAGACTTCTGAAAAAGAAGTACCAGACAGGTAAGATACACAGAAAGCTAAGAGAGGGATAACTCTTCATAAAAAATATAATCAACACGTACTGCATTGTACATGAGGTTGATTGCTCTATTTTTGCTTGAAAAGGGTGTTTTGAATTAAAAATAGCTTCATTTAAACACCGTAATTTATGTTCTAGAAAAAGGTGTTTTTAACTAAAAAATAACTTTATTTAAACATCATAATTTTAAACACTACAATTGTTCCAACACTTTCTCAACAACAGTATTCCCTTACCACCACAAAGTCCTTAGTTTCCCACCCACCCCCAAGCCTGCTCCCTTAACAGGCACAAAGAGTTATTTTATATCGCTTATTGCAACAAATGTCTCATAATGGTGTTTCTAAAATCAGGACTTTTTACTGTACTGCTACATGCATTTTGGACCATCTTTTATTGTTTTTACTTTGCACTTAGTGGGCTTCTACTCAATTTTCTTTTTTATTTTTCTTTTTTTTTTTTTTGGGTCACACTCGGCGATGCTCAGGAGTTACTCCTTGCTCTGCATTCAGGAATTACTCCTGGTGGTGCTCGGAGGACCATATGGGATTCGGGGATCGAACCCGGGCCAGCACAGGCTGGCCACGTGCAAGGCAAATGCCCTACTTGCTGGGCTATTGCTCCAGCCCATCTTTTTCTTTTTTTAAACAAAGTTGTTTGTGTTATTTGTTATGCACATTTAATATTGAATCCCATTCACACCACCATTGTTTCCCATTTTACCAATCACCCATTAAGCGTTGATAATTTATTTTTCTTGTTTATAGGTAATATTGCTTGTTTATGGGTAATTTGCTAAAAATGATCAGAAATGTTTTCTAAGAAGAAAGTGAAGATTGTTCATTTTCAACATGCGGTTATTAAACCCTGATATGTTGTTACAGGATAGGCATTGTGTATATATATATATACATATATATATATGTATATATACATATATATATATATAAATACATATATATGTATCACTGTATCACTATCTTCCCGTTCATCTTCGATTTGCTCGAGCGGGCACCAGGACCTCCATTTTCCCCATCCGGACTTCCCCCTCATCAGAACTCCACCCAGCAGACCAGCCTATTACAGCCTGGCTCGCACTGCCGCAAGCGGCCGCGCAGTTCATCAATAAATGCTGGATTTTGAGATGACTACAAGAGTATGCTACCCGCGCGGCAGAGCCTGGCAAGCTACCCGCGTTGTATTTGATATGCCAGATACCAGTAACAATTATAGACCTCATTCCCATGACATTATGGAATGGTTTGAGGCTCTTTATTTTCCTGGAGCAAGCAGGTGCCCTTGGGCTCTACTTGCATGAGACAGGTCATATATATATATATATATACATATATATGTATATATATAAATATATATATATGTATTATATATGTATGTATATATGAATATGTGTATGTATATGTGTATATATATGCATACATATATGTATGTATGTATGTATGTATATATATATATATATATATATATATTGGTTTTGGTTGCCTTCTACTTCACATCCCATTAAATACAGTGTGCTACTCAGTTTACCTGTATTGTAGAGCTTGAGATGTTGTACAGCTGTGAACATGGCTGCATGCTCCAGGAATTCCAAAATTTTTAACAGGATGATAAAGTTGCTATTAAATTTTTAACTGGTGGTGGCTTTGGTACGTGTGTGTGACTGCCTGGGTTCCAGAAGAAAAGGGCGATTGGGGAGAGTGATAGCTCATCCCTGCCTCTGTGAAAGCCTTCAGATTTCAGTCACAAAATCTTCATGTCAGAGTTTTTTAACATGTTAATTTATAAGTGAAACTCATCTGAGAAATGAAATCTGGTTTTAAAAACTGCAAAGATTGTGGAGTGTGGAGGTGTTTGTTGCGGGTGCTCATTTGAATGGAGTACTGGGCTCACCCACTCCTCTCCAGGGTGCCAAGGTAGGCACAGACTGGCATGGATACTGGAAGCATCTCTGCTACTTGTTGATCTCTTTCAAGATTTATATATTAGTCCCTGAATCATGGTCAATAGTTGAGATTATTTGGCATGAGGTATATTGAATTTTTTTAAGATAAGTAAAGGGATACCATAAATTGCCAGATGAGGAAAGTCATTGCAAATTCATCAAAAACTGATTATTTATGGAATCACTTTAACATACTTTTTAATTTAACATTGTAACTTATAAGTAAACAAGCATTTTACTTTGAGAGACTACAAAATTTTCATATTTTTTTTGCTATATTCCAAAGTTAGTATGAAATTTGATTTTGGGTCTAAAAGTTACTTCATAAATATATGATATTTGAAATTATAAGTTGTTAATTAAGACTATTGAAAAGTTATTTTCTGGAAAATGTGTTTTTATGACCTTTTTCCAAATAGATAAAATATATCAATTATAAGGAATGACCTTTAACTATGTTGAGGTATTTTTAAAGGATTAGTCCAGTCTGAAAATATTTAGTTCAGCATCTCTTTACTACATTTTTGTGCATATAATATATTTGATTCTGAAGTGTAAATGTATGAAAATGACACTAATCTCATCAAACTTATATTTCTATGAGGGGTGAGAAAAGAATTGTTTTATTCATAAATTAAGACCTCAAATTATATTTTATTTTCAATTTTTAGAGCTAAAAATACAAATTTCAATGTTAATTGCCAGTGTCTCAAAATTATGAAGATCACATGGAAATATATATAAGTGCACTTTTATAAAGTGGTATTCCAAGGATCCAGAGAAATGTACATGCATTAAGGCATCTACCACATGTACTACTTAGATTTTTAACCCTAGCACTGCAGTGGTCTACAAAATATTGTCAAATGTGATTCCTGAGCCCAAAGCCTGGAATAAAGCCTGGATACTGCAAGTGTGACCCAACACTCCATACACCCTTACTGAAATAATATTTAAGTAGGATTTTTTGAGGAACACATCAGGCTTATTTCTGTCTCTGTGCTGATGTATGACTCTTGGTAGGACTGAGTGACTATATTGGGTTCATGAATCAAACTCAAGTTGTCCACATACACAGAACTACCCTAGTAAATACACTAGTGCCCCAAAAAGTGGAGTTTTATAAAATATTAGTGATGGAATTTGACTTAAATAAATCTGATTAAAACACTATAAATTTTAAATTCTGAAAATTGAGCATTTTAGTTTAATTATTTTTTTTTTATTTCACGTTTTGTTTTTTGTTTTGGGGTGATAGGTGGCATTGCTCAAGTCTCACCTTTGACAATCCACTAAGGAACACTCCTGGTGGAGGTTTAGGAACTATATATGGAAAGCTGAGGATTGAACCAGCTTTGACCACATGCAAGGCAAATGCCATGCCCACTGTGCTATCTCTCAGGCACCAACTTTTGTATTTTTACCATAATGACTTGACTTGACATCCATCATTCATAGATTTGCTCAAGCGGGCACTATTAATATTTCCATTTGACCCTATGGCGTGCCAGTGTAGCCCAATGGCATCTGGTTGCTTCAGGAATACAAAGAGCTTCAAACCGTTTGTTCACGGTCTTGACGAAGAAGACTGACCATCTTGTAGATGGGCGGCCACATGATCTTTTGACATCCCGTGGGATTCAGTGGTAACGGCTCTAGTCCAGCGGTCATCTACAAATCACATTACATGTCCAGCCCATCTGATTTTTTGATGCCTTGGCAAACAAGACAGCATCCCTGACTCTGGAACAGCGATGGAGGTCGGAGCTCTGGATTCCTTCTTTCACCTGAATGAGGTGTGATATTCCAAGCATAGTTCTTTCGATTCCTCTTTGGGAGATCCAAATAGCATTCTCATCCTGCTTTTGTAAGGCCCAGATCTCTGAGGCATATGTTAATGTAGGGAGAATGGTGGCGTCAAAGAGATGTGCCCATATCCAGATGTGCCCATAGTGTCTTTTTTAGCTATTTCTTCAATGCTTTTGAAGGAATTTCATGCCGCTCTCTTCCTCCTGCACAGCTCAGGTTTTAGGTCTTTCATCATGTTGACTCTTCGACCTAGGTACATATAACTTCTGCATTCAGAGATGTTTGTTCCATTGAGAGTGAATGGGGCCTCTGGAATTTGTTCATTTTTCATGAACATAGTTTTGCTGAGATTCAGCTGTAGACCAATCTTTCCACATTCTTGGTCAAAGTCAGTAGCATTTGTGCCACTTGGCTAATATTTGGTGTTATTAGAACGATGTCATCAGTGAAGCAGAGGTGGTGTAGTTGCCGACCATCTATCTTCACTCCCATTTCTTCCCATTCTAATTGTTGCATGATGTTCTCGAGGGTGGCGCTGAAGAGTTTTGGTGAAATGGTATCACCCTGCTGAACCCCTCTTTTGACTTGATGATCACATCCTTGTAGAATGGTGAGATCCTGGTGGTGAATCCCTAATACAGCTCACGAAGGGTCTTGCTGAATTGGGTTTGAACACCCTGTTTGGCTAGGGCTTCGATGACCTCTTCATCTCCACAGCATCAAAGGCTTTCTTTAAATCAATGAGCGTGAGACAGAGTGGCATCCTGAACTCCCTACAAACTTCAATGAATTTGTGGATGTGGTCGATTGTGCTGAATCCTTTTAGGAAGCCAGCTTGCTCGCATGGTTGCCCTTCATCTAATGTTCTGCCAATCCTGTTCAGGATGCAGGATTTTTACCATAATACTAAGTCAAATATTTTAGTATTTTACTGTAATTCTTTTCTAAATTGTTGTCAACTAATATCACAGTGTCTATTAATTTTATTAATTGTTTCATTGAGTCTGTAATTTTTACACCATTACCTTTAGACTCAGAGTACAGGATTTAATGTGTCTACTTGCTCACAGCGCCCCCAGTTCAATCCCTTGCACTCATATGCTTCCTCTTTCTTGTCAGGTATAAGAGTGCTGCTAGCTCTGGCCCGTGCTTCCAAAAATAAAAAAATAATAGTAAAAATAAGGAAAGGATTTTTTCCTCCAAATGAGGAATTTAAAAGTGTAAAAGATATGCTTTTTTTCATATTTGTCCAATTTTGGGCTTGGGTTGTGACAGGCCTTACTCCTGACTCTGCACTCCAGTATAGTTCTAGGGGGACCATATGGGTTGCTGGGGATTGAACTCAGATTGGCCTCAAATAAGGTCAAAGCTTATCCTCTGCACTATCATTCTGGACCATTTCAAATTATTTAAGCCTTTAAACTTTTTTTGCTATTTACAGAATACTGTCATGCTCTTATGAGAATGGCAGCTTCTCTATCAATGGTGATTGAAATCAGCTTAAGCATATCTAAAGCACTAATATTTTTAGAGCTCTATATTTGTCTAATTATACATCTGTCTTTGTATGACAAAGGATTATACCTGACAAGCTGATAATTTTAATTTAGCAAAATTTTCTGTACAATTTTCTTCTAAGGCAATAAACTTGTCATTATATTATTGAACAATATAAAGTTAGCAACTCTCTTTGGTGTTGTTCAAGAATTTCTTACCAGAATCTCATAAATAGATTTTAAGTTATGTATATAAGAAAGCCTCAAACATAACCCTAGCAAATTATTTTATAAAAATTAATATCAATACATGTGACAAAACCAAAACAAACTTGTTATTTTAAAAATAATCCAGTAGATTAAAGAATATATAAAAATAAAAAAAAACATAGTTGGCCTTAAGGAATACTTAATATGTATAGATACTCATGTATACTTATGCACCACATGTATGACATTCAACATACCTTTCTGTACTATGTGAAAAAATGTATATTTTCATAATTTTATTCCTGTTAAAAACATTTTCCATACACCTTGGTTTCAGTGAGAAATTAACATTAACTGAATGTTGAATAGTCTCAGTAAAAGGAATCGTAGTCATTTTAGAACAAAAATAAAATGAATTTGAAAATTATATTTACCATCATATATAAATACACACAGGCCTTTTTATTATAAGATTCCAATTGTTCTAATGGGACGTCAAGGTAAATCAATTGATGTATATATTTCTAAATTTAAAAAAAGCAGTTTAATAATAGTTCTATGAATAAATAGCATTTTAAAATTAGATGTACCTTGGAAAGCATTAGAATGGTCATATTTATCAGCTCATATATATCTTTAATTATTTCTGTTAACTAACCAGCTGTGAATCTAGGACAAGTGCTAAGCCTAATTCTATTTTCTATTCTGCAAAAAGATGAACTTTAATGTGTTCACATAAATTGCAAAGTCTTTACAGCCTTATATGATAGTACCACTGATGACTTTATCCAAGTACAAAATATAATATTTTTATTTTAAACAACATAGAAGGGTGATTCACTTGTGAAATTATAATAATTGCGTTAATAGAAATCCACTTTAAAATTTGAGCAAAATATTTAATTTCGACATAAACTATAAATGTGCTGGAAAATTGCAACATAATTTACCTTAATTACTTGCTTCATGTCATGTTTATGATTTTTATAAATATGTAAATTTTTATTTTAAATATTCATCAAAATATAGAATCACAGAAGTTGGTTAATTTCTCTTAAAATATTAGGATGTTTGAGTTACAGGAAACACATAATATGTCCATTTTTTCTGAACTCACTGAGAATAAGTTTTCTGTTATTAATTCCAATATATATGTGTATATAATGTATATTATGCTTTAAATCTATTTATATGTCAAATTTCCAGCATAATCTGAATGTCTTAGTATTAAAATTAACAATTATTGTTTAGTACTATTAGGAGTGATCAAAGAAAAGTTATGTTCTTTGTGCATTTCCAGTATACTGTTAGAAACTATCTTGGTCCTTCATAGTTAATGTGGCACATTTCTCTTAAATCAATGATAATAGTAAACTAATCATTTATCCTCTAGAGAGCCCTTGAAAATGAGCTTTTAAAAAGTAACTTAATGACATTTGTTCATTGTCTTCATAGACTCACTTCACAAAATTAATACCCTCACAATAGGTTCTATCAAAATTCCCAGTGCACTGATAGTTTGCTCTGGTGAAGCCAATACTGTCATAATTAAAAGCTTTCAGAGGTATCTGGATATCAGGAAAGGTCTCATTTATTTTCTAAGAGTAAATATATGTTAATATTGTTGGGGATTAGTGCTCCAAATATTCCCACAAGAATTTCTACAACAGAGCACTTACAATTGTTTAAAATCCTTGTGGACAGAGAAAGTAAATCACAAATAATTTCAGTATTGGTATTTATTTGAATTCTGTATTAATTTCCTCAAAATATAATTTGGCATAATGACTAAGACACAGAATCAATTTGCACATTTGTTATAAATTTTCACAGACTTATACTATAACTTATGTACAATGATTCTACTTTGAAATTATATATAATATATGCATATATAATATATAACCTAATATATATATATTTTTTTTAACACCTAGTCAAATAGGCTGGTAAGAACATCTAAATTTTGGGGAGTCTTTTTGTTTGTTTCTTTTTTGGGGTCACATCTGCTGGTGCTCATGGGCGATTCCTGACTGTAACTCGGGAGTCATTCATGGTGGCCTTGGGGACTATATGATTCCCAGGGATCTAACCCAGTTCAGTTGTAGGCCAGACAAGTGCTCTATGCTCTGAACTATCACATCAGTGTCTGTATTTTTATTTCTAAGATAAATTTTATGGGACATTGTCATGGGATCTATGGAATATTGTAAATGTTAATTTATGTCAGACTGTGGGTCATAACAAGATGTTTAATATTTGCAAGAACTTTTGGTAGAGAACTGTAGGTTCATATTAAATCCTATATAAAGAATCCTAGACACTGTTTTACAACATGGTCTTAGATCAGATAATTTATAATTTCTTGTCCGTTTTTAAAGTTTAGGCATCATTACTTTTGTTTCATACAGGTTTACATTAAATGTTGTCAAGTTGTTTTTCTTACTACATCAGTTTACTATATATGTTTCTCCCCTACATGTAAAACGAGGTTAATTTTTTGTGCGTGTGTGTCTTAAGTGAGCTCTTTCTTGTCTGCTCTTTTTAAACCCTCCTCTATTTCTAAAGTAGTAGAATTTTGTGTGTATGTTTTCCAATGTGGAAACATTTCACTTTTATAAAATTCAGGACCACATTAACTCATAGATGCATCATTTATAAAACACAGCAAGGGGTTTTATACTGAGTACATTTCAATAAGTAATAGACTATGAATAAATAAGACAAAGACCATTTACACTCAAAAACATCTGCCAGAGCAATCCAAATTTATTTTATATCTGAGCAAGGAAATGTTTATGTAATTTCATCACAACCATAATAGTATTGTAGAATTTAAATATTTATTAAAGTAAATATTAATAGAAAATACTTTAAATAAAGATTTAAATTGAAAAAGAAGATGAATGAGATATAGGTACAAACTACATTCAGTCATTTATAGCAATTACTATGTATACATATTTACATTAAAATAAAAGCAAAGGATAACATAGTGTGTTCTAAAAAGAACCTAATACACATGGGTGGGCACACACACCACACAAAAAACACACATGCAACCAAGCGCACACAAAAATTAATAAGTCCTAAAGACAAAATGAAAATTTGGGTGTTAAGAATGTTTTGGCTCTTAAAGGTAATTTTTCACAGTTAAGCTTAACATCATTAAACACTTCAATGATAATAATTGAAAGTCCATGTAAATGTAGCATTCTAGAATTTAATTTATAAAAACCCTAACTCATGTGACTCTCAGAGTAATCCCATGGGAGACCTGCCATTAACACTGCGTATTGCAGGGGAACCATCTGAAACTCAGAACCTTAGTTAATAATTCAGGATTATGCAGCTAGTAGAGTGTAGCAAACTTTTATCTCCTGATTACTAGATTTTAAATAACTTGTTTCTTCTGATTTTGTCTTGGGTTTGTATTTAGACTAAGATATACACTATGATATAGTCAAATTGTATTTTGAGTGATGCAAATATACACAATTTTTGTTTAACAAATGCTTTAACACAAAATCAAATAATCATAGAAGTATGAAGTGTTATGCAACTAATAAAATGAGGTTAAATCTTTGTCCTTAGATGAACTATTCTCCAATATATAATTTAATTAAAAATGGGTGGTGTCAATATATAAGAGAAGAAGGAGAGGAAGAGAGAGAAAGAGAAAAGAGATAAAAAAAAAACCTGCCATAGGCCGGAACAATAGTACAGTGGCTAGGGCTTTTTGCCCTGCACTTCTGAACCCAGTTCAATTGCCGGCATCCCATATGGTCCCCGAGCACCGCCAGGAGGTAATTCCTGAGTGCAGAGCCAGGAGTAACTCCTGAGCATTGCCAGGTGTGACCCAAAAAGCAAAAAGAAAGGACCTGCCATAGAGGCAGGCTAGGGGAGGGGGAGGGAATCAGGGACATTGGTGGTCAGAAGTGGGCACTGAAGTGAAGGGTGCTGGGACACTGTATGGCCGAAACCCAAACATGAACATTTTTGTAATTGTTTATCTCAATCACCAACACCCATCCTGCCGCAGCTTTTTCCTCAATTCGGCCCAGGTATGCTGGTCCAGAGACTCTCACACATGGGGCAGAGCTGTTCCTTGCTCTCCCTGTGCACAGCCGTTCATGAGGCAGTCGGGAGGCATGGTGGGTTCTAGCCCTTGCTCACCACCTCGGCAGAGCCTCACAACAAGCCAGACCACCCCTCCTCACTCCCACGGGGCCGCCATTTTCCACTTCTGGACTTCCCTCTCGTCAGAACTCCACCCAGCAGACCAGCCCATCACAGCCTGGCGCGCCGCAAGCGGCCGCAGTGGTTCATCAATAAATGCTTTATTTGGAAGTGTTTAAAAGAATTTGCCTCCCGCTTGACAAGCCTGGCAAGCTTCTCGTGTTGAATATGATATGCCAAATTCCAGTAACAATTATATTAGGTCCTTCCCTTGACCTAATATAATGGTTTGAGGCTCTTTATGTTCCTGTAGCAAGCAGATGCCCCTGGCTCTACTGGCATGAGACAGGACATATGGAGATATTACTGGTGCCCGCTCTAGCAAATAGATGATCAACGGGAAGATCGTGATCGTGATCGTTTATCTCATGGTGGTATAATAAAATATATTTTTAAAAAATGTGTGGTTTGTGGGGCCAGAACCACATACATTGGGTACGACACTAGTCTTGTATACAGTCAGTCCTAGCTCTGATATTTGTCAGGTGTGACCCAGAAACAAACAAAAACAAAGCAAAAAATAGGTAGTTTGAAAATGATTAAAGAAATGTCCCAAATTTTAATCACATATATGCTTAAAATTATTATTTTTCAAATATATGTATTTTTGCATTTTTTGTACTCTGAGTACAAATTATTTAGATATAATTTGCTCTCTAAAATGCACATAGATTGTTGGTATACACAACAACTGGAAAGGAAGATAAGGTGACTGCTAAATCATCACTCTAAACACCCAGGATCACAAGTAATTTTTCCATGTAATTCTGTTTAATTACAAAGTCAAATATGCAAGTGAGTTTCAACACTAATATCATCTTCACCACGAAAACTCTTACATTGTCTGAAACATTCCAGGGTAGAAAGTGTTACACTGCAATACTGTTTTATACTTAGGAGAGAGGCATCTGTGGCGTTTGGTAAAGGAGGTCATTGTGATTATTTTTCTCTCATTTTAACTCATTTCATTCTAAGCATGGTTTCAAAGAGCAAAACATTCACATTTTAGGTACGCCATGCCACCATACCTCGCTTGCCATGAAGCATCAACATTACTTTCACCAGTCAACGGGGCCCTTCAACCAACTCCCTTTCATCTTGGCAAACTATTTTATGACAGAGTTTAATGATTTGTTCTTATTGAAAATTGTCTATTCCCTTGTATTATTCTCTTAATATATAATTTATGAATAACATTATCCTGTATTTGTCTTTCTGCTTCTAACTTGCTTATTTCCATTTCATTATGCTTGAGAAAAAGGAAGATTTAATCTTATTAATCTTTTCATAGCTGAGTAACTATTTGAAATCTTTTGGATAAATAAAAAGCATCCTATAGGGGATATGTAAGTTCTTGTTACGAGTACCTATTTGTCCCAAAATGTCAGTGCAGTAAAAAACGGTACTATATCAGTAATACTATATCTGAATTGCAGAGAGTAAGAACCTGATTGAAGTTATATTTTCTATGTGATAGTCATTCTGTCATCGGGGACTTGTTTAAAATAGAAATTTTTCTAATCAACGTATCCCAATATCTAGTATTTTTAAATAATATATGAAAGGATCATAGAGAAAAATATTGCTTTCTTAAAAGGAATATATTTTTTTTTGCTTTTTTAGTCACATCCGGCGATGCTCAGGGGTTATTTCTGGCTCTGCACTCAGGAATTACTCCTGGCAGTGCTCAGGGACCATATGGGATGCTGGGGATTGAACCCGGGCCGGCACAGGCCAGCCGTGTGCAAGGCAAACGCCCTACCCGCTGGGCTATTGCCCGGCCCCGGGAATATAATTTTTAAAAATGTCTCTCTCTCTTGTCTGGACGCCGCCAGGGTCCTCAATAGTGCCTAGAAGCAAGTTCCCTTCTACCTCCGAAGCCAGCGAGGAATGGAATCCGATGCAGTTTTAAAAGGGCTTTTCTATCACAGGTTCCAATATACAATCCAAGAGCAGGGAAAACCTCCAGAATCTGAGTTCCCAGCAAGGCCCCAGCCACGTGTAGGACAAGATGACTGCTACCACGTGTTGAGGCCCAACAGAGATGGAAAGGACGGAGAGGCAAATGCCAAGGGAAGCTGAAATGGCAAAAAGGGAGAAAAAAGGGGAAAAGAGCGAGCTTCTATTTTCTTTCAGCTTATTTTATAGCTACGAATCTGCCCACACTCCCCAGCACAGCCCATTCTGGGCTGGGCTATCTAGAAAATGAAAACAGGAAATAGCTCTATAGAAATGTATCAACTTCAGGAGACCATCTGGCTGTTTACAAGGACCCGGAGCTAATTCAAAGCCTCTTAGCAGAGCTGGGAGGAGCTATAAGCTAACTGTAACTTCCCCTGGCAGGGAGGGTCAAATGCCCTCAGGTAATTTCTCCCAGCACCTCACATAATATCTTGAGCCAAGATCTGCCTGGAAATGCCTTTATAGGGTAGAGAAGGGGGTTTCTGAGATGGCATGTCTCTGTACCAAAGACTAACACTAAGGCCAGTTAAGTATTTCTCCAAGCCTTCACAAGAGTCTTGTCTAATTCATGGTAGTTTTGTATTTTAGTTGCCTTTGAATTATCAGGGAGCCATGCTTGCTTGCTTGGAGGCAAACAGCATTTCTCTCTGGTCTAATTACTTAGAGATCCAACGTGGCCAGGCAAATATGCTGGTAAGATCTAGTCAGTCCCACTATGATTGTGGTAGCATGAGAGAATATTTATACCAGTCAGTATAGAGTACATGGTCAGATAAACTGCCACATTTAGGCTACCCCCCTATCTATGAAGTAACCTGCAGGAGGCAATCCAGGGCAGATGCAGAGGTTCTTAGGGGAGTCCTGCAACTTCTCTCTCTCTCTCTCTCTCTCTCTCTCTCTCTCTCTCTCTCCTCTCTCTTTTCTCTCTCTCTCTCTCTCTCTAGTTATTCCTGGTTTGGTGTTTAGGTGACCATATATGGTTCTGGAAATCAAATTGGGTCAGCAGAAATCATGGCAAGCATCTTACTTGCGTACTATCTTGCCAAACTGGAAATAACTTTGTACTTTAAATAATAACCTAACAAAAATTGCTTTCTTTATAATTAGTTTTTTTGTAAAGAAAATAATAGCTTTATTGAAGAAATCTAGTAAGATAAATGTGATGGGAAAGAAGAGAGAAAGATACATATTCAAGAGAGGAAACAATTTTCTCCAAAGTCTAAAAGACAATTTTTATACTATATACTGTATCTTCAAATGCAAACAGTCTAATTTTCAGTCCCAATTGTAGTTAACTTATTCACTTTAGTGATTTATCAAGAAGTTATTATGAGCAAGACACTTTTCAGAATCAGGGAATGCAGCCGGGTATAAAACTGGTAGTGAATCTGTTGTTTAAATACTGCTATTCTCAGTGGGAGAAAGGAGTGTATAAGCGAATAAACAAATGAAATAAAGCTTGTCAAATGGTGAAAAGTACTAATAGGGAAAATTCAACCAGGGCGTATGAATGCACATTTGGGTGGAGAGGAAAGTGTCAGAAATTTTACAGCATTAAGAAGCAAGGTCATACCAATTTTTGCTGGGAAAAGTGAGTTGAACAAAAATCTAGAAGGAGGGAAAAGCCTATTTAGGAATCTGAGGTTGTTCATATATATATATAAGAAAGATTAGAAAATCTAGGTGGACTACTTGACTGTTTTTCAGATAGTTTATTTTTTAAATGAGAACATAAGTGTACATGTGTCTTTGTACGTTTGAATATACATATGTTGTATATGGGTGCGCATATGCTTGTGCATGCTACTGTAGCTGTATGACTACATTTTCCCTTTTATGGGACTTTTACCATGTTTATACCATACTTGATATGGTATGTTTTGATTCAAGTGTTTTCTCAAAGCTGGTATAGAATAAGCTAAAATATAATTTATAGTTAAGTATTCATATAATGTGGGTTAAAAGTAGCAATCTACAATAAATTCAGTTCCTTAATGGGAAAGCATTTAGTTTTCATGAGCTTTAAATTCTAAATGATGATGAAATTAGTTCTACCCCATGACTTAACTTTATTTCCAATTTATTATATATAACGTCACTATTAGTGATTATGAATTTAATATTAAAATAACTTTCTAGTAAATATGATCATTTAAAACTATTATAGTTAATGTTTATAAAATAATAAACCATATAATCATCAAGCATGAAAATAATTAGAGTTATTTAGAACACACATATTTTGAAGAAATACTAGTTTTCTGCTTGAATTTTTAAAATGTTCTGAAATTTAACACTTGAATGACTTATATGTTTAGGACCCACATGATGCCACTTTAAATTATGTGCAGTCAGTGAAATAACCTTTTCTAAATGATTTTTGCAAGATAAGGATTTTTTAGATTACAGATCATATACTTTCTTGAACAAGTACTATACTAATTGGGAATGTTCCTTTTCGATATTTAAAAAAAAAATAAAAAGAATTTTCTAGGTGCTATCTCAAGAGCTGAGAAAAATGTTTATTTTCTCAGATATATATCAGTAGCGATTAGCACAATCATATTATGTTTATTAGTGGTCAATGGTGTTTGTTTATACCTGATTAAATTATGTAAGCATTTTGTACTCTAAAATAGTCAAGTAATGAAAATATGAACAAAACCTATGTTATTTTGGAGCCAGAGAGATAGTACAATGGGTGGGGCGTTTCCCTGCATGAAGCCAACATGGGTTCTATCCCTGGCATCTCATTTGGTCCCCTGAGCACTTCCAGTAATCCTGAGCATAGAGCCAGGAGTAAATCCTGAGCATCATGGGTTGTGACCCAAAAAGCCAAAAAAAAGTGCATGTTATTTAAACAGATTGAAGTCATATAGTATTTAAGATTTTTTACTACAATCACATTTTAGAAAAAAAAATTCAGTGATTTTTCAACTCTAGGATAGCATTTCTGTGATTTGAAATATACATGATTTTTTTTGAAAATTACTATCAGTATGCTATATAAGTGTTTCTACTTTAAAATCCTACTTTTTTGAAAATGAACAACTTCTCAGTGTACACTGATCAATGTCACCTAGTTCAAGGAACTTCAATTACATCCAACTAAATTTTCTAGCCATCAGTCTTCTAATTGCCATAACAGTATTCATTAAAGTAACAGTAATATATGAAATATATCCAGGCAATTTGCCCAGTACTAAGTATAGTACATAGTTGTCTTATTTAACTACTCAAACCACCATTAATGAAAACTAATAGCCCATCAAAATTTATATGAGGTATCTCTGAAGGACTATATGTAAAATTATTCCAGCACTTTTTTGTCACCTTAAATTGCCATGTTCCAGAATGTTACACTTCTTAATGTTAATTACTTAACAAAATGGATAAACACCATAATTCCAATGTATATCATAGTACTTGTGCTTTTCACAAGATGAGAACCTATTACTGAGTGTATACTACATGCCCTGCAGAGCCTGGCAAGTCGTATTTGATATGCCAAAAAAAAGTAACAATTATAGACCTCATTCCCATGACCTGAACAAATGGTTTGGGGTTCTTTTTGTTCCTGGAGTGAGCAGATGCCCTAGGGCTACACTAATGCACAACAGAGCATATGAAGATGTTGCTCAAGCCAATCAATGATCAACAGGAAGACAAGTAATACAAGTGATCATAGCACTTGTAATAACAAGATTATAACTTGCCATGAAAGAATAGTGCCATTGTCCTAGTTATGTAAATAGAAAAAATAGAATCATCACAAATATACTCTACTTAAAAATATTAAGTAAAGTGATAGTTTCCCTTTATATTTGTCTTTTACTCTAAAGTTTTCTTAACTCTCATTTTCAGGAAATAGATTAAAACAAGTCAACTATATTAATCATACTTATAGCAGTTTTAAAAACTAAAACATGTGTACATGCATGAACTTTTTAGGGGGAGTTGCTTAAATCATACCTAGTGGAGCTCAAGAGCTTTTCCTGGCTCTATTAACAGAAGTGACTGCAGACAGTGTTCAGTGGGCCATAGACAGTGCTGGGGAATGAATTCATCACTACCATAGGCAAAATGAGCACCTCTCCCTTTTACTATCTTTCTAGCTAGAAATATTTTTAAGTACAGATATAGTTGTTTTATAATTCATAAAATGAATGAAAAAAGATACTTAAGGTCTTTGCAATAATAGACATAGTACAATTAATATACCACTTTAATTAGCTTGAAAATAAATAGCAGGGGCATGAAATGGGGATAACTTGATTATTGTGACTCCTAGGCTGCAGAACTAAAGACACAGAAGGAAATAAATTGAAGCAGGAAAGTGAGAAGAGGCAGATGGGTGGACCAAACTGATGACAGTAGGGAGGTACTTGACTTGCATGTGGCTGAGCTGGGTTTGAGCCCCAGCACACACTCTATTGTCCCCTAAATGAACCAGGAGTGAGTGGTGCCTGAGTGTAGAAAACCAGGAGAAAGTTTTAACACTGCCAGGTGTGCTTATACAGCCCTCCAAGAAAAAAAATTAAGAAGAGGTGGATAAAGGGTAAAAAGGCAGGGGATCGGGACCACAGATATGGTGGTGATGAAGAGGCTTCATCTAATTCTACATCTTAACCAGAGAACCAAAAAAAAAAATTAAAGCAAGTGATCCAAACAACACATATATTCAGTCTGTAAATTTTAGTATTATTTCGTAGTATCGAGAATAGTTACTACATTCATATTTTATAGAGTATGAATATAAAAACTACTGATTGTATAACACCCGCATGGCAGAGCCTGGCAAGCTGTCCGATGAGTGTTCAATATGCCAAATCCAGTAACAGAAATGTTTATTTTCCTGACCCCAAAAGAGCCCTTAATATGGCAGCAGTAAGAAAGGCAAACAAGCAGTGCCTGATAAAATTTCATGGCCATCCTAGGCTGCCAAAACGAAGAAGGACTAAAATGACTGTCTGTACTTTCAATGCACATACTCTGGCATCGGAAGCATATATCGAGGATCTGATGGTGCAAGTGCAAAAGATCCAAGTATGACATCATTGGTCTGATGAGACGAGGAGGCGTCAGTCGTATCACGCTGTATTTGACACCGGAGAAGAATTGTTCCTTAGAACTTGCGACAAAAAGGCGTCGGTGGCATTGGTGTCCTTCTCAACACGAACATGGCCGTCAACATTAATTCATTTGAATGCCTAAAAAACTGGATAGAATTATTACACTTGAAGAGATGTGGCCCACTGCCAGAATTTTCTATCTTCATTGTCTACGCACCAACATTCACATACAAGGAAGATGAAATTGAGAAATTCTACATGGAACTGGATGAGTTCTATAAAAAAAGATCACCACGTTCTACGAGATCATAGTTGGTGATTTTAATGCCAAGATAGGATTGAGAAGATTGGCTAAAGAACTCCACATTGGGACCCATGGAATAGAATGGAACGAACAGAGTGAGAGACTATCTAAGTTCATCATGTACACCAAGACCATTCATGGGAACTCACAGTTCCAGAAGGCTGAAGTGAAAGGTTGGACATGGAAATCTCCTGGTGGACATTTCCACAATGAAATTGACCACATCATCTAGAAACCGTGGGGTTTTGCCTGACTGATGTTGCTGTCGTCCCAAAATTCCAAACAGGACCGGGCCACCATCTCCTTCATACAAAATTCTACTTCATGCAATGAAGAGAAAAGGCTGGAAAGTTTAAGAAGAGAAGTCCCGAATGACCACCAACTGGGAACTCTTTGGCACCATTGCAGCAACATGGGAAGATCACTGATGACATCGATGAAGAATACAACCGACTGGTTCAGCACCTCCATAATTGTGCGAAGAATGCCGAGAGAGAGAAAGACAAAAAAGTACTCCTGAGTTCAGACACTCTCGAGCTCATTCACTAATGTGGCAAAGCGCGAGCCTCAGGCGACCAAATGATAAAAGTCCAAGCTTGCAAACCTGTGCAGAGAAGCGATAAAGGAAGACCTCATAGAGAGAAGAGCAGAAATACTGGAAGATGCAGAGAAGCCGGGAAAAGCATTCACATGCCCGCCTCTCCTTCGCCAACTATAAGACCAAGATGACTACCCTCCGACACCCTGATGGATCTATCACATCTTCCAGAAAGGCAATGGAGAAGATTATCCATGACTTCTACTCGGATCTCTTTGATAGCTACGTCCACCTGCCTACATACCAAATTCCACAGGATGGATATGTCATTCCCAACATTCTCCCTTCTGAAATCCGACATGCCATTTTGTCAGTAAAGAAGGGAAAAATAACAGGCACAGAAAAAAGTCAGACCCGAACACCTGAAGAATCTGCCGTCAGTACTCATCAATACACTGGTTTGGCTCTTCACATGCTACCTGTCTGAATGCAAGGTGCCCTCCCAATGGAAAACCAGCAGGACAGTTCTACTGTTCAAGAAGGGAGACATTCACGACATTGGCAACTATCGCCCCATCTGCCTGTTGTCTGTCCTCTACAAGCTGTTCACTCGAGTCATCCTGAAAAGGATTGGCAGAACACTAGATAAAGAAAAACCATGCGAGCAAGCTGGCTTCTGCAAAGGATTCAGCACAATTGACCACATCCACACGGTAACCAAGTTCATTGAGGTTTGTAGGGAGTACAAGATGCTACTCTGTCTCATGTTGATTGATTTAAAGAAAGCCTTTGATTCTGTGGAGACTTAGTGGTCCTCTAAGCCCTAGCCAAACAGGGTGTTCAAACCCAATACATCAAGATCCTTCATGAGCTGTATTACGGATTCACCACCAGGATCTCACCATTCTACAAAGAAGTGATCATTGATGTCAAAAGAGGGGTTTGACAGGGTGTTACCATTTCACCAAAACTCTTCAGTGCCACCTTCAAGAACATCATGTGACAATTAGAATGGGAAGGTATAGAAGTGAAGATAGATTGTCGGCAACTACATCACCTCCGCTTTGTTGATGATATTGTTCTAATAACACCAAGCATTAGCCAAGCGGCACTTCTGCTGGCTGACTTTGACCGAGAATGTGGAAAGATAGGTCTACAGTTGAATCTAAACTAAACAATGTTCATGAAAAATGAAATAGTTCCAGAGGCCCCATTCACTCTCAATGGAACAGACATCTCTGAATGCAGCAGTTATGTGTACCTAGGTCAAGAATTCAACATGATGAATGACCTAAAACCTGAGTTGCGCAGTAAGAAGAGAGCGGCATGGAATGCCTTCAAATGCATTGAAGAAATAGTTAAAAGGACAAAGAACCTCCGGCTCCGGGCACATCTCTTTGACTCCACCGTTCTCCCTGCATTAACATATGCCTCAGAAATCTGGGCCCCTATGAAAGCAGGATGAGAATGCTATTCGGTCTCCCAGAGAGGAATCGAAAGAGCTGTGCTTGGAATATCACGCTTCACTCAGGGGAAAGAAGGAATCCACAGTTCCGACCGTCCTCGCTATTCCAGAATCAGGGATGCTGTCCCATTTGCCAAGGCATCGAAAATCAGATTGCTAGACCTGTAATGCGATTTGGAGACAACTGCTGGACTAGAGCCATTACCGACTGAATTCCAAGGGTTGTCAAAAGATCACATGGCCGCCCACCTACAAGATGGTCAGACTTCTTTGTCAAGACCCTGAAGGAACAGTTTGAGGCTCTTCATATTCCTGAATCAACCAGATGCCATTGGGCTACATTGGTATGCGTGATAGGGTCCAATGAAAATGTTACTGGTGCCTGCTCAAGCAAATCGATGAATAATGGGATTCAAGTGATCAAGTGATTTTATGAGATAGAACAGTATATTATCTTAACTAGACGAGATATTTGAAGTAGTTTTTAGAAATTTACGCCTTGTGATATACAGTATGTTCATACAGAATTAAAAGCTAATTTCCATATTTGAATTGATATTTAAAAAATTTGACTCTGAAAATATGTTATAAAATATTTTCTTTTTTTTAATTTTAATTTATTATACTACCATAGTTATACAATCACAAAGATACTCATTATCATGTTTCAGTCATATAGTGTTCCAACAACCATCCCTCCACCAGTGCACATTTCCCACCACCATTGTCTCCAGATTCCCTCCCCTCCAACAGCCTAACACTATGGCAGGCACTTTGCCTCCTCTCTCTCTCTCTCTCTCTCTCTCCTCTCTCTTTTTCTGTATCTCTCTCTGTCTCTCTCTCTCTGCCTCTCTCTCCCCTCCTCTTTCTCTCTTCTCTTACATATTGTGGATTACCCTACATACATTTAGGAATTATCATTTAACTTCTTTGCCTACATTCAATGCTCAGTTCTAGTCTGGCATTACTGTTTCCAATGATTAGTAGAATAATGGTATATATTTATCTCCCACAAATGAATACAGTCATTATATATCTTTCTATAAAATTATTTTAATGAGTCATCAGTAAATTAACTAGCTATTCATGACAACAAAAGCTATTTTTAAATTAGTAACATTTATGGGACAGTACTTAGTTATAAGAAACAATGAAATTTGTCTTTTGCTACAATAAGAATACAATTAGAGTTTTTTGATAGCTAAGTAAGAAACTGTGGAAGGAGGAAAACAAATATTAAATTATCCCACTTATGGGAAATAGAAAGAAGCAATGCAAAGAAAGAGGCATAGCCATGTGAAATCACACTCTTGTTTCCACCTACAGAAATGAGTTACCAGAGTGAGAGCAGAAAGAAGGTTCAGTTAATTGAATATTATGCATAAAGATGCCTTGGTAATGGAAGTCATATGTGACCCTATTTTGAAGTGAAATTGTTCTGATAAAACATATACGGTCTTGAAAACTGATATTATTTTAATTAAAAATGATTAACTAATACTCAAATTGTTTGAGGCTCTTACTGTCCCTGGAGCAAGCAGATGCCCTTGGGCTACACTTGCTTGCTACAGGACGTGTGGAGATGTTACTGGTGCCTGCTCGAGGAAAATTGATGAACTATAGGAAGACAGTAATATGGGTGAAACTAATACTCTGGAGAAAAAAAGTATTAAAAATAAAAATAACTTTGTTAAAAAATATGGTTTATGGAACTTGGGGTAAAATCAGAATCAAGTTACCCAAGATCAGCAGTACCACACACGTATAAGCCATGCACTCTATGCTATGTGCTCTCTTACATTTTTGCCACTAATCTTTGGGAGAGTGAGAATCTTATTCTCTTCATTGATGTAACACTCCCAGCCCAGATTCAATTTCGGTGCTCCAGATGACTCCCCAACCCCATCAGGAGTGAGAACAGGAGCCCTTGTTAACCCTGAGCACTGCTGAGCTGGCTCAGAAGAACAGCAAGATACATTTAATGACAAGCTAAGACAAGCTAATATTTTTGATAAAAAAATGGAACACTGATAACCACATTTGCATAAGTTGATTGAACAGAGCTAGAATGTCAATTTCCAAGGAGCTCAAGGAACTATCGAGGGAAATGCATTGCTAGTTGACTCTAAATGACTTCTATTTCATAAAATGTGTCCCTAGTGACTGCTTAAAGCGATCCCTTGGCATAGCCAACTTTGGCCCCAACCACCCATACTCCAAATAATAATTTGGAAGTAAATTTTATAATGCTTTGGGACTAAGTACGATTTTCTTCAATATAGAGTAAGTTTTCTCTGAGTGGTTCCTGCTATGTTTTGAACGTCCCGGACTCTTTAATTGGTACTATGGTATTCTAATCTTAGTAAATTAATCAGTATGAGGGAGTGCATTAGTTGACTAAGGAAACCATAATGGAATACTACAGACTAGGTGGCTAGAACAACAGTTAAGTGTTTCTACACAGTTCTGGAGATTGTAAAACTAAAATCAGGGCCTCAGTAGAATTGGTGTCTACTGCAGCCTTTTCAGCTTGTAGATTACTATCTCTATCAATATGTTTTTCTGGGTTTTCTGTCTGTGCTTACTTCACTCGTATCTGCTCTATAAGTATTTATATTCTGAAGTATTTGTCCACGCCCTTACTATCTCATTTAAATTAGTTTCCTCTGTAAAGAGTCAGACTCTCTCATTTTTGGGACTAGGACTTAAACATATGAATAGGGCACAATTCAGCACAAAACAGGGTAGATAATCAGAAAATTTCTTTATGTGATTTGGCTTTGTTTAAGCTTTTTTAAACAAGGGGAAATGTTATCCTCTTATAACTTTCTCCTAAATAATACAAGACTCAATAATAATTTTTCCATACTTGTAATCTAATTTGTTTGCAACATTAAAAGTATAACCGGCTGTTCTGATTTTTCATTGTCTATCACATGCATCATTTTTTTTGTATGACTTGAACTTGGTAATCACCTATGGAGTGCTCACAAGAGGCAATTAGCGTTGTTTTTCTCTGCTGTCAAGTGCTGAACTAATCTCAACTAGCCTCCATGCAATGAATGTAATCAGTGTAAAGGAGGAAAAGTGATTTTCTTTTTATCCTCCTAGATTCATGTCTGATACTCCCCTGTAATAAAGAGAGGAGAAAATAGGCGAAGCCAATTAATTAGACTTATTTAGGGACCCCAAGAAGACATGAAATTCTACAGAACTCCAGATGATTGATGGTCACATAGCTAAGAATATGTTAATGGTCTTGGATTTGAAATGGGAGAAGGCAATGTGTAGGAAGATGAGAAGAGAAGGTGCTTGGTAAAACAGATTGCCAGACTCAGTTACATATGTGGTGAGAGAGTTGTCTTTCGTGATACCTCTGCAGGATCTTTGGTAACTTAAAACTCTTTTCAACAGGGTAAATGTGTACTCTGTTTTCTGAGCTCTGCCTATGTCTGCTTTTACTGAAATTTGTCAGTTCAAATAATCCATTTGCAAAAATGCTTATTTTGGGAGAGCAACACTTCACTAGCTATGAGATAAGCAGGTAAAACTAGAAAAAAAATAGCCCAAATAAATCCATTATTCTGAAACACACATGACACAGATTGCTCTTGACAGCTTGACATCCCAACTAGTCACTCCTGTACCTTTTCTAGGTATTATGAGTTCTGTAGTCCAGTACAAATTGTTGTCATTATTTGATTCCTTTGTTTATATTCTCTGGAAACCACAGAGGGTCATCATGATGTGGACCTTTTTTATTTGTCCTTCCTCCTGCTCGTCTCATTTAACATGATATTCCTAAGTTCCATCCACCTTTCAGTAAAAGTGCATGACCTCATATTTTCATATGACTCCATAACATTTTATTGAGAATAATTATACTTAAATTTGCTTATTCAACTATCATTGGACATGACGGTTATTTTCATAACCAGGCTATTGTACCAAGGTACCGCAATGGATGTAGCAATGCATATATCATTTAAAATTAATACATTCATGTTTTAGAGGTAGATGCCAAGAAATGTAATTGCTGAATCCCAGGTGCATATGGAATACACACAGAATACAGGAGACATATTCTTACTTTATGAGAAATTGCCAAAGATTTTCTAAGAGGGGGCCAGAGCAACTGTACAGTGGATACGACACTTGTTTTATATGCAAGTAATGGTAATTTGATTGTTGACATCCCATGTGTTTCTCTGAACTCTGTGAAGAGTGATTGCTGAGTTCAGAGCCACAAGTTACCTCTGATAAAGGGAGGTGTGACCCAGAAAGCAAAAAAAAAAGATCACAGAGGGTGAGCCATTCAATAAACCCATCAGCGGTAAATCACTATCACTATCTTCCTGTTCATTATCAATTTGCTCGAGCGGGCTCCAGTAACATCTCCCTATGTCCTGTCACATACTAGTAGAGCTAAAAAGGGCATCTGCTCGCTCCAGGAACATAAAGAGCCTCAAACCATTATATTAGGTCATGGGAATAACCTAACATAATTGTTACTGGTATGTGGCATATCAAATACGACACGGGCAACTTGCCAGGCTTGCTGTGCGGGTGGCATACTCTTGTAGTCACCTCTAAATACAGCATCTATTGATGAACCTTGCGGGCACAAGCAGCCCCACGAGCCGGACTGTGATAGGCTCGTCTGCTGGATGGAGTTCTGATGAGAGGGAGCAGTGAATAACTATTTATTTTAAGCACATTCCTGTTTATTTATGTATGCGTGTGAATATATATATATATGTTTGTGTGTTATATGATGCGTGTTTGTGTGTATACATATGTGCATATGTATATATGCATATATATAAACACATACTCATATGTATATGTATGTGTGTGTTTATAACTAATATGATATATTTCTCATTGTCTTTCTGTTTTGCTTTTCCTTGAAAATAAGTGAAGATTACCACCTTTTTTCATATTCATATTGACTATTTAGCTATATATGGAAATATCTCTTCATCCCTTCTCCCTTTTATGCTGGGTTGTTATTTTTTTTGTTTGCCTGACTTAGTGTTTTGTATATTTTAGATATTATTTTGTATATTGTTTTATAATTTATTATTTATTTATTATTTTATTTTTATCATAAAATATTATTTTTGTATATTATTTTATCTGACA
Source organism: Cryptotis parvus (assembly GCA_021461705.1). Classification (NCBI taxonomy): domain Eukaryota; kingdom Metazoa; phylum Chordata; class Mammalia; order Eulipotyphla; family Soricidae; genus Cryptotis; species Cryptotis parvus. The sequence continues at coordinate 172,339 of JAJIBD010001004.1, read as the reverse complement.
TATGATGTCTAAATATTTTCTGCCACTGTGAAGTGCATTTTTTATTAAGCTCATATTTCTTTAGCCATGTATTTACAACTTATTTTGAGTCCATTTTTGTCTTCTTTGTCAATGAAGAGAGTCCTTATATATAACTTTCCTTCTATATAATTTTCAATGACAAAACTTTAATGTCATTATTATTATTTGTTATCATCTAATTAGAGCATCTTCATTTTTCTGAGTATCATTTGTTCATTATATTCATCTTTGAAGATTTTGAAACCTTGTTTTTCTATTGTTACATTTCATTTAGTGATTAGTCTTCATTCTACTCATTTTTCTTTTTTGTCTTTTTGGGGTCAAACCGGGAGCCACTCTAGGGTTACTCCTGGCTCTGCACTCAGGAATTACTCTTGAAAGTGCTTGGGGGACTATATGAGATGCCAAAGGTTGAACCAGGGCCGGCTGCATGCAAAGCAAATGCCCTACCCACAGTGCAATCATCTGGCCCTTGACTAGCTTTTCTCATCAAAGTGAATACCTTTGGCTTCGCATGATAGACAACAAAGAACTAGGTATCTCTCATGTACTTTCTTTCCTTTATACATTTCGTGGTCTCACATACTCCTCAGAGAGATATCCCACCACAAGCCACTGAATTCTGTGACTTACATGTTCTGCTTAAGAAGAATTTGAGTTTCAGGCTTTGAGTTTTCAACGGGGCTAAATGATTAGAACAGTGCAACAGGCTTAATAGTATAAATTTCTGCAGTATTTAAAAAGAGAGGATATTTTGACTATGGAATTGTTGCTAAAGGAGTAGAATTTGAGTTTTGTATATGAAGGCTCTGAATTTACTCCAATCATTCCATGGCCTTTGTAGGAGTAGATCTGACTCCTAAGAAAAACTTGGAATGGAGACCAAAAATAATAGAATAGCAATACCACAACATCAATTATTTTGCAGGTAGTTTATTTTACCCTCAATGTTTTGTTTATTGTAAAACTTATTTTGTTTTTTGCATTAATCTATCTGGCTATATTTTATCATAGTGAAGAATTAGTGGAAACACGTTGTCTTTCCACTGAAGATGATATCCTTTACATGAAATCAATATAGTCAAAAAAGAAACTCTTTTTGTATATGAGAAGCTGTTATAATTTATGCAAATGTACAGCAATAAAAATAAAACTGGGGAAACATAGATAAATCTATCACGATCAAACTTTTATACCTTTATGTCAAAGGAGAGAACACTAAACTCTGTACAACTCTTTAGCAGGCTTATAGAATTAAGGTTAACCCTCATAAACTTTAAAATCAGTATTTAGACTTTAACTTGGAAAAGAGTTATTCTGTGACCCAGGGAAAAATGCATCTAATTTCCCCTGCCTAACTGCACTACCTTACATGTTTCAAATGCATTCAGCATGTAATCATTGAAAGGGTGAAAATTTTTGCATACAGAAGTCAGGTTTGTAAATTTGACTAAAGTAGTTGATCTCCATTAGTCTATAGATTATAGATGAGTGAGGTAGATTCTTTATCTTTGAAATGAGAATGATAATACTTTGTAGATTTTCTATGGAAATTGAAAGATAGAACAATACATGTCTGACTTTCACTATAATACTAATTCCCTAAAGTTTGGTGTTGTTTTCTATGTGTGACATATTACTCATTCAGTATACATGTATTCCGTCAGTAAACACAGCAGTGTTCATTAAAAAATTTGAGAAAAACACAATAACTGTGTAAAATTTTATTTTTATTTTGATTACTCTTTAGACTTTTTGTTAGGGTATATCATTCCTTAACTGTGCTCTTTGTAAATAAAAAATTGTATTCTATATTATATTGAAGTATGATTTATATGCATTACATCTTTTTTAAGGAAAAGAAAAGTTAAAGCAGAAAATCTCTAAATGTTTTGGGAAAAAAATAAATGATAAACTATAGATGTAACTTGCATTTTTAAAAAGGAAACTGTTCCACTTTCTCAGAATATTTTGAAAGTAGGAAAAAAGTCAGTGTATTATAGTTTAATAGCTGTTTATTATCACTTTATAAGATTATATTCTCTTTAAAAAATTTCTTTTTTAAAATATTTATACAGATAAGAAACTGTGGTGGGCAGACCAAAGCTTAGCCCAGCTGGGAACATGCAGCAAAAGAGATGGAAGAAATCCAACAGTCCTGCGAAATAAAACCTCTGGGGTTGTTCATATGAAAGTGTATGATAAAGAAGCGCAGCAAGGTAAGTCACACTATAATGAATTTGTGCCACATTTTGAATACACAAGAATAAACTTATTTATTCCTTTCTGAATTCAACAATCAAAGTTTCCTATTTTGACTTAAATAAAGAGAGGGAAGGTAATACTGCTTATATAATAGAAATAGTCTTAGCATATGTTGCTTAATGAGTTTTCAATATATTACCAGTTTTTCTAAAGGAATATGAAATTGTAAGGTCTTTCAGCTTAATTTAGTTTGTAATAAAACCACATAAGAAATCAAATTCTCAAAAATTTTGTTAAATGTACATTAAGCCCAGACATTAAAATGACTTGAGACCTCTTATGAACAATGTCAACATGAGAATTTTATATTGAGAAATACTCCATCATTTTGTTCTAAGAATTTTGCTCTTGTGTTTTTGCTTGTGCAGTGAAATGGAGTGAGAAAACTAACAGATGGTTTACATAGGTGGACTTGTCACATTGCCCAAATGGCAGTGAGATTAGAGCTGCCAGCCAGGACAGCCCCACACCTGCTAGTCCTTTCTTAGATGTTGCTTCATGATCCATGATATTAGCAGAAATAACTTCCTAGGAAAAATATTGTTCTGTGGTATGCTTTCTAGCTTTCACCTCTGGTGCAAAAATCCTTAACTTCATATCTTTCCTACTTAAGAAAAGCTTGGCAGTATTTGAAGGAACATTTTATGGAAACCATTTCGGGCCTGTAAACAAAAGCAGAGTAGAGACACAAAGCGTGAACAAGGGAGAATCACTCATTTTGAAGATAGGCAACGAAAGGCAAGCAGTAGGACTGATTGGAGATCCCAATTGAGAGCCACACCTGCTCACACCAGATTTCTCGCTGCCTTTATGGAAAGAACAAAGGCCACATTTTGCTCTGAAATCCTTTATTGAGTGGAATGAGCAGACACTTTTTTTAAAGAAATATTGATAAAAAAGAATGTTTTGTTTTTGACAAGATGCAAGCTCCCAAACTCACATGCCCAAATGTGCTTTTGATCTCTGATATTTTAGAGATTGTCACTTTTTCTATTAATATACAGGGTGCTTTCATTAACTGTTCAGTGATTAGATATTTTCTTAATGAAAGTTACCATTTTTCCAGCATCCGCATTTGAAAATAAGTAATATAATTGGTAAGAAAAATTATGAATGTTCAGTAAATTTCAATAAAACATTTTTGAGCTTAAAAAACTTATTCAGTACTATGATAAATTTTAGTTCATATTTTATCTTAAAGAGGATATATATGAGAAATACATATTATAATTCACAAAGATAAGTATTTTTAGATAATTGAAAAACCTACATCACCTTTTTAAATATGAAAAAGCAGTTTTTAAAATTTGAAACAATATATGAGGGTTATAGATCTTTCCAGGCAAATGACAGAATTCCTGCTAAGATCATATTGTTTTCTCCATTCCTTTGTTGGTAAGCAATCATATTAAATTTACTCCTTTCTTTCTTTTTTTTCTTTTTGGGTTGCACATGCCAATGCTCAAGGAATACTCCTGGCTCTGCACTCAGGATGTACATCTGGTAGGGCTCAGGAGACCATATGGGATGCTGAAATTCAAAGCCCGGTCAGCCATGTGCAAGGGAATTGCCCTTCCCACTGTTTTATCTCTCAGTTCCTACATTTACTTCTTTTTTTTCTTTTTGGGTCACACCCGGCTATGCTTAGGGGTTACTTCTGGCTCTGCACTCAGTAATTATTCCTGGGAGTGCTCAGGGTCAAGACTCAAATCCAGGTTGGCCACATGCAAAGCAAATGCCCTGCCCACTGTACTATCACTCTGTCCCCTACATTTATTTCTTAATAATATGTTTAGCTAAACATATTATTAGTGTTTAGCCATTTGGGTAAATGTAAATACAGTAAGAGCTACAGATTTTTATTTATCCCCAAAAAAGCTTAAAATGATCTCTTTTTACTCATGGTAAAGGGTGGCTTTTCATGGGCATATCTCGCTATGTATTCCAGACTGCAATCCTCAAACCAGATTAGTTTTTCCTAGCACGAACTTGGTCCTAAATCAGTGCTTATCCTTTGGTCAGGACAGAGTTTATTCCATGACCATGCCCTTAACTTATACTTCTTATGGCGCTTAGCCTGCCCTATGTTGAGGCCCAGGAAGCATAATTATGGCTTGCCTAGGTCCTTCCAAGTCCTGCAACAGAACCCTTCTTTGGGGGGTGTAAGGAACTAAGATCAATCTAAGGGTAACTGAGAGTTGAGTCAGGAAATAGGACACATGCCCAGGAATAAATATTCCAGAGTTAATTAACTCCTACATTACAAATGCAAAGCCTTGACTGCCTTCCTGTGTCTATACAAAAAGACATTATTCTGACATAAGAATTTGTAAAGGCATAAAGGAAAGAGAAAAGCAACATTTCACAACCCAAGATTATCAGAAGGCTAACTGCAAATCACCCTGCCTGGATAGGAGACCTAAGGCTGTGACCGAAAGGTAGGGGATGTGACCTCATTAGCACGAACATGGGTGCATTTCATACAACTCAGGTTACCTGCTGGAGGGAAAATGACAACTCCAATGTCAAACCTGAAGTACTTAGAACTTGTGCAATTGAGAAAACACTTGTGCAATTGAGAAAAATACAGCAAATATGCTTCAGATATACACAAATGGCAGATCATTTTCAAAGGTGTGTGCCTTAGTATGGTCAGGGAGAACAAGTGGACTAGCAGTCAAGAAGAGCTCATCTGTGCTCATCCCGCTGAGTAATACTGTCCACCCAGCGACCTCGATTCCATGATTCCTTAGCATCAGAAAACATTGGTCTTGGCCAAGTCAGCACCAAAAATTGTTCAAATGACAGCACTCCTGAGAAAGATTCATCACACAGGCCAAACTGCAAGACTAAGGTGGACCGCTTTAGCTTCCTTACCCTAGAGTACCCGTCTAAATTTATTGGGGAAAGAAAGGGCCAAATTTTCAAGATCTTTTGAATTGTTTTTTTTTATTTTATAAATTCATTTCCCCAGTGTTTTATATATTTTAGTCTTCCTTTTTAATTCCCTAATTCGCTTTTTCTTTGATGCTTCTTTAGCATCCATTCTCAATATTGTCTTACCTGTTTGCCTTGAGCATTTGTTAAAACAAGTTTGCATATAAATGTGCATGTTATTTTAGATTTCTATCAAGTTAATTTATATTCAGATCCTTTCTCTAAAATAAAATATGAGTCAGATTAATATATAGACTTATTGTTAGTCTTATTATAATTGGTTAATTTTTAATTTAGTCAGAGATCTGAAATTTTATTTAGAATTTTTGGTCAATTGAGGGAAACTGCAATAAATTAAATATTTTTTGATTGCAGAGAACATAAAGGCAATCATTTCAAAAAGTTCAGCAAAACTTAAATCTTAGTATGTGGCTCTACCAGCTGAAGTTCAGCCCTTGAATGAGCTGACAGCTTTAGATGTGATGAGAAACCTCGGGTAGAGAGTGAAGAGTGAACATTTCACACGTTATAATGACAGGTCTCATGAAAGTTTTGATTGAACAATTAAATCCCATCAGACTATCCTGAATTCAGGAGATGAGAAATAACGAGCTGCATCGGTATTTTGAATTTTCCATAGACTGCTATTAATACATATCTTTCATCATGCTTTGTAATTCTCACTAGATTTACTGCTCTTCAAATCTTGAACATGTGGTAAATGGCATTACATGTCCTAGAAAATTAAAAAAAAAACTATAAAATTAGATATTTAATGAACTTGCTGAATATGATTTAAAATTCTTTACTTTATTCTAGTGGAATAATCAGCACATGGGTCTAGCACATTTACTAGAATATCTTGATAGAATACCTACCTGTGAATACCTAGCATATGTTTATGTTTCAACAGATGAAAAATATTTAGAAAGAAAATTTATCAAATAAGTTTAATAAGGTTTTTAAAAAGATATATTTTAAGTGTGCAGAGAGAGAGTACAGGGGTCAGGACTCTGGTCTCGCATGGGACCTACCTAGCTTTGATCCTGGCACCCCATATGTCGCCGCAACACCACCAGGCATGACCCCTGACAGCCAGAGTAAGCACTGGACACATCCATCTGTAGGCCAAAAGCAAAAGGAAATATATGCGTAAATATGTACATAGACAAATACAGTTTTAGGTTTGGCAAAATATAGATCCTTGCTTTTAAGAAATGAAATAAATATAATATATACCTTCATCCTTTTAATTGTATAAACTTTTTTTTGACTGGCTATTTTGCACATTTGGCAAAAAGTGTTTTTTAAGTAGAAATAGTTATAGAGTTGACATAAAGTTATAGGTATTATATATATTCCCTGACTTTTGTAAAAGAAAAAAGATCTATTAAAATATTCAAATACTGCTAATTTTAATTTACTTTTTCATAACAATAAGACCTCATATAACTTGATTTTAAGTTTTTTCTATTTCTACCATCACTGTTTAAAACATAAAATCATATAAAACTATAACTTTAATAAGTATGTTATGTTAAATTTATATTGCAGCTGATTTTTATTGTAGCTTTTTGTGTGTCTGACTAATCATGTGGTTGTAATTTTTTGTTTTTGTGGCAGCAATTCAGATTTTATATTTTGGAAACTACATTGAGTTCAAGTTAAATTAGAGCCACAAATTGATTATAGTAATGTTTATAGACACTTTGATTGGTATTATATTTAATTTCCTTTTTTGATAGGTCACAATTCAATTCATAATTGACACTTAAAATCATTCTATAGAATAAATTTTAGTAGACACTTACAAACATATACATATATATACTTCTATTGCAGTAAATGAATTAAATTATGGTTTTATTTTCTTAAATTTGTTCTTTTCATTTATGTACCTTAACTATAGGAAGTAATTCCTGCCAACTAAATAATGGTGGATGTTCTCAGCTCTGTTTGCCAACATCTGAAAACACAAGGACTTGCGTGTGTACTGTGGGGGTATTATCTCCAAAAGAACCGCATGTCATGTCAAGGTATAAATTCCTGAAAAATGTCTCAGTTTTAATTTACTAAATTGTGCTAATTTGGGGAAACCAAGATGTTAGGTAAATCTTTTTTTAAAAATTATCTTATTATGGTGCAATGGTATTATGCTTAATTTTAGACATGTAGGACTTGAATATTTTTGAACTATTTAAATCATGTTCTTCTTTATAAAACTTTCTGATTTATTTCATGAATAGTAATTTATTCTTAAATTATTTACTACTTTCACTAAACTTTCTGGTAGTTAGATGTTAAGTTACCTGTATACTTAATTTAAACTGTATTTTTGATATTGGAAAAGCAAAATATTCAAAAAAGTAAACATTTTGTGATTTTTTTAGAGAGCAAGATGTTTCAAGAAAAAAATTAGGGGGCCGGAGCGATAGCCCAGCGGGTAGGGCGTTTGCCTTGCACATGGCCGGCCTCTGCCGGCCTGGGTTCGATCCCGGCATCCCATATGGTCCCCCGAGCACCGCCAGGAGTAATTCCTGAGTGCAGAGCCAGGAGTAGCCCCTGAGCATTGCTGGTGTGACCCAAAAAAGGCAAAAAAAAAAAAAAAAAAAAAAAAAAAAAAATTAGGTTAGACTTTCAACTGATAATTCTTTCTAACAACTTATTGTAAAAAACTTTTTACTTTATAAAGCATGGTGTTATAATAAAAAATAAAATTAATTAAAAATAGATAAAATAAAATCAGAAACACCATAAAAATGAACTGTGACATGGTTTTGTAAATAGTATGTAAAAGAAAATTTTATCTTATATATCTTATCTATATATAGTCTCGCTTTATATGTATGATCTCTATATAGACACATCTCTCATTTATATCTATTTCTATATACGTATATATAGATATATATCCATATATCCATATAGTTATATATATATTTATATATATATAGAGAGAGAGAGAAAGAAAGAGCGAGATCTTTAGATTTCAAAACAATGCCATGACTTTTTTGTTGTGAGATAGGTATGTTTTCAATTATTTACTTCAGTATTTCCACAATTATAGTTTTCTGATAGATAATAGGATTTTATTTGGTAAATGTTAACAAAGTCTGATTATCATATTTCTATTATGGGTACAATAATGTATATTTTAGCAAAATTAAATCTTTCACTAGAAGATTACAATGATTGCCCAGATTTTGAGAACTGCTTATTTACTTATTTCTCAACAAGTAGTAACTTTAGTTTATAATTCTAAAGAGTGAAGAAATATTTTAAGAAAGCTGATGGTATTGTCTAAAACAATTCAAACAGTATGCTTTAATCTTATGTATTCATTTTCGACTTTCTCCTATGTTTAGGTATAGAGTCATTTCTTATGTATTCTGTTCATGAAGGAATCAGAGGAATACCTCTGGAACCAAGTGACAAAATGGATGCTTTGATGCCTATATCAGGAACTTCATTTGCTGTCGGAATAGATTTTCATGCAGGTAAATAGAGTTTTATTCATCATTTATGTGCAATGCAATCCAAAGCTTAATTTAAAACAGGGTGATTTTGAGTGTTCAAATCATTTTTATACTTTACTGAAAAGTTCCTTTCCACTGGGGTGGGGGGGAGAGAAATGTACTAAGCTTTGAAAACCCTTGTGTGCTGGGTGATTTTCCCCCCTGATAAATGCATGGTACATTTGATGCTTTAAAAGATATATTTTAGCTAGAAGAAATGCTTTCCAAATATATTGTTCCAGTTACTAACACAATCTTCAGTAAGTAATACTCTATTCAATCTAATTCTTTTCCCCCACCTTTGAGATATCTGTGACATTTCCATAATAATCCCATGATAGACTTGTCTTTGAATAGAGGACATTCTCACAAAGTATACTATTTAACATATCGTTTTTTTCTTAAAAGAACATTTCATTCGGGCAAAGAAATATCACAGCAGGCATGACACTTACCTCATATGTGCCAATCCAGGTTCATATCCAAGCACCCAGTATATTATCTAAACCCTGCCAGAAATGATCCCTCAATGCAGAAGCATTTATGGCTGTGCCAAGAAAGCACCCAAGCTCTTGTGGGTATGCCTTCATGAAAAAGAAATTGACTTTTAAGTTTGAGTCATCGAGATCTCTATTGATAGATGTCAATTACTGTCAGGTCGAGAGCATCATTGTCAATTTTCTATAAACAATAAAGGTAAGAATGACAGAGTCCCTGAGGAAATACATTTTCTATGGTCAATAAGGAGTTTTTATTAAGACACCATCAACTGACCAAATTTTGAATTTGTTGGTTGCAACTCATTATGCATATAATCTAGTACCTTTCTATATCATCATATAGTGATATTTCTATTAAAAATTAAAACTGTAAGGATCCTATTATTACATATGTGTAAAATATAATGTATACTATCAAGAGTAAGCCTTAATTAAAACAGAGGTCATAGAGAAAACAATGTATATGTCAATATAGATTTATCAGTGACACCAAACTTAAATATTTAGTGTTTCTAAAACAGGAGGTCTATAAAGATATGCTATTTGTTCTTAATAAAAAGCTATTCTCAAAAATGAAAATCTATTAACAAAACAGTGAAATAAAATCGTTGAAAAATATATCATAGACACATTTACACAATTGAGCATTACCTAGTCACATGAAAGAATAACTCCGTAATAGTTACAGAAACTAGAACACCATTTAAGAACTTACCTACAATATTATAGTTTAGAAAATTAGAACAGCAGACAGAGAGGGGCTTTATGCTAATGGAGTTTAATTCTGTTCCCAAGTTTGGTACTTTAATATCTAGAATTTGTAACTATTGAAATAAAAGTATACTTAAACTTTATTGTTAAATTTACTTTATAAAATATTATGTCTTTATAAAATTATGTTTTAGTGGAACATCATGTTTTACATTGATTTATATACCCACGTAATAATTTAAGCAAGTGGCAATCAAGTAAAAGTTTCTTTTCTGTGCCCAGAGATGTAGAAAAACTGTTATTTAGAAATCTTTTTCCTGTAACTATTTTGTTACCAACCAAGGACAGAGCAGAATTATGGAAAGGATTATCTATAATTCAGTAACAGCAATAGCCTAGGAAATATAATGCTGTTGCTTTGGGATATGTATTCAATTATATAAAAAAAAGATTTCTGGCTACAAAATGAGTTTTTAAGAATTGTTCAATTTCTTTTTTGTGTGTCAATGAAACCATACTACTTTGAATTGTCATTTCAAACTTATTCCAGTACTATATTCTCAAATATTATAAATACTTTATATTTATGTGTTAGATTTTCTAATCCAGTAATTATTTCAAGATATAAAGTACTAGATATCACAAACTTGCAATACTGCCTGTGAAACAAAAATAAATAGCATGCACACATTAACACTCTAAATTAAATGATTGGAAAAATTTTTAAATAATTTTGTATCTTTTCAATTCAAAACACAAATAATAGCAAAGCATTTTATTAGGTTGTGAATTTTATTCCAAAATATTATTTTATTTAAGCATCATGGAATACACAGTTATTCATAGATGGATATTTGGCACAGTGTTCACGACTGACTCAACCACCAGTGTTAACTTCCCTCCATAAGTGTTTGTTCCAGGTTTCCCTCTCCTAACCGTCCACCTCTGCCCCAGACTCTCACTATGACAGGCACACTTTTAAATTTGGTCCTTAAAGTTTCAGTCTCATGATTTTAGTGATGGTGACTCTGGAATCATAGCTCTATCTATTTCAATATGTAGCTCTACCATCCTTCAATGACATCAATATACCTTAATCTCCTAGATTCCTGCCCACCTTACTTTTTATATGTCTCTTCTCTTTCAATCTCTTTTCCTCTCCTACCCTATACTCTGGGGCAAGTGTGACCTTTGCATTCTACCTTTAAACCATTGCGTTTCCTCACCCAGTTGCACTAAAACATATATAAATGATAATGTCCTGTGCTTCCACTTCCTCTTCTGGCTTATTTCATTTACTGTATCTTCAATTCCATCCGCTATGCAGCAAACTGCATGATTTCACCATTCCTTACAGCTAGGTAAATCCACATGATCCACTGATGTCATATTGGACATCAAGATTGGTTTTCCTCAGAGAAGTCCTTTTTCTCTCCCTCATATTCTCCCATTTATCTATCTTTTAGTTTCACCCACTTTTCTTTTCTCAAGCAGAAATTATTTGATTTTATGTACTCCAATTTGTTTATTTTTGACTCTGTCACCTTTGAAAGTGACTTTGTATCACTGAAGATACCTTTGAGATCCAGATCTTGGAACGTTATGTCTATATTTTCTTCAGTGTATTTTATAGATTCTGGTCTGATCTCAGGCCTTTGAACTACTTTTTTTTTAATTTTTTTATTTTTACAATTACAAAGATATACAATTAGAAAGTTCATATTTGGGTTTTGGTCATACAGTGTAGCAGCACCCATCCCGCCACCAGTGCCCATCTCCCACCACCAACGTCCCCCGGTTCCCTCCCCCTCTCCCCAGCCCTCCTCCATGGCAGGTTCTTTATTTCTTTCCATTTCTCTATCTTTCTCTTTTCCTTCCTCTCCAGACTATGGATTACAGAACATACATTAAAGGGTTGTCATGTGTATCCTTTTGCCTCTATTTAATGCTCAGTTCTAGGTTGGCATTAGTACCCTCACAATTGTTAGCACACTGTTCAATTTTCTGTCTTACCTAGCCTCCTGACTCCCACACGTTTGTGATAATTTCCACCTTTGACAGGACCTCCCTGTTGTATGTTTCACTTGACCTTGGATATTGGTATCATAATATGTACCTATATATTTATGTTATGCAGATAAATGCAGTCATTCTGTAACTGTCTCTCTCCTTCTGGCTAATTTCGCTCAACATAATCTTCTCCATGTCCATCCATTTGTAGGCAAATTTTATAACTTCATTTTTCCTAACAGCTGCATAGTATTCCATTGTGTAGATGTACCAAAGCTTTTTATCCAGTCATCTATTTTCGGGCACGCAGCGGAAACACCATCCCTACTTTTATGTTCATAGCAGCATTATTCACAATAGCCAGAATCTGAACTACTTTGAATTAACCTTTGTGTAAGGTCAGCCACTAATCTACTTTCTGTCTATATATCTTCTATTTATTCATGTAAGTGAAGTCATATGTGAGTTTTTGTGATTGACATTTCTCTTAGTAAAATATTCATATTATAGCCTGTAACAGTAATATATATTTTAAGTTGGACTGGCTGAGTCCAACATTGTTCCACGGGTTTGCTCTCATTAGCGGGAGAGACCATGCTGGCTGAACTCGGAGTGGAGTTTTGGGCCCTGCCCTTTCCTCTGCCTCCATGCCAGTTGCCCCGGAAGAGAGACCCACCCACGCCAGACCCACATATCCCTGGGCCGCACGATATTTTTATAGGATACTGAATTTTGCATAAGGTTCTTCCCAATTTCTTTCACATTTATACATAGTAAACAGTTATAGACATGTTTTAACTGATACTAGTAAGCCTGGCAAGAAGCCAGAACAAACCACACATTATGCAGTTAGTCATTCTCAACATCCATACTCCATTGTTCCTCAGAGCTCCATCCAAGAGAAAACCTGATCTTCCCCCTTTAAGTTTCATCAGTAAATGCTCGGGTTGAGAGCCTTCTACTGAGACTATACCACCTACACAGTAAAGCCTGACAAGCCACCGTGTTTTATTTACTTTTTATGCCAAAGACTAGTAACTATTATGGACCTCAGTTCCATAACCTGAAGAATGGTTTAGGGCTCCTCCTGTCCCTGTAGCAAGTAGATGACCTTGGGTTGCACTTGCTTGTGACAGGACCAATGGAGATGTTACTAGTGCCCACTCGAGCAAATCGATGAACAATAGGAAGACAGTGATACAGTGAAGTTTGCCAAATAAAATTAGAGTACATGACTTTGTCATTTTATTAATCTGATGGACAGTTTTCAGTTTACATGTGAATATCCAATTATTCCAGAACCATTTTTACAAGTCTATAATTTCACTGTTGCAGTTACTGTAAACTTATTAAAATCAGTTTAGAGCAAATATAACTATCTACTTCCCTATGCTATTTTTTCCATCACTCCGTTTAACTCTCCTTGTCAGCACTGCTTGTTTAGAATGCTATTGTTTTGCTCTGGAGGAAGTTTTAAAATTTGAAGTGTGAATTCACAAATTTTGTTCACATTTTTCAAAGATTAAGACTCTCCTATCTTTGTCCTTGTTTTTATGAATTTTAGAATAAACTTGTTAATTTTACAAAAATTAATAGCTGAAATTGCCATTTGAAATGCAATGCAGCTGCAAAATAAAAAAAGGTGTATGTGGGTGGAGGGGTATACTGTGACATTAACAAACCTTCAATGATAGTAGCATGTTATATTGTCTAAACAACGTGGATCTCTTCTGCTATTTCTCAATACTTAATTTGAAGTTTTTATAGTGTGTTAAATATTTAAAATTCATATGTGTTTTGAGCATTACTAATTTTAAGTGCACAAAAATTAGATTGTTTTGTATGTTGGTCCTATATCCTTTGTTTATTGATTAGTTCAGAAGGAGTCTTTCTTTAATTCCTTAGGAAGTTTCAAACTATAAGATTGTAAAACCTGCAAGTATAGAAATTTATTTTTATATAACCAATCTTGCTGATGCTGCCTCTTCAGTGTATGGTATTTCTTTTCATTCTCTCTTTTTTCATTTGCCTGCACTCCTCCTCATTGTGCTTTTCCTGTTCATCTCCTAGCTCCTGTTTTAAATTTTGCACGCTTTCTGACCATTATTTGAAAATAAAGGAATGATTCAATCTCAAGATGAATTTTCAGATAAATTTCTCAATCATCCCGAAAATATAATTGAAAATATTCAAATACCTTCTCTATGTAGGTGACTTTAAATAAGCAGTCATTTGTACCCTATGATACTTCTTTCAAATGGGACCTATTTTCCTAATAAACTGGACATATTTGATAGGTAGGTTTATGCCATAATAGAACTAAATTGTAAGGCTGAGATTCACAAATGTTATATTCTTGTAAGATTTAGCCTATAAAGTTTTCAATCTTATCGCTGACCACAGCACTTAACTCTATTAGAATAAGTAAGGAACAGTTACTATTTATGTTTTGTCTAGCAAATTTTCCTATAGTGGAAATATATACATATATCTAAAGTATTATTATTTATTTGGCATACATAATATAGTTTTGCATATAAAATAATATCAATATATTGTTTTTGCATAAAACTGTGAAACTTGAAATCAGAAAGAAATTTTAAAAGTAGGTTTAAGGTTTAAAATCTTCCATTTGATGTTAAGGGATTTTCCATACATTTTTTTGTAGTTCTCCTTGTAATAATTATGTCTTGTCATAGATAGTTTCCCACTGCTGATACTGAGGCTTTTCCCTAGTAGGTATCAAATGAGTCAGCAAGACAAAGAAAGGTTACACAAAATAAACAGTGTTGGGATTCCTGTTTCTATGTGGACTGATACTCTATTGAAATACGTAATTCTCAAAGGACTTTAAAAACTTAGCATGGTAATGTGCTGACAGTTCTTGATATTACATCTATTGCTTAAGGTGTAAATAAACAATGCTAATAAGTCTGTAGTTGAAGAAAAAGAGCAAATGGGGAGGGGCATCTGCTTTCCCATGCTCTGGATATTGCACAAATTGAAAATAGTCTTTCAGTGATTTATTTGTGATATATAAAAAAATAGCATGATACCAATATCCAAGTCCAAACAAAACAAGGATCCGGAGGTCTTGTCATTGGGCAAAACCTACTGCAAATTTGTGGGAGATAGAGGTTATGTACTACAGAGAAGAGAACAGTGTACTAATAATTATTGTAAATGATAATTCTAGTGTAGAACTGAGCATTGAAAGTAAGGAAAAGGATATACATGATAAGCTCTAAATATATGTATTGCAAGCTACAATGTGTAAGAGAAGGGAAGGAGGGAGAGAGAGAGAGAGAGAGAGAGAGAGAGAGAGAAGGAGAGAAGTGAAAATTGCCTGCCATAGACATAGACACAGGCTGGGGAAGGGGGAAATCATGGGACGTTGGTGGTGGGAAATGGCACTGGTGGATGGATGGGTGCTGGAACACTGTATGACTGAAACCCAATCATGAACACTTTTGTAACTGTATATCTCAAGATGGTATAAATATATTTTAATGCAAAAATAAAAAACCTAGTCTTTCATTTGCTGTGTAGCATAATAATTAATAGTAGAAAATGTGGTCAGTTGCTACTGTTAGTGCTTGACACACTTCTGGAGTTATTCTCTGAAGTTCTTCACTCAGATGATTAATGGTACAGGGCAGCCCACTTTCAAGCTATTCCCATCACTGCTTAATCAGAGACTGACAAGACTTTCTAAGATAAAAGAGACTCTAGAGATTAATTCAATGTATTTTCACATTAAAAAAGAGGACTTTTCCAAAAAGGTTATCACAGACTTCAAAGAAAGAGCGACACACTGGATGAACTCTTGCGATGCCAGTCCTAGTTTGTCTGAATTTTCCAGTTATGTGAGTGAATCTCCGTATGACTAATTTCCAGAGCTCAGCCTGACTAGCCGATGGAAAGCAGTACAGATACATCAGAGTAGGGACAACTGTGCCTGTTGGCCACTGCCTCATATTGCACTTTTGTAAGTGGTGATTTTTTAGTCACTAACACTGTATCACTGTCTTCCTGTTGTTCATTGATTTGCTCTAGTGGGCACCAGTAACATCTCCATATGTCGTGTCACAAGAAAGTGTAGCCCAAGGGCATCTGCTTGCTCCAGGGACAGGAAGAGTCTCAAACCATTCTTCAGGTCATGGAATTGAGGTCCATAATTGTTACTAATTTTTGGCATAACAAATAAAACATGGGTAGTTTGCCAGGCTCTGCAGTGTAGGTGGTATACTCTCAGTAGAAGGCTCTCCTCTTGAGCATTTACTGAGCATTTTAGTCACTATGTTTTGGAATAGTTTGTAGTGCCTTAGAAATGGGGACAAAAATTTAAAGATGTCAAAATGACTTGTTCAATGATACACAACTGTCAAACAATGGTTAAACACAAGTGCTCTAGTGACCTGAGTGACAGTACAGTGGGGAAGGCATTTGCTTTGCATGCCAGGCTTTGATTCCTGGCATCCCATATGTTTCCCCAAACAACTACAGTAGTAATTTCTGAGTCCAGAGTCAGGAGTAACCTCTGAGCTTCGCTAGTTGGGAACCCAAAAGCTATAGTTAACTAAATAAATAAATACAAATACTCTGATTCTAAGTTTATTTATTTATTTTCCTCAAGCACTTTTAATAATTCTCTATGGCCAGGTTTAATTGGCAATTAATTTTTTAATTAACGTTTAATTTTTTTCAACAGAATACTCAAAAGGCAAGAGCAGGTTTTGACTTTTCCCCTTCTTTCTATCTTAGACTCCTCTGGGCTATTAATGAACAGAGCTTTATCTTGAGCCAAAGGCCAGAACGCTTCCCTCTTATTCTGTTGCAGAAATGACCTGTTTGTGCATCCTGCTGGCAAAAGTCTGACTGAAAGACGAACAGATCATCAGAATGCACAGTCTGTCTTTATATGCATGTGGTGAGAAATTAAGTGCTCAGATTTAGACGAAAAGCATGGTTCCTCTGTGCACATTTGTGAATTCAGAGTAATAAAATACTGAATTCATCACAAGGTAACCTTGTGAAGCATAACTTTCATTATTTTCCAGTATATTATCATGACTCAGAGCAGTGGAATATTTTATATGTAATTGCAGTTGAATTAGCTTTAATTATTTCAGCCAGGTGATTAACAAAGTTAAATAATAAGGAATAAGGCCTATATATGCTTTTTGTAGCAAAATTATAATTAGATTTTATATTAAAATAGAAGTTTTCTTTATTAAGAGATATGTTCCTGACATGTTACTTATTTAGTAAGTGTTTTATAGAAATATTTTTAAATATGTTGTCTTAGATTTTCTTTTTAGGGAAATCAATAATTCTATTTTTTTACCATTTTTTCTATAAATTGGGAAAGAAGAATTTAGTTCTTATGCAGAGCTATTGGAAAAGTTCTAAATAGTTTTGCCAAGTCCCATTTTAAATGATATAAATATTAAAATTGCCATTATCTCTAAAATGTTTATTGGTTGTATAAAAATATTAGTAGGATGCTGGTCAACATTCCTGCATATCACTTATTTTTATACATGAACATATGGTAGTAACTTTATTCTCATTTTCAAATCTAGAATTCAGATCCACCAAGATAAAATACCTGTTTAAAGCCCCATCATCTGTAGTACCAGATAAATATAAAGTTCTTTCATGCTTTCAAGTTCAATTATCTTCCTAATATGACATAGTAATTCTAGTAAATAACATTATTTATTAACTTCATTCTTCTATTCTGTAAGTCTGGATGCAAGTTAAACATATAGTCATTGTGAAGCAGAGGACTACAGATCGTTATATATAAATATATATATACATATATATACATATATATACTTACAAGTATAAAATGACTCTTGCCTTGAGTTATAGTTTGGAGGAAACAAGGATATGGAACATATGAGCTTAGGAAGATAACAACTTATGAAATGGAAATACTTTGATGAAGGTAAAAATGAGATAGTAAAATGCAGAAATTCAATGTCTGATAATATATTATAAAATATAATAAAAAAGAAATACAATCAACAATTTGAAAAATATGTATATCTTCATGCCTAAAGCACATTATCATATATAAGACTATGTAAATTATCTGTTAATGCTTGAAATTATAAAGAAGTTTTAAGGTTAACTATATAGAACAGAATGTAATAAAAGGATCTCACTATAGGTACATTTTGAAGCCATTTTTATAAGTAAAATATGTGTCAGATGGAACTAAAGAAATATTACATTATCTCAAATGTACAACTGAAAAACAAAACTCATAGAAGAATTCAGACTTTATATTGGCAAGATGACAATGAGGTAATTAGCGAAAGGTGGCCAAAAGCTAAAGACGTCTCTCTTAAAAAAGAGCAGGTTATAGTAATATATAGTAATACATGAGTAGAATATAGCAATATTGTAATATGACATACAGGAAAGGTGCTAGCTGGTGGGGTAAATCTTAAGATTTAGGATTGGGGCTAGAGACATAATACGCTGGTAGTGTGTTTGCCTTGTATGTGGTCGACACAGTTTTGATCCCCAGCATCCCATGTGTTCCCTTGAGTTCTACCAGGGTGATTTCTGAGTTCAGAGCCAAGAGTTACTCCTGAGCATCAATGCGTATGACACAAAAAGACAAAAAAAAAATCATAATAATTTAGAATTTGCCGTACCAAGTATCTCGCCCGTTATTTCCTTTTTAAAAAAATGTTTCATTATATCTATTGAGAATATGGTTACTAGCTAACATATTTTGACAGTAAATTTATTATGTAGTCAAAAAAAGCCATGTGATGTGATGTGCATGATTTATATAGGAATATGTGGAATTTTTTCATAAATACAAGTGATTAAGGAGAAAAGTGAGAATGAAGTCTCCAAACAGAATTTATGAAAAAAGACACAGACTTTCAACAATTTGTGAATTGTTTTGAAATAGTTACACTTTTTAAAAAATTTGTTTTCTTTTATATTTTAATATACTGTATTAATTTGACAGGAGAAAACTACATTGATTTTAAAAATTAAGATGCCTGATTAAATTAAATTGCTTATTTTGTTAAATAAAAATACTCAATTCATTTTTACACATTTGAATACAAATAGGACCATTTTACTTCGAGATAGCATTTGAAATAAATTGCAGTTGATTATTCTGAAAGGGTGGACCAATGTTTCATTAAAAAAATATTCCCACATAGGGGCTGGAGCAATAGTCCAGCAGGGAAGGCATTTGCCTTGCATATGGTAGACCCATGTTCGAGCCCTGGAATCCATATGGTCCCCTGAGCACCGCCAGGAGTAATTTCTTAGTGCAGAGCAAGGAGTAACCCCTAGCATCGCTGGATGTGAAACAAAAGAAAAAATATTCCCACATAGCTGTCTTTCTTTTTTTTAATTTTTTAAGTATTTTATTATACCACTGTGAGATATACAATCACAAAGATATGCAATTAAAAAGTTCATATTTGGGTTTTGGTCATACAGTGTTCCAGCACCCATTCCTCCACCAGTTCGCATCGCCTACCACCAACGTCCCCAGTTCCCTCCCCCCTCCCCAGCCCTCCTCCATGGCAGGTTCTTTATTTCATTCCCTCTCTCTCTCTTTCTCTTTTTCTTCCCTTCCAGACTATGAATTACGGAACATACATTAAAGGGTTGTCATGTGTATCTTTTTGCCTGTATTTAATGCTCAGTTCTAGGTTGGTATTAGTACCCTCGACAATTGTTAGCACACTGTTCCATTTTCTGTCTTACCTAGCCTCTGACTCAAACACGTTTGTGATAATTTCCACCTTTGACAAGACCTCCTGATACAAGGTCATGTTTCACTTGACTTGGATATTGGTACCATAATATATACACATATATTTATGACTGCATTTATTGCAGTCATATAAATGCAGTCATTCTGTATCTGTCTCTCTCCTTCTGGCTAATTTCACTCAACATGATCCTCTCCATGTCCATCCATTTATAGGCAAATTTCATAACTCCATTTTTCCTAACAGCTGCATAGTATTCCATTGTGTAGATGTACCAAAGCTTCTTTATCCAGTCATCGATTGGGGGGGCACTCTGGTTGTTTCCAGATTCTGGCTATTGTGAATAATGCTGCTATGAACATAAAAGTAGGGATGGTGTTTCCGCTGCGTATTTTTGGCTTCCCAGAGTATATTCCCAGGAGTGGTATGGCTGGCTCAAATGGGAGTTCAATTTCTAGTCTTTGGAGGAATGTCCATATTGTTTTCCAGAAAGGCTGTACTAGCCGGCATTCCCACCAATAATGGATGAGTGTCCCCTTTTCCCCACATCCAAGCCAGCACTTGCTGTTCTTGCTCTTTTAATATGTGCCAGTCTCTGTGTAATAAAATGATATATCATTGTTGTTTTGATTTGCATGTCTCCCCCATTTTTTGATGGGGTTGTTTGTTTTCTTCTTGTAAAGTTCTAGCAGTGCCTGATATATCCTGGATATTAACCCCTTATCAGATGGGTATTGGGTGAATATTCTTTCCCATTCTGCAGACTGCCTTTGTATCTTTGTCACTGTTTCTTTTGAGGTGCAGAAGCTTTTTTAGTCTCATGTAGTCCCATATGTTTATCTTTTCTTCTAGTTGCTTTGTTAGTGATGTTTCACCTTTGAAGATGCCTTTAGCTTCAATGTCGTGGAGGGTTTTTCCTATATTTTCTTCAATGTACTTTATGGATTCAAGTCTGATATTGAGATCTTTAATCCATTTTGATCTGATTTTTGTGCATGATGTTAGACACAGGTCCAAATTCATTTTTTACATGTTGCTGCCCAGTTTTCCCAACACCACTTGTTGAAGAGGCTTTCCTTACTCCATTTTGGACTCTTTGCACCTTTATCAAAGATTAAATGATCATGTGTTTGAGGTTGGGTGTCAGGATACTCAATTCTATTCCATAGGTCCACAGGTTTGTTTTTATTCCAATACCATGCACATAACTGTCTTTCATTTTAATTCTCTAGTTTAGATGTGCTTTTAAAACACTCTCAAGTCACAAGTGAAATATATCTCTAAGCAACAGATTTCTATCATTTTTGTCCATAAAATTGAAATTGTTATGTGACCTCTATTATTTTCTACTACCAAAATAATTCTTCTTTTCTTTTATAAATAATGGCACGTAGTGACTTTGTGCTTTTTCAGAAGCACCGTTTTCATCAGTATTGCACTTTGAACCAATAACCAGTTTCATTTGTTCAGCAGTATTGAGATCCTGATTGTAACATTCCTAAGTATACAAAGTATACTTTAGGCAGCAAGAATAAAACCAAATCATTTCTGATCTCATGTAGTTAATATCCTAGTTAGAAAGTGAGGGTTTCTCCTTCACTCCCAATGCAATTTGAAGTCACATAGTAGTAAGTGCAATGAAGGTAAAGAAGTCTAAGAAAAGAAACGGTGGAGCTGGAGCAATAGTACAGAGGATGGTGTATTTGCCTGTATAAAGCCTCTCTGTATTTGATACTCAGCATTCCATAGGGTCCCCAGAGAACTGCCAGTAGTAATTTTTGATATAGAGCCAGAGTAACCCTTGATCATTGCTATGTTTGACACCAAGCACCCAAAAAGGACAGAAAACAAGAACAGCTGTTGTTCTTAGATTGTGTGGCCGGGCTTGTCTGAGAGATAAACTTTAGAAAAGAACTGAGTGAAGGAAAAGTGAATTCTGCAGATATGTTCACAGACAGTGGCATAGATTATCGGTCTAGTTGTCCATGACAAATCTGATATTGGATCACTATCACTGTATCACTGTCTTCCCGTTCATCTTCAATTTGCTCGAGCAGGCACCAGTAACATCTCCATATGACCTGTCTCATGCAAGTAGAGCCCAAGGGAACCTGCTTGCTCCAAGACCATAAAGAGCCTCAAACCATTCCATCAGGTCAAGGGAATGAGGTCTATAATTGTTACTGGTATCTGGCATATCAAATACGACACGGGTAGCTTGCCAGGCTCTGCTGTGCAGGTAGCATACTCTTGTAGTCATCTCAAAATTCAGCATTTATTGATGAACTGCACAGCTGCTTGCGGCCATGCAAGCCAGGCTGTGATAAGCTGGTCTGCTGGGTGGAGTTCTGACGAGGGGAAGTCCGGATGTGGAAAATGGAGGTCTTCATGTAGTGGGGGGGTCGTCTGGCTTGTTGTGAGGCTCTGCTGGGGTGGCGGGCCAGGCCTAGAACCTGCCATCCTTCCCGGGCACCTCGTGAGCGGCTGGGCACAGGGAGAGCCAGTAGCAGCTCTGCCCCATGTCTGTCTCAGCGCCATGTCAACTCTGTAGAAGAGTTGGGCCGTCTCAAGCTGGTTCTCCTGGAACTAAATTTCCTGCCAACCACCGGCACCAAACTGATATTGGATAAAGTCTGAATTATATTTTCAATTACTTTATGGATTTCTTGGTAATAAAATTACTACCTGGGTATGTTCAGAAAGGTATTAGAATGTGAAAGATACACACACTTTGAATTTAGCTGACAGTGGTTAGGTTTCTGGAAACAAGAAAAGAGTCCCCTGATCACTTCCAGCAGTGATCCTACAACACAGAGCCAGGAGTAATCCCTAAATACTATTAGGCATTGCTCAAAAAGACAAAAGAAATAAGAATACCATCTTGAGCTTGGGTGACAACTCAAAGGATGGAATTGCCTGTTTGGGATTCTATTTCCAGTAACTAATGGTGTGAAGTGGCCTTTAAATACCACTGGGTATGGCCCACAGTTTTGAAAAATTGTGACAGAATACAATGTTTTATTCTTTTCACTTTCAATGGCTCTCAAACATATATCACTTACAACATAACCTTCAGATCAGGGTGCAAATGTCATAGATGGCTATAAAATTAGGCTTTTTACTTTTTTTAGTATTTTGCTCCTTTCTTGAGATTTGTTTTTTTAATGGTTGTTATTGATATTGTCTTGCATAAGTTATTTTTATATGTTGGATATGTTGGATATTTATCCCTGATCAGTTTGTAGTTCAAATATCTTCTCTCATTCATTAATTCATCATTTTATTTGAATAATATTTCCTTTTGTTGTGTAGAAGTTAAATAGTGTGTGATCGATTTACAATCATTTGAATTTCAGGATTTATTTTTACAACTCTATATGTTAAAAATATCATATTTGCCACCAAAAGTTCATGGACAACCCACTGCCAAAATAACCTCATGTATTTTATCCCATCCAACCCTTTGATTTGTGGTAGCAATCATTTATTTACTGTGTATATGACATTATGTGTTTTCAGTTTGTATTCTCTAGTTTTTACTCATTCATATTCCATGTATGAGTAAAATTGTCTGATTTTCTAAAATATTTAGATAAAAGTAAAATATTTTATGTCCTGACAAAATTTCACTGAATTTCTTTTTTTTTTTACTCAATGTAAGTTCATTTATTTTTTGCTGCTTATTTTCCTGTCTAGACACCTTTAAAACTTTATCATGGGACCTATAATCTTCATTTATTTCTGTTTTAGAAATTTTTACCCATTTGAACTTAATTTTTTGTACATGGATTTAAAATTAATGATGCAGGGGGCCTAAATGATAGTACAGTGGGTAGAGAGTTTGCCTTGGATGTGACTGACACAGATTTGATTCGTCATATCTCATATAGTCCAACAAAAACTACCAGGAGTAATTCCTGAGTGCAGAGTCAGGAGTAATGCCTTAGCATCACCAGGTGTGACCCTAGATAGATAATGATGATGATGAGGATGATGAGGATGATAGGATGATGATAGTGGATGGATGGATGGATGGATGGATGGATGGATGGATGGATGGATGGATGGATGGATGGATGGATGGGTGGGTGGGTGGGTGGGTGGGTGGATGGCTGGATGGATGGATGGATGGATGGATGGATGGATGGATGGATGGATGGATGGATGGATGGATGGATGGATGGATGGATGGATGGATGGATGGATGGATGGATGGATGGATGGATGGATGGATGGATGGATGGATGGATGGATGGATGGATGGATGGATGGATGGATGGATGGATGGATGGATGGATGGATGGATGGATGGATGGATGGATGGATGGATGGATGGATGGATGGATGGATGGATGGATGGATGGATGGATGGATGGATGGATGGATGGATGGATGGATGGATGGATGGATGGATGGATGGATGGATGGATGGATGGATGGATGGATGGATGGATGGATTGGATGGATGGATGGATGGATGGATGGATGGATGGATGGATGGATGGATGGATGGATGGATGGATGGATGGATGGATGGATGGATGGATGGATGGATGGATGGATGGATGGATGGATGGATGGATGGATGGATGGATGGATAGATAGATAGATAGATAGATAGATAGATAGATAGATAGATAGATAGATAGATAGATAGATAGATAGATAGATAGATAGATAGATAGATAGATAGATAGATAGATAGATAGATAGATAGATCACAAGTTTTTAGTACCATTTGTCTTTCTCCATCATATGTCCATGGTTCTTTGCCATAAACTAAACATTTTTATATCCATAGTTTATCTCCTAGAACTCAATTCTATTTAACTGACCCTGTATCTTTATTATAGTAGCATAATATTTTAATTAGCATGATGAACAGAATAAGTTCATTTGGATCTGTAGAACTTTTTATTTTACTCTTATAAAAATATTACTAAATCTTTTGAGAGAGATTTGTTTATTTGGTTTATTGCCTTAGGTTTGTTAACCACTTTAATAATATTGATTTCCCATTTATTATCATGTTATCTTTCTGGGTTTTAAATGTTCTACATCTTTTAACACCTTGTTTTTTGTACAAAAGGATGACTTTATTTCTAAATATCCTTCAGATATTTAATTATTATTAGTTTTAGTGTCACAACTTTCAATGCTCAAGTACTATTGTACTATTAGCTGCTCTGTGCTCAGGACTCACACCAGGCGGTACTCAGGTGAACAGGCAAAACCGTGGAGTCAAATGGGTTGAAAATATTCAGAACAAATGCTTTAATCCCTGTGCTATTTCTCAGTCGCCTTAGTTAATTTGTATATCTTTGTGCAGAAATTATTACCATGAGTGATTCCTGGGAGAATATTCAAGAGTAAACCTTGAGTACTCTAGATTGTGGCTTCAAAGCAAAAACAAAACAAAATAGAATTGAAATAAAAATATGAATAAGACTTTAGTGCTCTATATAATTTTAATAAAGATAAAATCAAAACAATCAGTATTTAGTTATTTATTAGTTAATTTTCCAAAATGAATACATAGAGAGGAATTAAGCATACATTTTTGCTCTGTTTTTTGAATGATAAGTTGTATTATCTTTGCATTACTTAAGGATAGAATGGGTAATGAATTAAACTTATGGTCATTCTGATGGACTCATATCCTGATACTTTATATTTGTATATTTTGATAACAAGCATTCATATGATCAGTTTGATCACGTAGTAAGATAGCTTTCATTGCAAGATATACTTCACTTAGCTCTAAATTCACAGAAAGAAAAATTAGTCTCTTCATTTAATGTTCTAATCTTGTCACTTGTATCACTTGTCTTCCTGTTGTTTATTTATTTGCTCGAGTGGGCACCAGTAACATCTCCACAGGTTCTGGCACATGCTAGTGTAACCCAAGGGCATCTGCTTGCTCCAAGAACATGAAGAGCCTCAAACCATTCCTTCAGGTCATGGGAATGAGGTCTATAATTGGTACTGATTTTTTAGCATATCAAATACGAAACAGGTAGCTTGCCAGGTTCTGCCATGTGGGTGGGATACTCTTGTAATAGTCTCTCATCTCGTGCATTTATTGATGAGCCAGGGAAAGATTACCTTTTTGCTGGATGGAGCTCTGACAAGCTCTGGAGTCCAGACGTTGAAAATGGTGATCCTCATGGTGTGGGGGTTCCTCTGGCTTCTTGTGAGGCTCTGCTGGAATGGCAGGCCAGAACTGGAATCTGTTTCCCTCCTGGACGCCTCATAATCAGCTGGGCACAGGGAGAGCCAGTAGCAACTCTGTCCCTTGGATCTGAGTCTCTGGATCAGGCATGCCTGGACTTGAAATAGACGGCTGTGGGGTGGGACTCTGAAGAGTTCTTCTAATACAGGTTGATAAACAACAAAATTTAATATGGAAAAATAAACAATGTATATTCATACTATGGGCTTGAAGAGAATGACTGAATCTTTGTAAATTTTGATCTGGCTTCTCACTCAGTTTTATTGCTCCTAAAATTGAGCTTATAATAAAAAGAGTTTTTTTCTTTTCATCAACTTTTTTACCAAAATTAAGCATTGTCATTAGATTGACAATGAAAGTTAATCACATTTATTACCATGTTAGGCTTGATTTAATAATGGTAAATTGAAACTAGAAAATGAATTAAATAATTATTCTAGATAGGCATGTTAGATTTTATTTATTCTCTAACAGTCTTAACGGCATTGTTTTCTTAAATTAAAAAAATCATGCATGCCCTTAAATGCAATAGTCACTGAGGATTTAAATAAATTAATATTATTTGATAGTAGTAACTTTCGAGTTGCTTTTGAACTACTATCACTTGATCACTTGACTTCCCGTAGATCACTGATTACTGGAGCGGGCACCAGTAACATCTCAATATGTCCTGTCACATGTGAGATAGCCCAAGGGCATCTGCCCTCTCCAGGAACATAAAGAGCCTCAAACCACTCCATCAAGTCATGGGAATGAGGTCTATAATTGTTACTGGTATTTGGCATGTTGAATATGACCCGGGTAGCTTGCCAAGTCCTGCCATGCGGGTGGGATAATCTTCTAGTCACCCCAAAACTCGAGCATTTATTGCTGGGGTGGCAGGCTAGGGCTAGAACCTGCCATCCCTCCAGGATGCCTCGTGATCAGCTGGGCACAAGGTGAGCGGGTAGCAGCAGCTCTGCCCCGTGTGTGTGTGTGTGTGTGTGTGTGTGTGTGTGTGTGTGTGTGTGTGTGAGTCTCTGGACGGGCATACCTAGGCTTGGATTGGAAAAACTGCTGCAGGGTGGGTCGGTGACCGGTGACGAGCTAGGCTGTGATCAGCTCTTCTGCTGGGTGGAGTTCTGATGAGAGGGGAGTCCAGATGTGGAAAATGGTGGCACTCAGGATTATTATTCGTTCACAAACCTTTGAACACTAGATTATTTTCTGGTCTTGACTATATTAGGTAGACTCAAAATGAATTTAGGCATGCATATATCTTTTGGGAAATTAGGTTTTTGTATTCTTTGGATATAATATAAGTCATCTTTTTTCTCCATTCCCTGTCCAATACATGTTTTTGTTCTTTGTTGTATAAGTCATTTATCACAAGTGAAAGGTGATGTCTTATTAGAGTTTTCTTTTATATTTTATATTTTAAAATATTTTATATTTTAAAATATTTTATATTTTAAAATATTTTATATTTTAAAATATTTTATATTTTAAAATATTTTATATTTTAAAATATTTTATATTTTAAAATATTTTATATTTTCTGATAATGAATAGTAAGGAGCATTATTTTCCAGGTCTGTTGACCATCAGTATCTTTTGGAAAAAGTTGTTCATTCATTATATACTGAGAATTATATTATTTTATACCTACAGTGACTCTGTTTTTTAATTTACATATATTAAAACTGACAAGAAAGAATAAATATCTTCAGTATGTCCTGTAGAATTTATGAGAAAATCAGAACACTTTTAAAACCTTTAGCTATTTTCTACATTCATGTCTTCAATGAACAGTTTAAAGTATTGTAGCATTTTATTTTAACCAACAGCAATAACTTAAATAATTTAAATAAAACTTTTTTAAAGTGCATATCCATCTTTATTTGATTTTGATATCTGAAACATAATATAGAAACTTTAAAAAAAACACAATTTCTGCCCTTTTCTAATTCTACAACAAAAATGAAATGAAATGATAGTGTTTCCTGAAATGAGTTGATGGTTTTGAAAAAGTATCTTATCGGGTATCCCCTGTAGGTATATCATTTAATATGCTTTGTCAGACTTACAGCTTACCATTGGAATACTAAAACAGAATAAATTATAATGTTTTTCTTGGAGTTTCTATACTTTTCTAATCTGAGAAGAGGAGAATGTACCAACACCCTTTAGGATAAATATATTTTCTTAAAGTCAAAATTACTCAAGGGTATGAGAACTAACTTAATGCACAAGGAATATATCATAAAGCAGTTTATTTGAAAGAGAAAGAAAAATAAAAGCTGAAGAAAATGTAAAAATTTCTTGGTGTAACCCTGAGAGAAAACAGTTCAACACCTGAAAATGGAATTGCTTTTATAATAAGTATGTTTAATACAAATTCCATTCAGGACACAAAGGCTAGATGGGCATATTTTTTATATGATAAGAAGTAATTTAAAAGAGAATGTGCATTTATTTAAGGTTTCATGACAATGTTCCTTAAGGGGATTAAGGTATCTAAAACCTTTGAAGTCTGCAAATTTCACTTTATTTACTCACAAGGATAGAGTTCTAAGTGATTTGTTGCTGTAAGAAAATTGCCCATTAGTGTTTGTATCGATTTGCCTTGCTCCAAATGAAAGAAACAAATGCAATTCATTAGCACTTTATTATTGAATCCCTTTTAATATGCAATATTGGGAACTCGGGACCTTATTAACCTGCAAAATGTTTGAAGTGCTTTCAAAGTTGAAATAATAGAAAATTCAACCTATTTCATATTTATAATGAGCTACCCAATGCATTCAGAATGGTTGTCATACGTTTTGCTTACTGTTCTTTCTGAACTAATCTTGTCCGTCCCATCTTGTATAACCACATTTATTTAATTGGTTTTTATTTGTGCTAGATTTAAAAAATCAATTATATTCTCCATCTGTCCTCATTCAGATGGTAACCAATCTTCAAGAATCAGCAAAAGTTTTCTTTCTTAAGTCAAACTTAATGAACTTGATCTTGGCTTTCATTTCTTTTCAACTCTCAGGGTCAGCTGCTCCTAAGATTGCCACTATTATACTTTGGCTTAGAATATTAAAAAGCCCCCTACCCCCCAAGGATGAACCCAGAGCAGTTGCAGAGCCTGGCAAGTTACCAGTATTGTATTTCATATGCCAAAAAAAACAGTAACAATAATAGACCTCATTCCCAAAGAATGGAGATGTTACTGGCACCTGCTTGAGCAAATCGACAAGTGACAAGTGACAAGTGACAAGTAACCATTAAGCTTAAGTGACAATGGTTAACCATTAACCATTAACCATTAATGGTTAACCATTAATGGTTAACCATTAACCATTAAGTGACAAGTGACAAGTGACAAGTGACGAGTAACCATTAAGCTTAAAATTTGATGCTTAAGGCAGCAAGAAGCAGGTTAGCTGGCTTGAAATCTTAGGTGACTTCTCAACACAAGTAATCTATATGGAATTGTCACAAAGCTACCTTTCTTTTTTAATGCTTTGCATTATTAAATATGTACATATTGGGAAGTCATGCTGCTCTGAGTCCCTAGGCAATGAAAAAGTGACTTCTTCCCATTGTTTACTAAGAATAACACTTCCGGTGTTTATATCTGTCAACTTATTTTGTTTTCCCTAAAGTGCTAAACTGTTCCTGGAATCTGCATCACCAATGTGTTTGGGATCTGCATCACCATTTGTGTTTTCCACTTTATGTAGTTTTTCTTTCCATCTTGAGTAATGGAAATTTAAGGCTTCCCTATCTTAGAGGAAGTTCATTTGTAGGGAGAAGGACACAATAATACAGCTGTGACTGGTTATTGACTGGTGATGGGCATGTTGAAGCAGTATTGCAAGGATAAAACAGCAGTATGGTGGCTGAGGAGGCAGTACAGAGGGTAGTATACTTTCATTGCATGTAGCCAACCAAGCTTGATCCTAAGCTCCCCAAGTGAACTTCTAAGGTTTTCAGGAAGTGAGTCCTGACTGTACAGCAATGAGTGAGTCTTGAATACCACCAATGTGATCCAAAATTTGACAATAAAAAGAGCACCAAAAAACAGTAACATTAAACTGTTGTGAATCACTCTATCTCAGTACAAATTGGTGAACAAATTATTTCTACTGCTATAATTTAAAAAATTTAAAATATAAAACAAAAAGAAAAGCACATATTCTTTTTTTTGGGAAAATCCTGATTTAATATGATGCAACTTACATAATGTTACGGTGAAATGTTATTTCAGTAAAAATATGTTGATAACATTGAAGCTAGTAACTGCACCAAAGACTTATTTACTTTTAGAGCACAAATTAATAGTTAAGAAATGAAAGAAAATTTAATTGATATATTGTTTATTTACTAGTTAACTACCCAGAAATAAACTGCATCATTATTTTACAATACATGTTTTTCTAATTATGTTCTCAGACAAGCTAAAAACAGCAAAAGGATATCCGTAATGTGATTTTTAAAGACTCTATCAAGCTCTCTTCTCAGCATATTCTTGAAAAATATAGATAACCCAAGGACGTAATAAAGGCCCATGAGACGTGAGGTGACGTGACAGTGGTGTGCAGAACCTTTCTACATCAATACTGTGAACTTAAACGCTATTGTAACATTATTTAAACTACAGTAGTTTCGAGCTCTAAATATTGAATAAAAGGAGTAATTTAAAAGAAAAAGATAAGAATCCTTGTAAATAGACCAGTAAGAACAACAAATTTATAATGACGTCGCCGCACACGAGAGAGAGAGAGAGAGAGAGAGAGTGTGTGTGTTTTGTTGAAACAGTAAAATTTTATAATAGAAGTATTCACAGGACTATGACCTTATTAATTAACAGTTATTTCTACTTGTTTAAACTTTAAATGAATTTAATAATTCTCAACATGCAAACCAGGCCAGGCAGCGGATTTTTTTTTTACTTTTTTGCTGATTGAGATTCTGTGATATTCAATACTGTCAGTGATCATATCCCATGCTCACAATTCTAAAACCACACCAATTACCAGTATATCAACTTCCTCACCCAAGGATCCAACTCCCATCCCTGCCAAGGGCCCCTAGTTCTGATCCACCAACTCAATTGTGTATATGAATTCTATTGTGCTCCCATTTTCTCTCTTTGTTGTGACCTTACACTGTAACTTTAAGTCCCACGCCTGAGAGAGATTTGATATCAACTCCTTTCATTTTACTGCCTTGATAACCATTAATTAGATCCATGTTACTCAGGCTTCATAACTTTGTTCTTAGAGCAGCATTATATTCCATTTTGTATCTACACAACTTTTTGATCTGTTCATCAGTAGTTGAATATTTGGGTTGTTTTCATATGAATATGTAGTATATGCATCTATGAATATAGTTGTGTAGATTCTTTCAGTTTTATATTTTGTGTCCATTGGGCATAGGTGTCAAGAAGTTGTAGGGACTGTAGCAATAGTACAGTAGATAGGGCTTGTGTTCTATCTCCAGCATTGCCCCAAACAGTGACAGGAGTAATTCCTGAGTGCACAGCAAGGAGTAACCCCTAGGAATCACTGGGTGTGATCCAAAAAAGAAAAAAAAAGAAGTGGTTTTGCTGCTTTGTATGGCAGCTGTTCCTATGTTTTGGACGTATCTTTGTATTTGCTTTCCTTTAGGCTACCCCAGGTGACCTTTCAGCTCACAGTGACAGAGGGTTCCTATCTCATCACCACCCACCACACTGGCTGTTTCTAGACTTGTCATGTGCCATTTTCAGAGGCATGATATACTCACAGGGGTGCTTCAATTTGCATTTCCCTAATCATGAATGAGTACTTTACACTGCCTATTTCCCACCCTATATCTTCTTTGGGAAAATCAGAATTAGAAATGTCAATTCTCTGATATATGAGTGTAACTTCCCTATCTTAACTTTTTTCTTTTCTTCAACTTTCCTAATTTTCCAAATAGAGATCTGTACAGTATTCTGATTTACAGAGCAAGAGTCTCTCCATCTGATATTCAGCAGAGCTCTAAGTACTTGGAATAATCTTAGGCTCTTCCCTCTGCTGGCCATATGTCCAACCACTTTGAATCCCATCCATAACCCATTGATATTTTCTTCTAATATTGATTAACTGTAAAAGGGCAGCTATGTAAAAACTAAACAAAAAGGGGCCTGTTGATGACATTGAATATGATGGCTAGTGAGACCTGAGTTTTGAGGATAGGATAATCAGGAAGGAGGTCGTGGGGACAAGGATGTTGAGATGAAAGTGGAGAAGGACAGAAAAGCCAAGGAAATGAAGTAAAGCTTAGAAGTTCACAGCAAAAACTTGTTGGTAGTTGCCAGAAAACTTGAAAAATAATTTGTGCTTTGGATTGTTCATGTTGATAAAACAATAAATTTACCTACCCATGCAATTTGTACTTTGAACTGTTCATGTTGATAAAATAATAAATACCTACCCTTTGCTCCATAAATTCTCTTAATTGTATTTTATGCTTGCATGAGTGATTCTTTGCATGTGTACCAGTAGGAGAATTAGAAATGGATTCTAATATCTGGGTTGAAACGGTATGTACCTGAAATAGGCTATTACAATGAAACACACGATTATCAAAGATGTAGAGATTTTGAAAGACCACTATTTTTCCAAAAGTCAGAAAAGTCAGTCTTTGAAAGAACAGAAGATAGTGGTTTGGATTAGAGGTAATTTTCACATCTGTCAAAGTTTTAAAATGAAGGTCAGTTAAAAAATCATTATCTTACTAAACTAGAGGATTTAATGAGTTGCATGGCCTTAAGGCAGCCTATGCAAAATGTGGAAACAATGATAATCTGAGTTTGTCATTTAAGGTCATACTGAAAAAGAGAGAGAGAGAGAGAAAAAGAGAAAGAGAGAGAAAGAGATGATTACATTTTTTATTTGAACGGGGGTAAGATATCTGTAACCAGAACATTTAAGTTTTAGTAAGTAATTAAATCAAGTGAATGGTGTTGAATAGAATATTAGTGTGTTGGGAAATTTCTTTTTTTTTCAGGTTGTAGCTAAAAAAATTTGCACATACTGAATAAACATTGGTGTCATGTGTTTCTATTGACTGGACACTAGCACCAGTCTTTTTTATTTGTTTGTTTGTTACTAGAAAGGTTGAAATACAGAAACAAAATTCTATGTGATGATAAAGATCATACTGACAGTAAACATTAAATAACCATATCAAAAACATCCTTTATAACTCAAACTTATCTTTCTCAAGAAATAGTAACACATTTCACACAAAATTTATTTTACCTGTAGTAAACCTTTGAGAATTAGCATAGTAGTCAATAGTAAAATTTGGAATATAATATTAATATGGGTCTTGGTAACGATACAGAGAAAACTGTAAAATTAATTTAAATTTATTCTGGTCGGTTTAGCATTAACAATCTGAAATTTTATAATTATAATTTAATATTTATTTATATTATGTGCCTTACTTGTCATTCTGAATTTTGCATCTTATGCATGTAACTAGATCTACAATAGTGTTAACCAACATTTTAATGCATATATCATTTCCACAGCACACTACCACCAGAGAGCCAGTGTCCATGTACGAGTGTCCAATGTCCTCATCCCCAGATTGCCCATAAAGATCCCATCTATAGATAAAATCTCCAGTTCCAAAGACTTTGATATATTTTTCCCTTTGCTATGTTTCCTTATATCCCTGTGTATAATCACTTGTATCACTTGTCTTCCTGTTATTGTTCATCGATTTGCTCAAGCGGGCACCAGTAACATCTCCATACATCCTGTCACATGCTAGTGTAGCCCAGGGGCATCTACTTACTCCAGGAACATGAAGAGCCTCAATCCATTCCTTCAGGATATGGGAATGAGATCTATAATTGTTACTGGCTTTTGGAATATTAAATACAACATGCGTAGCTGGCCAGGCTCTGTTGTGCGGGTGGTATTCTCTGTAGTAGGCTCTCATCTTGTGCATGTACTGATGAAACATGGAGAGATCTGCTTTTCTCTTGGGTGGAGCTCTGACGAGCTGTGGAGTCCAATGTTGAGAATGAATGTCCTCATGGTGTGGGGGGTTCCTCTGGCTTCTTGCAAGGCTCTAATGGGATAGAAGACCAGGAATAGAACCTGCCTTCCCTCCCAGGCACCTCATGATCAGCATAGCACAGGGAAAGTGGTAGCAGCTCTGCCCCTTGTATCTGAGTCTCTGGATCAGGCATACCAGGACTTAAAATCGGCTTTGCTATAGGGTGGGACTCTGATGAGCAGGGCTTGAGATCAGCTTTTCTCTTGGGTGGAGATCTGACGCGAGCTGCGGAGTCCGGATATTGAGAATGACAGCCCCCATGGTCTGGGGGTTCCTCTGGCTTCTTGAGAGACTCTAATCAGATGGTGGGCCAGTGCTAGGATCCACCGTCCCTCCCCATGCCTCATGATCAACTGAGCACAGGGAGAGCTGGCAGCATCTCTGTCCCACCCTGCAGTGAAGCCTATTTCAAGCCCAGGCATGCCTGATCCAGATCAGATACAAGGGGCAGAGCTGCTAGTGGCTCTCCCTGTCCTCAGCTATCATGAGACGCCTGGGAGGGAAGGCAGGTTCTAGCCATGCATATCATAGATGCAATTAAAAAAATATTGTAGAGACTGTGACATCTATACACATATAGATGAATAAATTACTGAAATTTCACAAATAAATAAATGACAAGTGTATAGCGTGTGGTTTGTTTGGAGGTCACACCAAGGAGCTCAGAACTTTTCCTGGCTCTGCTTTCAGTCTTCATTCATTGCAGTACTTGGAGAATCATATAGGCTGCGGGGACCTGACACTTCAGCCAAAAATGGCCAAGCATCCTAAGAATCAAACTATATCTATAGCCCTAATCCTTCTATTTTTATAGTGTATGAATTTAAAAATAAATGGAATGAATAATTTTAACACATTATAAAACAACAATAAAATAGATAAATCCTACAAATATACAATTTAGTAAGATTAAGAAAAGAATGAGTGAGATCTATGTAAAGCTCTCAAAAGTGTTAGAAGAACCTATGACTAAAGAATTAGGTAAAGATAATGTTACACTTTTTTAAAATTTATGCAACTTTGGAAAAAGTAAGTCTTCACATTGTCAGCTAGATTGAATTTGGAGTCCTATGGTCAATTAATTCTCAAAATTGGTTTATTTTCATGTATTTTTACCTAATGCCTATAATCATTTTTTCTATTATTTTCCAAGTTAATATTCCAGAAGTTCTGGCTGATACATTTTTGTATCTCTAATCTATCTTCAGGGATAAGTGGCTTAGCACTTAGCACAAGTTATGTCTTAACATTAAATATGTCAGTCTAGGGGCTGGAGTGGTAGTCCAGCGGGTAAAGCACTTGCCTTGCACGTGGCCAGCCTGTGACGGCCTGGGTTCAATCCCTGGCATCCCATATGGTCCCCCAAGCACCGCCAGGAGTAATTTCTGAGTACAGAGCCAGGAGTAAATCCTGAGCATTGCCAGTTGTGACCCAAAAAAAAAAAAAAAAAAAAATCAGTCTATTTCTATAAACTGAAAAAATGCTATCTCATTCAATGTTTTAATAAAAATTGTGTGATTTTTCCACTTATAGAAATACTTGTGAGAAATAATGTTTTCTGGTCTTAATCTTATGGAATTGGAAAGTAAAATAATAATCACATACAAAACGAGAGTAACTTCTTTTTCCTTATAGTTGTGAATTATATTGTGACTATCTTCTATGAACTCCTCTAAAACACAGTGTCATTTATACATTTTATAAATTGTTAGTTATTGTTTTCTGCCCATACTTGTGGTAACTTACTAATTTTCTGTTGGTAAGATTTATATCTTTCTTGTATTCACTCACACTAGTTATTATACAGTAAATCACTTTTGATATACTGAAACCTCAAACCTGAACGAAGGGTTTGAGGCTCTTAGCATTCCTGAGCAAGCAGATGCCATTGGGCTACACTGCCATGTGATAGGGTCAAATGGAAACTTTACTGGTGCCCGCTCGAGCAAATCGACGAATAACGGGATGTCAAGTGATCAAGTGATATCACTTTCATTCATGCATTCACCAAATGCTTACTTTGTGATTTCTAGTT
This sequence comes from Cryptotis parvus, assembly GCA_021461705.1. Lineage (NCBI taxonomy): Eukaryota > Metazoa > Chordata > Mammalia > Eulipotyphla > Soricidae > Cryptotis > Cryptotis parvus. Next base: position 136,265 of record JAJIBD010001004.1, on the reverse strand, counting down.
ATCAGAGATTTCTGTTGGTATCAGATGATATTCTATGTAAAGCTGTTAACAATATTAAACCTTAGCCATGAAAAGAAATTGCTGTTGGAAGAATCAACACAACACTGGTCAAAAAAAAATAGAAAACTAAACAATAAATTCTGACAGCTCCTCCCTGGGCTTCTGTTGTTCTATTTTTTTTTTTGGGGGGGCTGTGATTAGACTAACACTTACCTTTGTGCTTTAAGGATTCAGTTCCACTATGAAGAGAAGCATTCTTGTCACCTAAACTGTATACCTGAAACCTTCCTTTAACATTTTGTAGATATACCATGCATAACCATAGGCTATTCCTCAACTATTCATGCCCACTATTCCCCTTCTTAAGTACATGTATGTTTTCCTGGAAAATCCAAAAATATATGAAAAACTATGATATCAGCTTAACTCTTCCCCAAACCAGACTACTATTAAATCTTTTGAAGCTGTCTTTTCAACCTGCATAACCTAGACTAGATTTTCAAATTTTTTTGTTTTGTCAACCAAAATTTTTATTCAGGTGTTTCTGTGACAGTTGAATGAGAGCAACAAGTTAGGAAAATATTGAAATATTTCAGGCATAGGTTCATAGTGACTTGAATTATACATAATTAGCACCAAATATGAGATGCGTCCAGATGATAGTATTATTTCAAAGAAAAATTAAAAAGAATAAAAAATACTTGTGATAATAAGAATATGGGATTATTTGGTGATGAATTAGAGGTGAACTGAAAGAAATTATGAAGAAATTTGAGCTTTCTAAACCAAGAAATAGATACTGGTAACTCATTTATCATAACATTATGGTAAGAGGAATTACCATGTGGGGATGACAAGAATGTATGTTTCAAGTAGAAAATTCAAAAAGTTGCTATTCTTCTATATTAAGATAACTTATCTGGGTCCAGAGAAATAGTACAGTGGGTAGGGCTCTTGACTTGCATGCTGCAAACATGGATATGATGTCCAGTGTCCTATATGGGTCTCTGGCACTTCCAGGAGTAATTTCCATGAGCACTGTTGGTTGTAGTCCCCTCAAAATTAAAATCACTTGTTTATATACAATCAAATACTCAGCGGGATTTTAAATTATATGTCTAACATGTGTAGAAGAGAATTAGATTGAAATATAAAAAATATATATAGTTTAATAAGTAAAAGCAAAGCCTTTTTTAAAATTCACTCCTTTAATAATGAGTACACTGATACATTTGCACAATTGAAATATCAAACAAGTTCTTACTTTACACACCTATACTTAAAAATGATTTGCCTGCTCTGCTTCATATGTGTTCTCTTTTGACTCAACCATTGTAGATGATGGGTATTTGGATTAGTATTCAGAATGTATTGAATTTCTGTGGGATCCCAAAACTTACTGATACAGACAGGCGTGATAGCGCAGCTTTTTCTTTGCTCATGGCCAACACAGTTTCGACTCCTTGGCATCCCATATGGTCCCCTGAGCACCACCAGGAGTAAATCCTGAGCATTGCAGGTGTGACCCTCCCAAAAAAAAAAACTGACTGATAAGTGGTTTTATTAAACTAATTGCTTTTTCTTTATTTCCATAGTCTGTCACTGTGCCAGAGGGAAATTATATTGGTCTTAAAGGATTTGTTCTCCAAATGACCATGTAGGTCACAACACAAAAACTTACTTAGTTAGTGGAAAATTTATTATTTAATGAATTTTCCCCAGTGTCTTTCTTGTGGCTGTATTTAAATCACTGATCTATAATTGCTACCCTTTATGCAAATGCATGCACCTTAATATATTTCATTTATAGTCATTAGACACATTTTTCATTCAAATATTCAGAAAGCACTGTTATTTAAAAATTCTATGACACCATAGATCCATTCTTCAAATATCCTTAAGTCCATTTGTACAATGAAAGTTTGAAAAATAATATAAGGGATTTGTAGTTGGCATTTGAGAAACTAGTTTCTCTTAAGAAATTAATTGAAAGATAAAGCATTTTTAAGTCTTATACTTTTTGAATGGTCTTATGTTAAAAAATACCCTTGACATAATTGAAATGTCCTATGTAGTTTTCAACTTTCTCTACTTTGAGACTTTGTTGAGTTGATTTTCTCCAGTAAAATTGCTTATATTTAGAGGGCTCATATTCAGGATAAGGTATAAAGAAGTGTCACGGTTCTAAATAAAATGATTTGATTTCAAAAAGCCTTACAAAACAGAGGGAGAAAAGTAGCTATTTAAATAAAAGGAGTAGAAAATAGTGAAGTATATGATGCATTATTTCTACAAATATTTTAAAAATACTTAAAAAATCAATAGACTTTTTCCTTATTGTTATTTTAATATCATTCTTATTGTGTTAGTAAATTATTCTGGAGTTTTTATACTGTAACCCACCTAGAATGATAATACAACAGAAAGTGATACATTTTGATATTTACAAGGATACCTTTTATAGACTGTTGTGCTTGTTCTTTTTTGCTTTGTTTCTCTCTGTCTCATTTATAGAAAATGATACCATCTACTGGACAGACATGGGCTTCAATAAAATTAGCCGTGCTAAAAGAGATCAAACTTGGAAAGAAGATATCATTACCAATGGCTTGGGAAGAGTTGAAGGGATAGCTGTTGACTGGATTGCTGGTATAACCCATGTTGGGTTGTTTCTGTGTTTATTTTTGTTTCACACAAGTTTTGTTAAGAAGCATATCTGCTTCATTAAAAAAAGGTTTCTGAATTGTGATATGTTTTTGTATCTCTAATCTATCTTCAAGGATAAGTGGCTTCCTTTATTTGTCTCCAAACTTTGTATTATTTTTGTGCCTTTGGATAACAGTTTTAATGAGTTTTAGGAATGTAATGTTACTTTTTTTTGCTCATTGTTTCATGACATAAGTTAGTTTAAAATTAAAAAATAATTTCTGAAGGAGGAAGTTTAAACTTGTTATATATAATTATATGGGTTAGTGTAAATGCACACAGTTATGAAATACTTATTTCATTTGTAGTTTCTTCTTAAGAAATACATTTTTGGAATAGAGAGTATGCATACCATTTCTTGTTTGTGACTGCTAAAAATTCAATTTTAACTATTTCAAATTAATAATCTGAATTTTTTCACAACAATGTGTTAAATAGCTCTGTATTTCTTTTAGGTAACATATATTGGACAGATCATGGTTTTAACTTAATTGAAGTGGCAAGACTCAATGGATCATTCCGTTTTGTAATCATATCTGAAGGCCTGGATCAACCAAGATCTATTGCTGTACACCCAGAAAAAGGGTAATTTTATGAGTTACATCATTTGAGTTTCAAATGGATCTTTATTAGTTCCATTAAAAATCTATAAATAAAAATATAACAAAATCTATAACATTCTTAAGTATTAGTGTATACACTAATTTATTAATTTGTGTTAAATAACATTGACTTTAAATTAGTTTTTAACAAAAGTATCAATCTATTAATTTCCTATTAAGTATGTATATGAACCATAAAATAATCAATGCTCAGTGCTATTTATCTGAACAGATAAAAAGTAATTTTCACATTTCAATGTGTATTTCAATATATATTTTAGGATATTTTTGATGGAAATATATTTTATACCTATGACATATCTATGCCATAGGTATAAACTCAAATTAATAAATAAAAATGTTTTCTTCATTCTAAATTTAAGGCACCATCTTAGAACTAAGTGGATAATGGGTAATTATTTATTAACTAAATTAAATTGTCAGTTTAGAAGCTAGAGGAAAGTATATTGGGTAGACCATTGCTCTTCAAGCAGAACCCCAAGGCCTATTCCAGCACCTTATATGGTGTCCAAGCTCTACCAGGAGCGATCCCTAAGCACAGAGCAACAATAGTTCTAATGACCCAACTATCAAAACAAAAATAAATGAACAACAACAACAAGAGTATAAATATCCATTTATAATGAGACTCATTCTCTAATGTAGGTTTTAATTTCCCTTTTTATATCTTTTAGTGTGAGTTTTAATTTTCCTTTTTAAAATTTTTTTCCATTTTTATATCTTTTATATCTTATATCTTGAAAATCTATCCAACAAGAATTAAGTGACATTGTGTATATTTCTAAATCCCTTCAACTCTTCCCCACTTTTACATTTCTATATTTTTCCCTTTTATATCATTTAGCATCATGTAAATGCCTAATGGTACTTCTAGATAGATTAATATTTTAGTTCTTTGATGAAAAATTCAATTCTTTCTCTTATATACTGCTTAAAAGCTCTCTCACACACATACTTAATTACTTATTTTGTTCCTTAATTCATATATTGGAAAGTTAGTTTTTTAAAGCTCTAAAATTATGTGACATTGTTTAAACTTATATATTTGTTACAAGTGACATATAAACATATATAGCATTATTGAAGAAAATAACCAAACTATAAAGCAAGAAAAGAAAATATTGATAATTTCAATTTTTTAATTTTGAATCTGGCCTGAGCTCTCAACCTTACCATTCTTTGGCAAACAGTGAATGGTGGTGGACAAGTGCCAGTGGACAAGTGCCAGTGAGTATTGTGTCTAGAATGAGAGGGACACTTTGTTTAAAGATAAATAGCTTGATTCAAATATTGTGCCTGCATTATATCTGTTTTCTTGGAAATAAAAATGTCCTAGAGGTTAGCATGATAGTCCAGTGAGTAAGTTGCTTTCCTTTTATATGACCAATACTGGTCCCATTCCTGGAATCCTACATGGTATCCTGAGCTTGCCTAGCATTATTCCTGAACTTCTTGTTGTTGTGAAAATGAAAAAAAAAAGAAGAAAAAGAAGCTTTCCTTTCCCTGGACCCGAGAAAAATTGAAAGGATTGCGTTTTTTACCTATTTTATCTGCCCACCTTGTTTTGAATTTCCAGTCCCACAAAGGGCTCCTGAGCACTACCAATGGATACTCCTGAGTACAAAGCCAGAGATAGCTCCCGAGAATAGCACCAGGTGTGACACCCTAATAAAAAAAAAAATATTGGGGTCAGAGCAATAGCACAGTGGGGAGGGCATTTGCCTTGCACGCTGCCCACCCTAGTTCGATCCCTGGAATCCCATATGGTCACCTGAGCACCACAGGAGTAGTTCCTGTGGGAAGAGCCAGAAGCATCATTGGGTGTGACCCAAAAAACAAAAAAAAGAATTAAATTATAACAGATAATCAATAAAATACCATTACAAACTTAAGAGAAAAATGATTAATTACTGAACTGTGAATAACTGTTTCAATAAAAAAAACCTTAAGTTAGATATTGTGCAATTCTATAGACACTTTGGAATTGGATTAATTTTTAGTGAAGATTCTTCTCTAAATTTCTCTAAATTTCCTGTCTCTAAGAAATTTAATTTCTTATCTCTGATATAGATTCATGAATTTTTTTAAGTATTTTATTATACCACCGTGAGATATACAAATAAAAAAGATATACAATTAAAAAGTTCATGTTTGGGTTTTGGTCATACAGTGTTTCAGCACCCGTCCCTCCACCAGTGCCCATCTCCCACCAACAACGTCCCCGGTTCCCTCCCCTTCCCCAGCCCTGCTCCATGGCAGGTTCTTTATTTCTTTCCCTTTCTCTCTCTTTCTCTTTTTCTTCCCCTCCAGACCATGGATTACAGAACATACATTAAAGGGTTGTCATGAAGTTCTAACAAACGTGGTTACAGCCTGCTACAGCTTGATCTGTCATCTTCTATTTGTTTTTATTAAAATCTATTAAACATATCAACTTTCTATTCCATGCTTTCTTTTTCTTTCTGCTTCATTTTAGTGAAGCAAGATGGTTTTTATTAAAAAGTTATTTATAAAGAAGTGAGGAAAGAGAGAGAAGTAACTTTTGAGAGGAAACACAACGTTTCTTCGGAGTAAAAATAGGCAAGCAAGGAAACATCAAGAAAAAGCAAGAGAAATGTATATTCAATGGATAAAAAGGCTTGAAGAGAAAGCAAGATTTCCATTTCTTTAAGTACATCTTGTACCTCTACAGACATTTTATCACATAACTATACATCCTTATGTATGATGATTGAAATTATCAAGAAAAGGACCTCATACGTATTTAACATTTTGTCACTTGACTCAATATTTATCTAGTCTCACACACTGTGCATCAGATCTTGTCAAAATATCTCCAGTTCTTCCTCAGCCACCAAGCCAGTATATCTTGACCAAAAGGAACACTCTCTGTATGAAGGGTACCTCTCCGCAACATGGAGTATGGTGCTATGAGAACCATGTCACCTCTGTCAAAATCAGCTTTTTTTTGGGATAAGTTTAAACATTGCAAATTGTGTAGTTTAAAAGCCTCATATTGTATAGGAGACTAATTTTACGCACACATGATTAGATAGATATAACAAACTGAAAAATCATATTAAAGAAATAATTTTCATAAGTCCATTACATAATTATCTTCACTTCACAGCAAAAGTAAATAGCATATAATTAGAGCTTATATTAAAAGAAGTGATCAAGTAGAGGTTGTTGTGCAATACTTGAATGAGAAAATTTGTGAAATAGAAAGTCATTAAGAGTACATGTACATATGAAACATATCGAAAATCTATGTTGTGTGTCTAGAAGATAATCTGATGTAGTAAGATACAAAGATCGTGTCTCCTATTTCATAAAACTCAAGATGATTTCACCTGCTCGAGCTTAGCTAGTATAAGTTTGAACTCACCCATGTGTACCATTAAAGTGAACTCAAAAAGTGTTAATAAGTGAATGATAAATAAGAAATATCAAAATAGTTACAGTGACAGAAACTTTAGGAAATCGATGAAACGGAAGAAAGGCTACAAGAGAAAATGCAAATAAAAATATTTTTCAGGGGGAAAAATACAAAGAAGGAGGGTAAGGATAGAAAAAAAGGAAGATTAAAAAAAGAAAGAAAACAAAGATATAGGCTCCATGGAGAAAACTAGGGATCATAAAAAAGAAAACGCAATAAAGTATAGTAGGAATAAGAGAAGGAGTGCAGATAAGTGAATTAGCATCACATATCAGGTATTACAGAAACAGATCCTGGGAGGAGAAGGCAATTCAGAAATAGAGAGAAACAGCATGATCAGGGTGACAGCACCTGGCACAGGTCTAATTTTGAGTGAAGTCTTAGACTGAATCCTTGGAGAACTGCAAAATGTCAACCTCACTTCAAAGCCAGGGAGTTCAACCTTTAAACTCCCATCCAATCACTCATTTGATTAAGGGCAAGCTGAGAAGACATAAGGTCAGGCGATTTCTGATTCCAAATACCTCTTGTGGAAGAGGTTCCAGCGGCTGTCCTCTGCAGAAAATTAGCTGGGTCAATTGTTAGAGTAAAAAAGACCAGAAATTGGGTGCTGGAATGCTTAGAAATTGTAAATATAAAGTATTAACTATTTTGGTAGTAAATACTCAAAGAGGTATTATTGGTATGACAGGATAGGGCTCCAGTTTAGACTTTTTATCTCTATTTCCTGTCTTTGATATTTTTTGATATATATTTGTTTTCTCTCATGACATCTAAATCTCAAATGCCTGTATTGATTTAATCACTTGGAAAATTAGTGAAATTTCACTTTTGGCTCTTGAAAATGAAATGTAAATATATATATATATATATATATTGGCTTGAACATCACACCCTACAATTCTCAGGGATTGCTGTTGGCTTTGTATTCAGGAATTACTCCTGGTGTTGTTCTGGGGGCCATATGGTATGCCAGCGATTGAACTCAGGTCTGCTGTGATCAAGGCACATCATCTGCCTGCTGTACTATAGCCTAGGTCCCATATTAGGATATATTTTATTTTATTTTTTTATAAATATTTTATTATACCACCGTGAAATATACAATTACAAAGATGTTCATATTTGGGTCTTGGTAATACAGTGTTCCAGCACCCATCCCTCCACCAGTGCCCATCTCCCACCATCAATGTCCCCAGTTCCCTGCCCCCTCCACCAGCCCACCCCCATGGCAAGTTCTTTCTTTATTTCCCTTTCTATCTCTTTATATTTTAAAGGCTAAATAAGTGAAACAGAAAAGACTCATGAAAATGGATAATAAATATAAATAAATGGGATTTTTCATATAAATCATTGTGGTTTAATAATTTATGCAACAAAATAAAGCAATTTTCAAACAACGTGAGTCCAGCAATCATAGACTTCTGGGCACTAATTGGGATGTATATATGGTTTATTAAATAGCCATTATTAGTGTTCTAGCATTTTATATCAAGACATAATTATGAATAGTTTTGTAACTCATGGTACTTTAGTAAAATAAAATTTGGAAAAATAGTTATCAGTTTTGAAATTGCAAAAATAAGAAAATAGGAGCCAAAATGAAGACAAGTGAAAGATTCAAAATTGGCAATTGCAATGGAATTAATGCCAAGTCACAAGGGCAAGTTATAAGCTGCTATTGACATGGAGCAAACCGAAGCATAAGGCAAAGTCAAAAGCAAAGAGTTTAATTCCAACAGTCACTAATAAGCAAGAAAGTATGTATATTAAGATAACATTATTCCTAAAAGGAATTTCATACAGCCTTACATAGTAATCTAACTTTCTTTACGCCACCCCATGCAGTATAAATCATAGGCAAAGGTAAAATTTACTTCCCTTTTATGGATAAAAATGAACTAAAACTGGGTTATTCATGGATTTATCAACATAAGTAGTGGAGTCTCAAAATATGTCATCAGAAGAAGGAAAAGTTTGAAAAATTGTCTGCAGGGGCAAAAAATTAAAATTAGTGGCAAATTGTGGTAGAGTAATGAGCTATTGATATGGGAAAATGGAAAGTGATTTTATATTGTAAATATAAAACTTAGAGAAATTTTTCTAGTTTACTTAAATGGATTTTCCACTTTATTCTGAACACAAAGAAATACTTCTGTCTTTTTATGTGATACTTATTCCATTTTCTGATTTTTTTTGTTGTTTGTTTTGGGTCATGTTCAGAGGTGCTCAGGATTTATTCCTAGCTCTACGGTCAGTGATCACTCCTGAAGGGCTCACGTGACCATTTGGGGTGCTGGAGCATACTCAAGTCAGCCAGAGCAAGGCAAATGCCCTACCTGCAGCAATTACTCCAGCTCACTCTTTTCTTTTCCTTTTTTTCGGTATTTCCTGTTTATTTTATTTTTTAAATATATTTTATTATACCACCATGAGATAAACAATTACAAAATGTTCATGTTTGGGTTTCGCCATACAGTGTTACAGCACCCGTCCCTCCACCAGTGCCCATTTCTCTTCACCAATGTCCCCGATTCCCTCCCTCCTCTCCCTAGCCTGCCTCTATGGCAGGTTCTTTATTTCTGTTCTCTCTTTCTCTTTCTCCCTCTCTTTCTCTCTCCCTTCTCTTATGTATTGTGGAAGAAAAGATTATCATATGGGACTACATGAAGCCAAAAAAGCTTTTGCACCTCAAAAAAACAATGACCAAAATATAAAGACAGTCCACAGAATGGGAAAGAATATTCACTCAATACCCATCTGATAAGGGGTTAATATCCAGTATATATCAGGCACTGTAGAACATTACGAAAAGAAAACAGCCAATCCCATCAAAAAATGGGGGAGAAGTAATGAACAGAAACTTCTACAAGGAAGAAGTTTGAATGGCTAAAAGACATATGAAAAAATGCTCATCATCATTAATCATCTGAAAGATGCAAATCAAAACAACAATGAGATATCATCTCACACCACAGAGACTGGCACATTTCCAAAAGGGCAAGAACAACAAGTGCTGGCGTGGATGTGGGGAAAAGGGGAAACTCATCCATTGTTGGTGGGAATGCCGCCTGGTACAGCTTTTTCGGAAAACTATATGGACATTTCTCCAAATATTTTCTTATTTTCTTATCTCTGACTTGTTTCCTCCAATGAAACCTATTCCTTTGTTTTAAAATAGGCTTTCTTTTGTTTGGAGAAAAGATCATTCCTCTCCATATGCTTATTTCTTAATTTCTCAAAAGAGATGCTAGAAATGTATTTACTAACCTGCAAAATAGATTTTGGCTTTTCTTGTTATATGATCAAGCATTTGTATACCTAACCATAGGCAAATTTAAGCATCTTATTCTTCAGATGTCATTCCACTGTACATTTTCCTGATTTTTATTTTGTTCTGTATCCACCCAAGGATTAACTATTTTCTAGACCAGAGAGTGCTATAGGTAGAACACATAAATTTCATGAGGCTGACCTGGATTTGGTCTTTGGTCCCCTGAACCCACCAGCAGGTTTCTCTAAATTCTAAGACTGGAATATATCCTGAACACAGCGGGACATCTCCCCATAACCCCTCCCCCAAATTAATTGTTCCCCCTCTAATTTATTAACCTTGAGTTTTCTTTTTCTCTCTGCATGCCACACTGATAAAGAAACATCTCTTTTGATCTTCCTCCATATCTAAGTTCTTATATACCAGTAACTTTTGTTATATTTATCCTTTAAATTCATTTAAAAGTTATCATTTAATCTCTTTAATCTCTGCCTCACATAAAACATTCATCTTCATCTATATACGTATTGATTTCCTCTGAATGTTTAGCTTACACATAAGCTTAACATGACTCTTTACGCTTCATCTTCTGACTTCCATCCCTAAACAAATTATTCTTTGTTATATGTGTTTTAACTGAATAGATTCCCCATAGTGTTTCCTTATGTTTTTAATTCCAGTCATTCTCTCGTAATAGGTAATTCTTAGGTTTCTCATTTGTCTGCATAATAATTAACAAGCTCAGCTCTGACTCAGAGAGAGGAAATCAACAAATAGTTTTAAATACTTACATTTGACTTAACGAAGAGAATTTCATTCCACCCATGAGAAAAAAAAAATCTACATGTGCTAAATATTATATATCTTTAACCTCATTTCAATATTTGTACTTCTATGTTTAAATATGTTTTTGAGGTAAAATTACTTTACAAGTGCGCAAACATTGGTATATTTCAGTAGTCAAATGTTACCCCACCACCCTTACCACCAACTGTCAATAAAATTGTCCTTAAGACCTTTCTTTCCCACTCTTCCATACAGTCTTAATGAAAGGAATTTTTTAATTTTTTGTGCTTTTTATCACACCTGGCAATGCCCAGTGGTTACTTCTAGCTCTTTGCTCAGGTTGTACTCCTAGCAGTACTCAGGGACCATATGGGATGCCTGGAATTGAACCAGGGTTGGCCACATGCAAGGCAAACACCCTACCCGCTGTGCTATTGTCTAGCCCCAAAAGGATTTTAAACGTAGCAGTTAAGTCACATATTTAATAAAGTCTCAGGATTCATAGCTAATGATTGACACACTTTTCATGTTTTGAAAAGTGAAAGCAGGAATTGTTGATTATTGAACAGAAACATTTGTGATGTGCAACCCCCAGTATATCGTGCATGTGTCTGATGAGTCAGAGCAGAACAAAGAGACTTAATGAATAGTCAATCTAAAAGCTATTCAAACATTAATGTCTAAGTAATATTACGGGCATTTAAGTGTCAGCATTCACATCAAGGGAATAAAGTTTAGCATTTAGTATTCTGTTTGAAATCAAGGCATGGCAGGTAGAATTAGTGAAAGAAAAGGTGAATCATAATGGAGTAAATTAGGTGAGACCAGGATATAAATGTACCTTGAACATTGGGCATGAAGCCTGTTTTTGAAATAATGGAGATTTGAAGCTTTTAAAATGTAGCCAAATACAAAATACAAAATGTGCAAATTTATTCCAGCTTATAAAACTGTTTCTTCTCCATGTTGTCTCATTTTTGGTAAGAAATAACTACCTATATCATCAAATTGAAGATTTCTTATGTAGGAATTAAAAAGTAAATTCCTACATAAAACCAAAAATTATAAAGCTATTCACAGCATAATACAAAAAATATTGGTTACTCTCACTTTAGTATATGAGCTATAAGTAAAGAACAAGTACTTTCTGATGTGTTGTTTTTTTTTTTAGCGTGCTTGATAAGAATGTATTTCTAAGTTAAAGGTAATCTATCTGGACCTAGGATATTAGTGTTAATTATAAGTATTTTCAAATGTTTTTGACATAATATATACTTTTAGAATGTATTCACAATTTACAAAAGAATTTGTATGCCAGTTTAACATATGTTGAAATAGCAAATGCAGTACAATTTAACAATGATCTCTCAGAGTATGTTTTACATTTAAAGCAGGAGAGAACATAAAAATATCAATCCAAATTTAAACAAAGAACAAAATATAGAAAAAATGGCAGTTTCAGAATTCATGACTATACTATTAAATTAATATCATAGTCTTGCCCCAAATTAAACCAACTTTTTCTACAAAATTTACTACACACTAATTTAAATGAGATATGAAAGGAAATATCACATTATTGTTTTATCAGGCATTTTCTGTAAAACATTACTGGAGTTGGATAGTACAGGGGATTAACACACCAGAGTTACAAGTTGTCAAATGTATTAGATATATTCCATTATGTGCTTGAAATAACACCAGAGTGATCCCTGAGTGTACTCTGAATTAAGCTCTGAGCACAGCTGGACATTCATCTCTACTCCAGAAGTTCTTTTTTCTCAAAACTATTTAGGTTATTTTCACTTAGTTGTATCCCAATGCTTCATCCATATTCATTAACTTCTGGTCATGAATTTTGGTTTTGAAATCACTGTAAAAATCTAGAAGTGTTTAGGATGCCTGCCCTATACAAACAGCTGTGTAGCTAATAAAGATAGGTCAGAAAGTCCATCCTATTGTTAGAGGGAACCCTTAGCCCAGACAACAAAGTCATGCTAACTTATATACCAGGAAGAACCACACAAAATAAATGTACTTTCCCAAATTTCTGAGGGGATAGGACCAATCCAAAACTAACCAAAAGTTAAAAACAAGTTTGAAAGATAGTATTTTATATATGAATTTTTAATTTTTTTCATGGGGAAAAAGAGCATCTATTCAATCTTACAAGTGGTATATAAGTGGGATATCAGGAAGTACGTAATTCTTCTAAAACTGATAAAGAAACTACATATGAAAAGGGGTGATGTGCTCAATGTGCTATCAGAATTCGAATGCTAACGAATTTATCTTTTGGAAAATAAAAAGTTTTCCATATATTTCCACATTACTAACTAGCTCATTAAGGTTTGCAGGGAGTTCAAGATGCTGCTCTGTCTACTGTTCATTGATTTAAAGAAAACCTTTGATTCTGTTGAGACTGAAGCAGTCATCAAAGCGGTCGTTGAAGTGGTCATTGAAGAGGTCATCAATGTGGTCATCAAGCGATCATTGAAGCTCTAGCCAAACAGAGTGTTAAAATCCAATATCAAGATTCTTTGTGAGCTATATTATGGATTCACCACCAAGATATCACCATTCTACAAGGATGTGATTATTGATGTCAAAAGAGGGGTTCGGCAGGGTGATACCATTTCACCAAAACTCTTCAGCACCACCCTTGAGAACATCATGAGACAATTAGAAAGGGAAGGAATGGGAGTGAAGATAGACCGTGGGCAACTACACCACATCCTCTTTGCTGATGACATCATTCTAATAACACCAAGCATTAGTCAAGTGGAACATTTGCTAGCTGACTTCGACCATGAATGTGGAAAGATAGTTTAAAGCTGAATCTCAAAAAAAAACAATGTTCATGGAAAATGAAATAGTTCCAGAGGCCCCATTCACTCTCAAAAGAACAAACATCTCTAAATACAACAGTTATGTGTACCTGGTCAAGAACTAAACATCCTGAACCTGAGCAGCGCAGAAGGAAGAGAGCAGTGTGGAACACCTTCAAGAGCGTTGATGAAATAGCTAAAAGTAAAAAGAACCTCCAACTATGGGCAATCTCTTTAACTCCATAATTCTCCCTGCATTAAAATACACCTCAGAGACCTGGGCCCTCCAAAAGCAGGATGAGAATGCTACTCAGGTCTCACAGAGAGGAATAGATAGAGTTATGCTTGGAATGTCACACCTCACTCAACTGAGAGAGGAATCCAGAGTTCCCACCTCCATCAATGATCCAGAGTCAGGGGCACTGTCTCATTTGCCAAGGGGTTGAATATCAGATGGGCTTGGCTGGACATGTAATTAATGCAATTTGGAGATGACCACTGGACTAGAGCTGTTACCTACCGGATCTCACAGGATGTCAAAATATCACGTGACCGCCCACCTACAAATTGGTCAGACTTCTTCGTCAAGAACCCGAATGAAAGGTTTGAGGCTTTTTTGTATTCCTGGAGCAAGCAGATGCCATTGTGCTACAATGGCACGTGATAGGGATAAATGGAAACATTACTGGCACCCGCTTGAGCAAATCGATGAATAACGGGATGTCAAGTGATCAAGTGATCAAGTGAAAATTATTCTTTATAAAATTGTGAATTAAAAATAAATCAGATGTTAAACTTAAGAGTAATAGAAATCAGAATTAAACCTACAGAACAAATAATTTAAGATTTTTAAACTTAAAAACAAACAAGTTATATATCTTTGTTCTGGTTTAACTGAAATTTCATTCCTAAACTTGTTTAGAGATATAAAATGTTTCTTATAGTACTGTAACATAACACTTGCATGAAATACATATTGAGGCCTGTTTCATGTCTTCATGAGACATGAAAATTAAGTATTAAGTTTTCCTGTTATTATATTCTTGAGTAATTACCCATTTTCTCTTTTATTAAACAGTTCTAAATGGGTCACTAAGTTCAATTTCTTTCATTGGATCAGTTGTTAACACATAACAGATATCTAATTAATATTTATTGACTGAGTTCAAAAATAGATACACTTGAGGATCATTCACCAATATAAAGAAAAATTAAACATAAAACTAGTATTCAAGTTTATGTTGTCTATAGACTCTCTTCTTTTTTAACAGTGTTCTAAATTCTGTGCTTGAATTCTTTTTATGTTGCTGAAGCCTCTATGCAATAGTAACACATCAGGGTTTGAACAGTGATTTGGGATTGGCATGAACTACTTTCGAAAACAAAATTGCACATTAACAAAGAAATGGGAAGTGTGGAGAAGTCTTCACAGGAATAGGAAACTTTCTTCATTACACTTCATTCCTCAGAGAACATATATCAATTCATACATCCATGAGACAGTCATACTTTTACAAAAGTATGAAATTTATGTGCCCTAAATATATGTGTTATTAATATTGCTAAGTTTCCAATAAATTAAATATTAAAAGCATCTTTTGTCAAAAAATGCTAATGGTCACAAGAATACTAATTGCTTTTACTAACATATGGGACATTTGTTTTGTTACATTTTATTATGTTTTGCCCATGCTACAGACTATTAACACTCATATTAGCAAAGAGTGCAGTGACATTCTTCATTACTCTATAGTCAAGGCAGTTGTCTATGTGTATATGGTTCACATTATTACACAAGTACAGAAATTTTTGTTGTCTCAAGTATATCATGGCATATATGTAAAATATTGATAAGAAGTTATAGTTATTTCATTGTGAAAATCTCAATCTAGATCTGTTTTACAGTAAAATTGTTTAATAGAAAATAGTTTTAAATTCAATAAAAATGATTCAATTGGTTGATTTTGTTAATATTCATATACCCAAACTACAATAGTTTCATTAATAATTTCTTACTGACAATATAGACATATTTTTTTCTCCCATACTCCCATCCTCTTCTTATGAGATGTTAGCATTGTTTCCATGTTACTTTTTATTTCCAAAGAAAGTATTACATGATTCAAGGATAAATTATTTGAAAAAATATGGAGATTAAATCTAATTATGATGTTGGGAATACTTTCTATGAAAGTGTACTTTGTGTAAATTAAGTCAAATCAGTGCAATTTCTATATGATAAAACAATAAGCTTGCTAAGATACAAATTAAAGGTTTTGTAATATTTTCACCTAAAGACATGTGAAAACAGAAATATTATGCAGTCTATTAGGGTATAAATAAAGATATATTATTAAGATATAAACTTTCATCACAGCACTGATTGCTGTGCGGTTCATCAACAAATGCTTGAATTTTTAGGTAACTACAAGATTATCCCACCTGCACGGCAGAGCCTGGAAAGTTACCCGTGTCATATTTGACATGCCAAATACCAGTAACAATTATAGACAACATTCCATGACTTAATGGAATAGTTTGAGACTCTTTATATTCCCAGAGCAGGCAGAAGCCCTTGGGCTATCTCACATGTGACAGGAAATATTGAGATGTTGCTGGCGCCCACTTGAGTAAATCGATGATCTACGGGAAGTCAAGTGATCAAGTGAAACTTTCATATTAGTTTTTAAAAAATTATCACAAAATAAAAAAATTTTCTACATATCATGTTTATTTGAGGAACAAGAACACTTTCAAGAACCAAAAGGAAATTTTCAGTAGTTTTATATTTCTTGGTAATATTTTCAGGGCTACCTTTTCCAATACTTTGAAAGCAATTTTATACCCACATTACACAGTTCAACAAATACTTGATTATGTCAAGCTTTGAACTACTATGGGATCACCATCAACATACAATGCCAACACTGAATCTTAAATTCCAGGGAGTCTCAAACCCAGTAACAAGAGTTTATCCTTTGTTCCCACTGCTAAAGATCATGGTTAAATATCCAAAATCTATATTTATTAAAGATATGCCAGGACCATGTATATAAATTCCTGCTTTCCGTTACTTATATATCACTCAATAATATAAGCTTAGAAAAAATGTGATTTTCCTCTGAAGAAGTGCAGGTGGGACATTTATCTTTCATGCAGCTGACCAGGTTTCAATTTCTGGACCCCACCATTCCCTCAGCACTGCCAGTAGTAAGCCCTGAGCAATGTCAGTTGAGGGCCCAAAAAACACAAAAAAAAGAAAAGGTAAGAAAGAAAATGTTATTCTCTACATTTAGTGGCAAACCTAATATTCACTAGGTGACATTTCTATTAGACTCTTTACATTCAATTTATGTTAAAGGAGCAAATAAATTAATCTGAATGTTCACAGTTTGGGTAGTTATAGAATCTATTCTGATTTTAACTTGATAATATAGAAGACAAACTAATCCCTGTAATTAGTTTATATTTCCTGTGTTGTTGTAGTTTATGGAATCACAATACTTTTTGCAGATAGAAATTATGGAAATCTTGTATTTATAATAGTTTTACTTTAAATACCTTTAACCCTAATTGTGTCATTTATCCAAGCGTCCTACTTCATTTTGGTTTTTGTTTATTTTGCTTTTTATGGGTCACACCCGGCGGTGCTCAGGGGTTACACCTCTCCTGGTTCTGAGCTCAGAACCTGGCTGCGGCGCAGGGGGACCAAATGGGACGCGGGAGATCGACTCTGAGTAGGCTGCATGCAAGGCAAATGCCCTATGCCCTAGCTGTAGTCTGGCCCCCAAGCCTCCTACTTGAAAGTATTGCAAACTTGAGTATATGGGAATGACGTAGGGAGAGAAATCTGTTATCCAATATTAAGACTTTTCAATGTTATATTTTAAGTATAAGGTTGTAGTTTGGGGATGGAGGCAAGGAGAGGTCATATCCAGCAGTGCTGAGGGCTCACTCCTGATCTGCTCTCAAAGATCATTCCTGGCAGTTCTCTGAGGACCATATGAAGTTCCAGGAATTGAGCCCAAATAAGCTGCATGTAAGAAAAGTTCCCTAGCTGTTACACTATGGTTCTGGTCAGATAAGCAGTGATCTTTTTATATAATCCCTATTGTGTAAGGAAAGATTATTACATTACGCACTATGTATTTCTCTTGGTTGAAACAAAATATCTTCAAGAAGACAGTGAGTACCTGGGATCCTGAATTCAGACTGCTATTCCACCTTGAGTTGTCATGTTAATAGATACAACAATTGCATCTGAATTTGTTAAGTACCTTACTACCTCTTTTCAATATCTCCCTTCTTTTGTTGATAAAATATACATTTTACTATTAATTCAGTACACATTAGAAGGAAATTTATTAATGAAGCATGTATGTTTTCTTTGAAATTAGAACTTAATGATTATATTAAAAGTACATGAATCCAATTCCGTAATTAAGCACAAACGGCTTATATTATGAGGGTTCTGGGTATCCAAACCCCCAGTACATTTTCAGCTACCTTCCTTTTTATTTTTATTTTAAAACACTTTGGTTAGTGATAAAATATACTTCTTGCTTTCTGGTCACTCCAAGCATTGCTCTTCTTCAGGTCACCCTTGGATTTGCTGTGATGGCGTTTGTGATTATGAGTATTGAATCCAGGGCCTGGCATGTTCAAAACACATGTTCTACTATTGTAGTCGGAGCTTTAGTCACTGTCCTATTATTTTATTACAATAACTATTTACATTAACATAATTATTATCACTAGCATTTTGTCCTAAAAAGCTAAATGGGCAACAATTTTGGCTTCCAATAGTTTTTTTTTAATTTATAAATGCTAAAATTAGAATATCTCACCTAGTTTAAAAATTATTAACTTTAGTACAAATTTAATTTATTTTTGTACTTGTTGTCACCTACGTTTTCCACCAAACATTATTGAATTTCATGCCCCAAAGTTTTCCTCTTCTGATATGTAGATCTTATAAATATGAATGATGTGTTTTTTAAGACTAATATTATACCTGGGATTCTAGCCATGACTCCTTTATTACCTGGCCATAAAATTTCAATATATTTATTCTGTGTAGAATTATTAGGGGAAAATAAATGGCAAATGAATCAAAACCATAAACATAAATGGAATACATTTATTAATAGTATCTCGAATATATGTTTTAAAAAGTTAAGAAATAAATTTTAATAGATGAAATATAAATGTAGTATTTCTGCATTCTCATTTGTAGTCTCTTCCATTTGTAATCAAATCCATATGTTTTCAAAGTTATTTTTACCTATATGATTTAATAATTGCCCTATGTATGACTTTAATGATCGCTGTTCTCTGGCAGTTGAAAAAAAATATAGTAAAAAATGGACTATACATTATTTTTCTGAATGCATGAATAGAAATATTGCATTTGCTGGGGCCAGAGTGATAGTACATTGGGTATGGTGCCAGCCTGGCACACAACTGACCTGGTTCAATCCCAGGCATTGCTTATGGTTGCCCAAACTCTTCATAGAGTAATTTCTGAGCTAAGAGCCATAATAAGCCCTAAGCACCATCAGGTGTGTGAAAAAAAAGAGGAAAGAAATACTGTACTTGTGTGAATTCATAAAATTCTGGATATCTGTGCCTTCTGTTTGTCTATATTTTGTTTGAATATGTTTTATTAATACTTCATGCTATTCCCTGTGTTTCGTTTTCTTTTTTCCCACTTATCCTTAATAATTTTTCTTTTTTTTAAGTATTTTATTATACCACCGTGAGATATACAAATAAAAAGATATACAATTAAAAAGTTCATGTTTGGGTTTTGGTCATACAGTGTTTCAGCACCCGTCCCTCCACCAGTGCCCATCTCCATACAAATAAAAAGATATACAATTAAAAAGTTCATGTTTGGGTTTTGGTCCCACCCAAACTCTGCAAACAGACCAGACACCTACTAACTGCACTATCTAGTCACCCAAGAACTCACAGTTACAACCTACAATAGTCATAATGGTAAAGCAACGCAAAATTCCATCAAGCTCTGTGAGTGAAGTCACTGGTCCAGATGAGTCTAGCAATACCAATGAGTTGCATAACCTATCTGAAAAAGAATTTCGGAAAGAACTGTTAAGGATTCAAAAGGAATTCAAAGAAGCAATGGAATGCAAAATCAATAAAATACAAGAGGACATGATAGAAGAAGTGAGGAAAATGCAAAGGGAAATGACAGATATTAAAAATGAGGTAAATGAAATAAAAAACACGGTGGAAGGCCATCATAGCAGAATAATAGCTACTGAAGAAAGAATTAGTGATCTCGAAGACGAGTTCCAAAGATTCTCTTAATAATTTTTCTTTATTCAAAGCCTATGGAATAGTGATTTACTAAAGTAAATCCTACACTATTGCATCTCATTCCACATTCCTCCAACAGGGCATTCTGTACTGTGATAATAATATATCTGGAATAATAATATCTATTTTTGTGAAAATATATGTACATATATATCTCCATATAAGCTGACCTCATATTGGAGTCAGAGCGATAGTCTGGTGGTTATGTCACATGCGTTGCATGCGGCCCACCAGGGTTCAGTCCTTGGCACCCCATATGGTCCTGGAGTCCTTGGCAGGTGTGGCCTTTGAATACTGGTTGTGGCATTGATGTCAGAGCCTTGTATATGTGAAACTTGAGCATGCCGTGCCATGAATAACTTTGTACATTACAGTACTTCAATGGAATTAATGCTTTTAAAGTAGCTTGTCATGCTAAATGAAAATAATTAGCAAAGTGTTTCCAAACTTGAAAGATCAGCCGGTACTAAGCTCTGTAAAATAAGGAAGTTAATACCTTTAGCGCATGGCAAGCCTGGCAAGCTGCTCGTGTTGTATTTGATATGCCAAATGCCAGTAACATTTATATTAGGTCATTCCCATGACCTAATATAATGGGTTGAGGCTCTTTATGTTCCTGGAGCAAGCGGATGCCTTTGGGTTCTACTAGCATGAGACAGGACATACGGAGATATTACTGATGCCTGCTCTAGCAAATAGATGATGAGCGGGCAGATCGTGATCATGAGTACTTCAATAAAAATTTTAAAATAATAAAATTTAAAAAATAAGATTTCATATTTAAAATGTTTATAAAATTAAAAATAATTAGACTTAGCAATCTAATTGACAGAAATGAAAGTTATCTCATATACCTATTTATTAATTAATATTTACTTATAATTAATGTTTTAATATCTTATTTAGTGCTGAGAGAACAATAGAAACGAATGATGGCAGAAAAGAAAAATCATAGTCTTAATTGTATTTAGAGTCTAGAAAGGACAAATCATTGCTTTCAAAAAGCATTGTGAATAAATTCAAGTATAAATTTTCCTTTAAAACCACACTGTGAAGCAAAACAGATAGTGCGATAATCAGATAAGACAATGGGTCTTCTTTAAGGAAAGTATAATTAAGATACAAACATAGGAAGACTAGGCACACAGGTAGGAAAATAGTATTTCTTGATTCCTGTAGATGATAAAATATTTTCTACATTTAATGCTATTTTTTCAAATGCTAAGATGTATGTTGCAATGAAAATGTAGTTAATCTGTTAGTAATTGTCCTGCTAATATTATCACTTCTATGCATTTGTATTTATCTGTTCATTACTATAAACCAATATTTTTTCAGCTATTTTTTCTGGACCGAATGGGGACAGATGCCTTGCATTGGAAAGGCTCACTTGGATGGCTCAGAAAAAGTTGTCCTGGTCAGCATGGGAATAGCATGGCCAAATGGTATCTCCATTGACTATGAGGTGTGTTGTGTTTCTTAAATATGTAAAGTGCATTCACTGCGAACTTGTATTAGTCCACATTCTCTGTTTCCTTATTTTCTCAAAAAGATACCCAATCAAACCAGCTTGTTATATTACTTTTCCATCGATCTTTAGGAAAATAAATTGTACTGGTGTGATGCTCGTATAGACAAGATAGAACGGATCGACCTTGAGACTGGAGGGAATCGCGAGGTGGTGCTGTCAGGGAGCAATGTGGATATGTTTTCAGTCGCAGTCTTTGGGGCTTACATCTACTGGTCTGACAGGTAATTTATTTTTTTCATAACTATTTGAGTCTCAAAATGTTATTTCAGTGCCAGTGGCTTTACCCTTGTAGGATTAGCCATTCCTTAGCAAGGTCACAAAAAGGAACTCACAAAGCCATGTAATTTCCACAGAAAAGGCAGCCAGTCTTGCATTTCCAGGCTCAATCATTTGATGTCACAGATTTAAGTTGGTCCTTTCTCCCTTTGCTAGGCATCTGTTAAATTCCCACCCCGAATTTTACTTAATTAAATCACCGATAGTTAAAAATTATTCATGCTTGGTTTTTTGACATTCAGTGTCCCTCACCCTGGTTCACTCTCCTAGGCACGCATCCAACCCCCAGTTCCAGTCTGCCATTTTGACAAATACCTTTTAAGTTTGGTTATTAAAGTTTGGGTCTCATGATTTAAGTGTTGTTGACTTTATGGCTAGAAATGTGACAGTATCATTCCTTCACACCACTGATGTAACACCCTTGATTGCTGTCCACATTGCTTCTCACCTATCTCTTCTCCTTTCTCTTTTATGCTCTATCCTTCTCCTACTCTTGGGGCCAAGGGTGATCTTGACTTCCACCCTTTACTCCATTGCAGTTCCTCAATTGATTACTCTGAATACAACATACAAATGATACTGTCCTGTGTTCCTCCTTATTCTTCTGGCTCACTTTATTTAACGTAATGTTTTCTCATTCCATCCATGTTGCAGTAAACTACACAATTTTATCATTTCTTACAGCTAAATAATATAATGATATTTCACTGTGTATATATACCACATCTTCATGATTTACTGTCCTGTTTTTTGGATATCTAGGTTGATTCCAAATATTAGCTATCATACTAACTATTGCAATGAATAGTGGTGTGTGTATATGTTCTTTTAAATGAATATTTTCTGACATGGGGGTAGATATCCCAAAAGTAGACAAAAGTAGAATTGCTGCATTGTATTGCTAAATTTTAACTTTACTGATAATCCTCCATACAGTTTTCCATCAGAGTTGAATCAGACAACATTTACACTAGCATTGAATGAGAAAAACTATATCACCACATCCCTGTCAACAAAGATTGTTCCCATTATTTTTGACATGTACCATTCTTACTGGTGATAGATGATATCTCATTGTTGTGTTTATTTTGATTTCCCTAATAATAAATGATGACAGGCATTTTTATACGTGCTTTTTAGACTTCCATTGAACTTCATCAGAGAAGTCCCTTTCCCCATTTTTTTCATAGGGATTTAATTTTGCAGGTCTTTGTGAGTACTTTACATATACTTGCTATCAACCCTTCCTCTGGTGTTTGGATTGCAAATACCTTCTCCCATTATGTAATCTTCTTAAGCCTGTCACTTTTGGCATGCAGAAACAATTTGATTTAATTTAGCCCCATTTGTTTATATTTTATTCTGTGGCTTTGGCCACTGGCATTATGCAATAAAGATAACTTTGAGATCCAGATCTTGAAGCATTCTGGCTATATTTTCCTCTGTGTATTTTGTAGACTCTTGTCTGGTCTCATGGTCTTGATGCACTTTGAATGGACTTGAAGAGTACAATTTGAGATACAGATCCAATCTTATTTCAATACACTTAGCTATCCAGTTTTACCGACAACTTCTATTGAAGAGGCTGTGTTTACTCCATTTCATGTTCTCAGCTCCATAGTCAAAAGTTAGTTGGCCATGTATGTGGGGTTTGTCCTTGGGTATTCTAACCATTAGTCAGATAATCTATCCTTATTCCAATGCCATTCAGTTTCCTTCACTATGACTTTATTGCATAGTTTCAAATTAGGTGATGAGATTCCCAGGTGTTTCCTTTTTTCATTATGTGTTTAGCTATTCAGCATCTTTTATTATTTCATACAAACTATACTGTTATAAAACCCTGAGGAATGTTTTATGAATTTGGATAGGCATTGCAGTATATATATATATATATATATATATATATATATATATATATATATATATATATATTAGTTTGCACTGAAGTTAACTTTAAAAACTGATTTGATTTAAGTTTTTTAGAGATTGCTGATTATGTATGCTCATTTTTTGGACAGAGCACATGCCAATGGATCCATAAGAAGAGGCCACAAGAATGATGCCACAGACACGGTAACCATGAGAACAGGTCTTGGAGTAAACCTGAAGGAGGTTAAAATCTTTAGCAGAGTAAGAGAGAAAGGTAAGCACTGGTATACAAAAAATATTTTAAGTTTCTCCCATGGTCTCTGTTTCTCTCCCTCTCTCCCTCTCTTTTTCTCTATTTTTCTCTACCCTACCATTAAAATACACAAACACACACAAACACACACACACACACCAGATAGAAGTAATTTATTCATTAGTATATGGGTTCAAATCCTCAAAACACTATTTGACATCAAATTTTCTATAAAAATCTCATTGTTCCTAGCAAAACAAAAATTAAATACTTTACACATAATTATATGAGGTTTGTTCAATGTACGCAACATCTGTGGTATATATCTGGTTTGGCTTTTGCATATGTTTGAACTAATTAATATAGAAAACTATTGATAATAGTATATATCTGTATCTATCCATCTACATATATGTACATATAAATATTCAATGAAAATATAAATGGGAATTAGAAAAATTAAAAATAAAAAGTAGCCAATATCTGTGTGGTCTGATTTTTTTTTATATAAATTGATCATGGCCCCTCAAATTTACTTAGCATGACATATGTCTGAAGAAATCACTTCCTTAAAACAGAGAGCTGAAACTAAAGGCATCATGATAGTGCTAATTTTTTCAAAGTTATGCTCAAATAGGATTAATTATAATAGGTTATTGACATCAAAGGAAGACATAATGCATTTTAAGATAATAAATTCAGAGAAAAGAACTAGTCTGATGAAGAAATTATAATAGAATATTACATATTCACTCAAAACTGGAGTGAAAATATTATGCCAACTGTTCTTTATTGGTCAGATATATTGGAACCATGAATTTCTTTGATATCTTGCGTACTTCACATGCATAGAATTTAAAAGAAGCATATGAATCTTGGCTGATTCAATTCATGCATAGAGTAACTAGTTACTTGGTCCAACATTAAAAGATTAAAAAAAACTATTATATCAGTAGCATTTTAAAAACCTTATACATTTAACTGACTGATTTTAATGATTTTATTAAGAATGGAGTGGATGTAGGATAATTGTGTATTTATAAGGCCAAAATCTAAGATTTTAACTAGTGTAAAAATGATTTAGAGTATGGGTCTTTTAAAGGCTGCTCTAAGATTTCTAAATGATAAAGTGAAATACTTATCATGATTTACAAATTTTCTGACAAGTAAGACATATATTTTTAAAAATTAGGTAAAACATAAATGTGTGCATCTTCTTCTTTTCTCCTTAGGCACCAATGTTTGTGCCAAAAACAATGGTGGATGTCAACAACTTTGTCTTTATCGAGGACATTCTCAGAGAACTTGTGCATGTGCCCATGGATATTTGGCAGAGGATGGAGTTTCTTGCCTAAGGCACGAAGGCTATTTGCTATATTCGGGAGAACAATATTGAAAAGTATACATCTTTCCGATGAAACCAATTTGAATTCTCCAATAAGGCCATATGAGAATCCACGTTATTTCAAGAATGTTATAGCCTTAGCTTTTGACTACAATCAAAGAACTAAAGGTACTAACCGGATATTCTACAGTGATGCACATTTTGGAAATATTCAGCTTATTAAAGACAACTGGGAAGACCGAAAAATAATAGTTGAAAGTAAGTACAGCAATTTTCTTTTTTTAAGATTTTAGTGCAACAATTATCTTTTGGATTAGTGGAGAAATTAGAGTGGTAACTGCATGCAGCAATTACATTTTCCTGGAGTTTATATTCAAAAATGAATGCAACGATATCATTCGACCCCCAGAAGTAAAAGAAGCAATTAGCTGTGAGCATGCATATTACATTTATTATGATTATTAGCTTCTAATCTTGAAATGTCTAACATATATTTCATAATATTTCCCATAAATCAGTATTTTTACTTTGTGGAAATGTTTTAATCAAAATTTTCTAATTTTAATTTTTATAGTTAGGGAAATTATATCTTTAAAATATCTACATAAATCATTGTCATCAGGTTATAATTTTATATGTATGTTTTCAAAATCATATCTAGTACTACTTAAAATTTAAGCAATTATATATTTTAAAGTTTGCAATATTTTAGCAAAAAAGTAATTCAAAATAGGTGCTACTTGAAATTTTCTTATAGTTCAAGGAAATCTTTATTCATTCAGCTAGCTTTTACAAAAATTATCTTTGTATTCTCAAATAATTTTTTTCTATTTTCTACATGACTTTCATATATCAACTCACTTTTCCAATTTCGCAATGTAGTGAGAGGCCAAGTTTTTCATTACTTTTAAAGTTACAAAACAGTATACACAATTACTGTAAAGTGTCCAAGCAATATGGATACAAAAAATAAAATTTGCTGCAGTATCGATTCTATTCACTTACCCAAATTGACAGCTGCCAAAATCCAGAAATGTCTTTATATAGTGTTTTTATGGGTGGTTTATTATGCTTGTCATTATAAAATAGAACGACCTTATATTTACTTGACTTTGCCTCTCCCCTCCCATATAAAATATATCTTGGAAAAAAATCTTTCATTTTCATGTATACATTCCTTCCAACCTTATTCTCTTAAAAGTCCAACCAAAGCATATACAAACATAATTTAATTTAACTATTTTCTTTGGTAAAAATATATTATTCTTAGGTCCCATATCAGAATAAACATTTGCATTTATAAAGTACATATACACACATGAGGATTCCCTTGCAGTAGAATAATAGAAACAAAATGATGAAGTCCATCAGATGATATTTTTAATGTGATTTAGTTCTCTTTGAAAAACATAATAACTAATTCTGTGTCCATCAGTATCTATGAAGTGGCTTATTTATCAAGTACACTATCACTGACTATAATGTCATAAACTTTATTAGTCTGTTCACTTGATCACTTGCATCCCGTTATTTGTCTATTTGCTTGAGCGGGCACCAGTATTATTTACATTTGACCCTATCACGTGCCAGTGTAGCCCAATGGCATCTGGTTGCTTCAGGAATACAAAGAGCCTCAAACCGTTCGTTCAGGGTCTTGACGAAGCAGTCTGACTGTCTTGTAGTCTGTTACTAATATATAAAGAATCATCTGTATGCCAGCAATAATAAAGTCTGTAGGACACTTCTCTTTCAAATGGCTGTCCTGGGTTCGGTCTCTGACACCCCTTATGATCCCCTGAGAACCACCAGACAGGATCCCTCAGCACAGAGCCAGGAATAAGCACAGATTACCTTTATGTGTGACTCAAAACAAAAACAAAACAGAACTGAATCAACTACCATGAATATGCATGATTCCCATAAATGGCAATTCCCACCTTCTAGAATATATACTCATATGAAAACTATATTTCTGATCAAATTTTATATTTTTATCCATTCTCTGCCTGCCACTATTTTCATATTTTTCTATCAAATGTAATATCCTTCATAATTATCTTTGCCTATTCAAATACTACACACTGTCCTCTAAATCTGATTCAATTTGACAGTCAGAACAATAGTAAAATGGATAAGGCACTTGTGTTGCTTTGCACATAGCCTACCTGGTTCAATACCTGGCATCTCAATTGTTTTCCCAAACAACCACAGAAGACATCCCTGAATTCAGAACCAGGAGTAAGCCCTGAAAATATCGGATTGGGGGGGAAAAATCAGATCAAGTCTATAGCTTGCATACATTATTGTTTATTTATTCTCAATTAGCATCACTCATATCACGTGTCTTTCCGTTGTTCATCGATTTACCTAAGCAGGCATCAGTAACAACTTCATACTTCCTGTCGCCTGCTAGTATAGCTCAAGGGCATCTGCTTGCACCAGGAACACAAAGAGCCTCAAACCATTAATTCAGGTCATGGTAATGAGGTCTATAATTGTTACTGTTTTTTGGCATATCAAATACAGCACGGGTAGCTTGCCAGGCTCTGCTGCGTGGGTGGTATACTCTTGGTAGTAGGCTCTCAGTTTGTGCATTTACTAATGAACTGCATGGCCACAAAGTGGCCTCTTGCAGTGGGGGAGAGATCGGCTTACCTCTTGGGTAAAACTCTGACAAGCTGTGGAGTCTGGGTGTTGAAAATGGCGGCCCTCATGGTGTGGAGGTTCCTCTGTCTTCTTGCCAGGCTCTATTGGCATGGAGGGCCAGGGCTAGAACTTGCCTTCCCTCCCAGACAACTCATGATCAGCTGAGCACAGGGAGAGCTGGTAGCAGCTCTGCCCCATTTATCTGTGTCAATTAGCATAGTTATCAAAAATCGTTCCAATTGTGCTGCCGAGCGAGCACATAGTTATCAAAAAATCTTGTGCCAATCTATATATTACAGGAAATGCTATATTTTTGCAAGTGGAGAGGTTGACAATAAGTTTATGTTTTTTTACAATGTTCAACTATATCATACAACTCATAAAGATGAAAAATGTTTGAGATGTGCCTACTATTTGGCTATATATCCATAAAAATATATTAGAATACTCTTTGGAATTCTATTTCCCAAATCTAATGCGGTTTATAGTTGGAACTACTCATATGATAGTCTCAATATGTTGATTTTTTTAACATATTTTGGTGCTTCAGATTATTTGTAAGTCATTGTGAGTGTAAATATGGATATGAGTCCACATAGAGCTTTATAATTGAATGTTTATAAAGAAAACTATGAGTAAAATTTGTTGAAATTCAATATAATTTAAATATATATGGAAAACCATAAAAAATTATCTGAGACAGAAAAGATGCCTCTAAACTAGATTGAGGAAATTGAAAAGATGATTGGAAGTTTGTAAGTTAATTGGACCAGGTGGAGAACAGGAACGACGTATATTTTTAGAACTGTGGTCCTCAAATGTGGTTCAGGAATCACAATATAAGTTATTTTTATACTTATACCAGCTCTTTACCCAGTTTACTGTGTTGACATTTTCACTGAGTATAAAAGACACGGTGGCTAAATCGCTGACATCTTAGCACTAATGGAAGCAAGGCAAACACGCTCTACTAGTAGTCATTACATTTTCCACTGCCACTTAATAATAGAATAAAAGTGCCAGTTTCACTTAAAAGCATCCTTTTAGAAAGGGGGAATAGATGTCATTAAACTTGTGACCTCCTCACTACACATCACTTAAATATGATGGAATACACATAAAAACCTTCTGGTGCATTCTGAAGTACAATGGCCACCATTCATTCATGTGATAGTTTGAGTACATTCCTCTTTTAAAAAATAAAACTTGTGTACGTGTACTTGAAAGAGTGAGGATCAACTAGTTATGGTTATTCATAACTAGATGCGCAACAAATATTTTCTGAAGGAAAAAATACAGTGAATATTATTGTATGGAAAATAGATCACAGAATATGTTGTAAATACTTTTTTAAAGTAAAAATTAGGATTGTGAAAGACTTGTTTGTACTACAAGACCAGAGAAGGCATAGGGGAATCAAGGTGCCCTGTATCATTTGATCTGATAAGAGCTTATTTTTTTTACCTCATAAACTAGTGCTGGATTACTATGAAGCCCTGTGGGAAAAAACATTATCCAGGGTTCTTCCAAGAAAAAAAAAAAAACAACTTTGAAAAGCAAAATGCAACTGTTTTATTAAACTACTATTTGTATACCATACAATAAGATATTAAAAATGCATATTTGGTCTGGAAAGATAATAATGCAGGTAAGATGCATGCCTTACGACAGCAACCAAACAAGGTTCAAAACTCAGATCAAAGTATGGTCACCTAAGCACTTCTAGGAGTATTCCATAAGCACAGCAAGGTCTGGCTCAAATCCCTTCCTAACCACAACAACTTAAAAACAAACATAGTTTAGGGTAGATTGCATTATTAATTTCGAAATTATAATTACGTGCACATATATGTATATGATACTTCCCATTGTATGTATATGATACTTCCCATTTTGAGTATTTTAAGTATATGATTCAGTGATATTAATCACCCTAATTATGCAGCTCAGCACTTCCTTTTCCAAAACATTTTAATTACTTCACATTGAAACGTTTGTAACCAGTTATTCATAAGAGCCTTCCCTCCAGCTTCTAGTAACTTCTAGTGTATTTTTCCTCTCTAAATTTGTTTAATCCAGTTTTGTTTTATTTGGGAGTATTCAAATTATGTAATATACTTATTTATATTGTATTTTATTATATACACACACTTTTATGATTATTTTATGGATATGTATACATATTATATTTTATATATACATATTTAGCATATGGTTTCAAGTTTTCTTCTTATAGTACATAGGAAAAATGTGTCCTGCATTTTAATTGATAAATAATGTTCTACTATATGGGCCAGAGAGATAGATAGCACGATGGGCAAGACACTCTGCAGAAAGCCAACCTAATTTAGATCCACTGTACAACATATCAGAATTAGAATTAATTCAACAATCAGAATTAATCCCTGACCACAGAACCAAGAGTGAGTCCTGAGTACAGTTGGGTGTAGCCACAAACCACAAGAAATATACTAGATAGATAAATCTATTTAAATATATATATGTATATATATATATATATATATATAAAACAGAGCATTTTGCTTATAGAATCAGCTGTTTATGTAACCTCATATCATAGCTGGATTTTGCTTAGAATTGTTTTAAATACTACAATGAATATGTATCCACTAATAAGAAAACTAGAAGTCTTATTTAATACAACAGATGAAGGAAAAGGACTTTTGAAATATATACTGAATCATTTTAGGAATATCATGGAAATTTACATACCAATGCTAAGTTGTGTGTGAAATAACAAAATCCCCATTGGTGGCTAAGATTATTTTGAAAATGTGTATTTTGCCCTGGGGATCAAATCCAGATCCCTAGAGGACAATGAGAAACCTCAACAAGGCACATTGGAACCACATATAAAAACCTTTTAATATGGGATGTAGAGAAATACACAGGGATATCTTGCCACCAGCCTTCAGAGAGAGGAAAATTATCTTCTTAAGTCATTTATAGAATATTTACTAAAACAAATTATGATGAGTAGTGGAAATCTTGGTGGCAGAGAATTGGTATAATTCACCTAAGTCTTGAGTAGTTAGAGCTAGGATATATTTTTTAAGTATTTTATTATACCACCATGAGATATACAATAGCAAAGATGTTCATATTTGGGTTTTGGTCATACAGTGTTCCAGCACCCATCCCTCCACCGGGGCCCATCTCCCACCACCAACATCCCCGGTTCCCTCCCTCCTCCACCAGCCTGACTACATGGCAGGTTCCTTATTTCTTTCCCCTTTCTCTCTGTCTCTTTCTCTTTTCCTACCCTTCCAGATTGTGGATTACAGAACATACATTAAAGGGTTGTCATGTGTATCTTTTTTTTGCCTGTATTTAATGCTCACTTCTAGGTTGGTATTAGTACTTTCGACAATTGTTAGCATACTGTTCCATTTTCAGTCTTACCTAGCCTCTGACTCCCACACGTTTGTGACAATTTCCCTCTTTGACAAGACCTCCGGATACATGTTTCACTTGACCTTGGATATTGGTATCATAATATGTACATATATTTTTATGACATGCAAATAAATGCAATCATTCTATATTTGTCTCTGCTTTTCACTCAACATGATCTAATTTCACTCAACATGATCCTCTCCATGTCCATCCATTTATAGGTAAATTTCATAACTTAATTTTTCCTAACAGCTGCACAGTATTCCATTGTGTAAATTTACTAAAGCTTCTTTATCCAATCATCAATTCTCGGGCACTCTGGTTGTTTCCAGATCTGAATAATGCTGCTATGAACATAAAAGTAGTGATGGTGTTTCCACTGCATATTTTTGGTTTCCGCTGTGTATTTTATATCCCCAGAAATGGTATGGCTGTGTCAAATGGGAGTTCAATTTCTAGTCTTTGGAGAAATATCCATATTGTTTTCCAGAAAGGGCATTCCCACCAACAATGGATGAGTGTCCCCTTTTCCCCACATCCACGCCAGCACTTGTTGTTCTTGCTCTTTTGAATATGTGCCAGTCTCTGTGGTGTAAAGTGGTATCTCATTGTTGTTTTGACTTGCATCTCTCTGATGATTAGTGATGATGAGCATTTTTTCATATGTTTTTTGGCCATTCAAATTTCTTCCTTGTTGAAGTTTCTGTTCATTTATTCTCCCATTTTTGATGGGGTTGTTTATTTTCTTCTTGTAAAGTTCTGCCAGTGCCTGATATATCCTGCATATTAAACTCTTATCAGATGGGAATTGGGTGAATATTCTTTACCATTCTGTGGACTGTCTTTGTATCTTGGTCACTCTTTCTTTTGAGGTGCAGAAGCTTTTTAGTTTCATGTAGTCCCATATGTTTATTTTTTTCTTCTAGTTGTTTTGTTAGTGATGTTTCACCTTTGAAGATACCTTTGAACTAGGCATTTTCATGGAGAGGAAACTGCCAAATACTTCACATGTAAGTCAGAATAGTTGACAGGCCAAAGAACGAACAGAGATACGGAGGATCGGTACTAGGTTTTCTGTGTTGAGAATTCCTGCTTTAACAGGAAGTGGCAAAACTTTCAAAAAAAATTTTGTTTAGACTTAGAGAGTAGTTCTTTTTTAGATCACAGACAACTTAAAAATTATTTGTCAATGTGAAATTGCTGCCTGATGTCCAAGTGGAAGAGTGTAAAGGGCAATGTTTATCAAAACAAGTGCATGCTTGTAGGAACCTAAGGGCACCAATGAACATATTATAGTAAGACTTACTGGGAATGGAGAGAGACTAGACTAGGAAGCAGAAGACTTTTTATAGGGAAGAATTATAGTGATATTAAGTATGATTGAGGAGTTGAGAGTTATATAGTATGTTAATTGTGATCATTTCTAGATACAAGTACAACAGGTGAATATGAGGATAGTGAGATTGTTAATCCCGGATGAGCCACAGGTAGATTATCTGTTTAAGATTAATTAATTGTTTCTTTTTCAATCCCTAGTCCAGGAATTGAAATATTAAATTCATATCAAATAATTTTGACTACATAAAAATAGTCATATCAAATTTGAGGGTCTTAAAACAGAAAGTGTATTTATTGTATGATTCTATGGATTGGCTGAGGTTGCTCAGTTCTGTATCAGCTCTTTGGATGTCTAGCCAGCTGGTATGCCAGATGGTAGCTGGGTGATCAAAGATGGCCTCTCTCATATGCCTCTCTCTTGGCAGACTACGTTCTTGGTAAGTGGGCCACAAGTCTCTCATTATACTGCAGGCTAGCTTAGGGCAGTCTCATGGTTCCAAGAATGAACTGGCCCCAGTATGCAAACATTTTAAAAACCGTATTTACTAATGTCCCATTAATCAAAGCAAATCACATGGCCAAGTCAAACTCCAGGAGATGGAGAAAGAGACACTTGTTGATGGGAATTTCTGCAAAGGACTTGAGCACATATATGAAGAAGATGTCTATGCAATGAACAGAATCTGATTATTAATCTTACCTCCCAAATTTCTTAAACAATATATTTAATTCAAGCCTAGCTTTTGAAATAAGTTTCTTTTTACTTTTATTTTTTAATGCTTTTTGACATTAGGTAGTAAGTTATGAAAATATCTGACTTTATCCATGATCTATAAGCCTATGAATTTTTGATGTTAAAGAAATGACATGAGAGGAAAAGGGCTGTATAATAGAGAAAAAATATAATAAGCTTCGAAGTGTTAGT
Organism: Cryptotis parvus; assembly: GCA_021461705.1. Lineage (NCBI taxonomy): Eukaryota > Metazoa > Chordata > Mammalia > Eulipotyphla > Soricidae > Cryptotis > Cryptotis parvus. Next base: position 102,664 of record JAJIBD010001004.1, on the reverse strand, counting down.
GAATTTAATGGTACTGAATTAATTCTGTCACCTTCAAAGGCAGGGGCTTTTTATTTTCCATTAGCTTAAGTAGTGCTGAAGTTCTCCCACAGGCTCTTGTGATTAGCTATTACCAAGCCTCTGCAATTGCACTACCTTTCTAATAAGGTGACTACAAACTTTTAAAGATAGTTTGATTTGAATAATATAAATTATAAAAGGCAACTAAAGAAAAAAAGCATGTGATGCAGTTAGAAGAGGAATTTTTATAAGAGGTAATAAAATAAGGTATATACATTAAAACTTCCTGTTGAGAGATTTATGGTACAAATTCAGTAGATGGAATCAATGTACTATGGATTATAAATAGGTCTTTGAGGGAGGAGGTGATCGATGATGAATTTGACATTTTTAAGGGCTCAATAGAGTACCAGTGCAAGCAAACCATGACATAAGTCAAGGGTCCTTCAATTTCAGTGGGTTTAACCCCATTTAATTCTGTATATTAAATTCTGTATATAGTTTATGTTCATTAAGTTTCTTGTTATTGCTGCAAAGATCATGATTTTCAGTTACTTATATTGACTACACTGTGTTTCAATATTCAGATTTACGAGTGAAAGAATAAACATTTACCAAAAAATCAAAAGATAACAATATATTTGGAAGAACTTTCTGATCATTGCTATAAATATATATGCTCAAAGATATAGAATTAAGATAATTTGAAAAGAAATCATTGGTTAAATAGCTCATATAATTAATATCTGTTTTCTAGAACAGAAATTTATACACATTTCTTCCTTAGAATTCAGATATATTAATTATCCTAAGTAATTTACAAGTTGTTATTTTTTTTTTTTTTGCTTTTTTTGCATCACACCCGGCGATGCTCAGGGGTTACTCCTGGCTCTGCACTCAGGAATTACTCCTGGCGGTGCTCAGGGGACCATATGTGATACCAGGGATCGAACCCCCAGAATGGCAGCGTGCAAAGGCAAATGCCCTACCCACTGGGCTATCCTTCCGGCCCTACAAATTATGTTTTAGTTCTTCACCTATATCCTTATTTTTAACACAATATGTAACATAGTATATGTTTGGAACTTGAGAAATAGTTCAGTGGGCAAGGCACTTGCCTTGCATACGTCAGAAAAGGGTGCAGTCCTCCAACCACAGAACACCACTAGTGATTCTTGAGCATAGAGTTAAGAGTTAGAACTGAGCACAGCCAAGTGTGGCCTCAAAACTAAACAAATAACACAAAAGAGAAAACATCAAGTATTGCTTAATCTTAAATATTCTAACACAATATCAGTTTCAATAATACATCATACCAAATTCAAATAAATATCAATTTTGCAGGCGCATTACCTTAAAAAATATTTTTGCAAAAAAATACTTGGCATTAATAAACTCTGTTTATTGTTGAAAAAAAACAAAATTCTCTCATTATTTGCATCCAACTTCAGAGGGCTTAAACCCATTTAATTCTATATTTTCCATACTTCCTACAAGAAATACTTAACTGACCTCTGTGTGTGTATGTGTGTGTGCACGCACACGCATGCAGGCAAGGGAGATACTGGCATTTCCTTTTTTATTTGTTGTTCTCGCCATTCATATCCTCTGTAGCATGAAGCAGTCTTGTTCCTTCTTGGTCAATATATCTCAGTCCAGCCTTTCTTTTAACACTGGATGGACTGTTTAAATGTCTTTGTGTAACATTACACTCACTGTCATGTATAGAACTTTGAAAAGTAGCAACTATTTACAAAGGAAGAAATTCTGTGGATACTAAATAAAAATTCATATCCTTACAAAAGGTAAAGGTCCTAGGAAAAATAACACCATATAAGTTTGTATGACTTATATGGTGTGAGTATAAAAAATTAATTTGTCTGGCGTCAAATGAATAAAACTTTGTCATATAAGTGTCTAAATGATGTTTCTAGAACAATCACCATATGACTTTCCTAACCTAGTGGCTTCCAGAGTATTACAAGGAGCCACAGGTAAATATATTAATAAAGTGTCAAAACACAGGACTGAAGAACCATTCAGTAGGAAAGGTGTGTGTGTGTGTGTGTGTGTGTGTGTTTGTGTGTGTGTGACAGGGATGGGGATCGTGCTTGGGAAGAAATGATTAAGAAACATGGGTATAAGCTGACTACTATGTAGCATCAAATTGGAACTTCATCCAAAATCATAAGTGTTAATCTTTGGCTTTTGCTTGTGTATTGTATTAATATTTTCTAAAAATAATATTAATATGCATCCTTAAACTCCTCATAAAATTATATGGTGACATATGACTGCTTCAAAGAGAAAAGACTTCAGAGACTTGGTAGAGATCATAGGCTTAAGGCATGTATATGCAATCATCAGACCAGAGTACAAATCCTAGCAATATGTCATATGGGCCCTGGGGCATTGCCAGGAGTAATCCCTGAGCATAGAGCCAGGAGTAAGCCCTGACCACTATGAGATGTGCCCCCACAAAGAAAAAACGATTTAAGATTATGGCTTAAACTCACACTTCCACAAGCAAAAAATAGAAATAGTGCATTAATCTAATTAATACCACAGTTTCATTACCTGATGAGTGCATATAAAATACTCCTTGTTCCTTTTTTATTGAGTATAATGCAAAAGCAATAGTTCCATGGAAAAAAGAGAGCTTAGTGTCTGGATTTGAGTCATCATAAGAGATGATGTTTGCCTTAATTTAATATTTTATCTCCAATTGAGAAGACAGAATCACAGTTGTCAAGCAGTATAGTAATTTTACACAAAATAATATTGCAGTCTGAAATTACTACCTCCCTATAGAGTCTAAAGTTAAAGTATGATTTTTTGTTCTTGACTTATTCATCTCTTGACAGTTCAATTTGTCAAATATTTTTTAAGCATCTACCAAGAACAGTTTGCCTATTCTCACTGGAAATAAAATACATTAAAGACTCCACCATTTTAAAAATAATGGGCTTTTTTTTTATTTCTACTCATCTCCTTTGCAAAAGCAATTTACACTATAATTGGAAATCCATAGATTCCACACTTACTCCCCAAAGAAAATATTCAATGTTTTAGTTCACTTGTAAGAAAATATCTTTAACTTGTGCTATTAGTTATCATTCATTATTACCCTTTTGAATAGACAATGTTCCTACTGATTCCTTCCTTTACTCTTTATTTGTTCACATCATTACTAAGCATATGATATATGCTAAATGATATGGAAATGTGTAACTCAGTATTATATTTTGAAATTCTAATTAGCAAATAAAATATACTGTATTCATATAGACATGAAGATTACTGTTATTTAAAATCATAACTGGTCATCTATTATATATTAGAGCTGAGATTTTTATTTAATAATCATTAATGAAATACATTTATTCTTTTATTTCTTTTTTATATGCTTGTTATCCCTTCTATTATTTTCATTGAAATATTATGAACCACAAAATTACTACGATATGTTTGATGCAGTTTCAGGCAAAAAGTGTTCCAACACCAGTCCCTTCACCTATGGTCAATTCCTTCCACCAATGCGCCCAGTTTCCCCTCCCAAACCCAGTTTGCGAGATAACAGATACTTTTTCTTTTTTGCTCCTAGATACCACTCATTTAGACTAAAGGATTTGCAGTGATGTTACTAATAAGGCATCATCCATGCCACTTTACTTCTTTACAATACTTCATCCTTGTCCACAGTGGCGACTGCTTCCCTCGATCATTATTTTAGTGATCCCTTCCCATTCCTACCCTATCGCTTATCCAGTGGCAAGTTTCCCACAAAGGCCAGTTATCCTACTCTTTGTTTCTAGGGCTTGGACTTTAGTTATTCCCCCTACTATATTTCTTTATGTGTTGTGTATGAATGAAATCATTCTGAGTTTTTTCTCTCTCTCCCTCTGACTCGTTTCACTCAGCCTAATATTCTCCAGACCCACCTATGTTTCAGCAAATTACATGATTTCCTCTTTTCTGACAGTCATGTATTATTGCATTTTCTGTATGTCCCATAGCTTTTTAACTGCTCATCGGTTCTTGGGTTGTTTTCAGTTGTCTGGTTATTGTAAATATTGCCGCAATGAACATAGGAGTGCTGATGTCTTTCCTGCGTTGTGTTTTGTGTGTTTGAGGGTCACATTTTCACGGTGTTTGGGAATTACTCTGGCTCTAGGCTCACTAGGTGGAGCTTGGAAAACAATTTGTGGCACCAGGAATTGAACCTCACCTTACCCACTCTACTGTATTTCTAGCCCCAGATATATATATATATATATATATATATATATATATATATATATATATATATACCTTATAATATAGAGACAGAAAATAATAGAACTGAAATATTATCAGCAATTTTAGGTAAATAGATGTTGTAACTAATGGTCTTGAATATTTAATGGAAGCTATTTTCAAGCACTAAATTAAAGGGTTTGATCTGTTTTCTTCTTTTAATGTACAGTGCAAAAGAGTGAGATAAACTGACAAATAAATGAAGTAAAATTAAATCAAAGTTTGACTATTTGGAAACTTTTCATACTATTCACATTGTAAATGGCATTCAAATTTGTGCAAAATATATTCTTGTCATCCCGAGTACCTGACAGAGATGAGTCAGCTGTAGACACAGAGAACAGAATCTTGGGCTATGGATGATTTTCCCTCTGCCTTCACACTAACAAAGATTAGTTTGTATTCCAAAGTTCTTGGGACTGCTTACTTATTTTATCTTTTCATTTTTCTCCTTTAATAATGAGAATTATGTACAATTTTATAACTCCCAGTTAATATTGAGAATAAATTATTTATTTTCTATGTTTAGTCATCCCCATATGGGAAGTCTTTTGCTAATATGAATCTTACATAGCATAGACGATGAAATATAAAGGCCATTTTTGTTTGCTTTGGAGCCATATCTAACAGTGCTCAGAGCTTGCTTGTTTTAAACCACCCTATGATGTTCTGATTTCCTGGTGTGTTAGTGGTAGAGTGACATTCTCTGGCTGATTTCCAGACCATAGCAACAACAACAACCTTTGTTTGAAATAAAACAGGGAAACAGAACCTCTAGAGGGTAGGGGTGGGAGGAGTGACAAAACAAGAGACAATTCAGGGAAAGTGCAGCACAAATTGGAAGTTTAATGCAAGCACAGGGAATTGTGAGTGGAAAGCACTGCAATGAGGAAAAGAATAGATTGTGAGGAAACTCAACATAATCTCCTATGGAAGAAGGAAAATTCACCTATAGCCAAGCCCAACAGTTCAGCTGGCTTGGCTCAGCTCTTAATATAGGAGCAATAATGAACCACAGTAATTTACAAATTATTGGGAGTCCCCAATTGATATTGCCCTTTGCCATTTCTCGAACAACCCATCCGGAGGTCTTTCACCTCTAGAATTCCCTGGATATTTAATCAGAAGTGTGACATTGTCTAGATGGCTTGAAAGCAGTGCCAGTTGGAGATTCAGTACTTGGTCCTTGCTCTGTGCTCAGGAAGCACACTTAGCAGGACATGGGGGACATAGGGAACATATGGCTGGGTACTATCTTGGATGGCTATGTATAAGGCAAATATCCTACCAGCTCTCCAGCCCAGTGAAATTCAAAATTTGAGTGAATGAAGCTAAAACATTGGACTTATATCACTTCATAAATGGGTTGAGGCATTGGTTACCTTGGAAAATGAGATGTGTTTATCTTGCATGTGCTGTGAATATCTTTCTCTAATTATCAAAAACAATTATGTCACTAAGAATTGTTCCCAAAGATTTCTAAAACTTTAAACATATTCTTTATTTTGCCTTACATGTTAAAATTGGTAGTTATAATTTGAGTTAGATTTTTAATGCAAGTTATCACTTGTATCACTTGTTTTCTCATTGTTCATCAATTTGCTCAAGCGGGCACCAGTAACATCTCCATATGTCCTGTCACATGCTAGTGTCGCTGAAGGGCACCTGCTCACTCCAGGAACATGAAGAGCCTCAAACCATTCCTTCAAGACATGAGAATGAGGTCTATAATTGTTACTGGTTTTTGGCATATCAAATATGACACAGGTAGCTTGCCAGGCTCTGCCATGTGGGTGGGATACTCTAGTAGTAGCCTCTCATCTTGTGCATGCATTGATGAACCTCGCTCCTGCAAAGCAGCCATGCAAGATGGGAAAAGATCAGCTTTTCTGCTGTGTGTAGCTCTGACAAGCTGTGGAGTCCAGATGTTGAAAATGGCAGCCCTTATGGTGTGGGGGTTCCTCTGGCTTCTTGCAAGGCTCTGCTGGGATGATGGGCCAGGGCTAGAACCTACCTACCTTCCCTCCTTGGTGCCTCATGATTTGCTGGGCACAGGGAGAACCAGTATCAGCTCTGCTCCATATATTTGAGTTTATGGATCAGGCGTACCTGACTTGAAATAGACTGCCTTAGGTTGGGACTCTGACGAGCATGGCGTGTGATCAGCTCTTCTGCTGGGTGGAGCTATGACGAACTGTAGTCTGGATATTGAAAACACCGGGCCTCATGGTGTGGGGTTATATACCAAGCAAATTAATGTAATTTAAATGCCAGTATTATCTTTATTAATTTGGTGTTTAATTTGATATTTATAATAGTCATTGCAACAAAAGCTGAAATATTTGAATTAAGAGTTCACCTCAACAGTAGAAATCTACCACAAGTTTGTGGGGGGAAGAGGCTTGGTGGATAGAGAAGGGATCAATTTGCCAATTATAGTTTGAAATGTAATGCCATGTTAGAGCTGAGTGTTTAAGTAGACAAAGAGATATGCATGATAGCCCCTTAGTGTATGTACTGAAGACCGCAATGTGCAGGGGAAGAAGGGGGGGGGAGAGAGAGAGAGATGTAAAGTCCTTGCCATATAGGCAGGCACTGGGGGCAGCGTGAGAGGCAAGAGAGGGAAACCAGAGTCATTGGTGGTGGGAAACATACTGTGGAAGAGGGACTGGTGTTGCAACATTGTATGACTGAGCCCCAATCCTGAACAGCTTTGTAAATGTCTATTTCACTGTGTATAGCAAAATTATAAAAAAATAAAATTTCATCTAAAAATAAATATAGAATGAAAGCAGAGCATAGAGTGAGGCACTTGAAAGAGGTAGAAAGCAATTGGAGAATTTAAGTGACTTAGAGCTTATAACAGTAAAGAAACTTCTTTTGAAAATGCAGAAGTAAATTTCTCCTGTTTACAACTTATTTTAGTGTATAATTATTTCTAATCTCAAATTATGTTCTTATGAGACACGTAAACTTGTATAAGATTTAAGGCAAAATTTTGGATACTTGCTTTAGCAGTTTAGATTATAATTATAATAATTTTGACTAGTTCATTAAGTTTCTCATTTTTGTAAAAGTTATATATTCAAAAAATATTTTATAGGAATGATCACACTTTTCCTACAGAGCTTTACCTTTATCAACACGATAAAGATATTTTATAGCTTTATTTTATATTTGTATAATATGCTTATATGTTTAGATAGTCTCTATTGTCACTCCCCTTTTGTACGCATATATTGTTATAAAATAATACATCATAATTTTGATGAGTGTAGTATTTTGAAAAAAAGAAAAACTTGAGATGCACTTTTAATATTATCCTTGCTTTTGTGTCTCTTCATGCCTTTGATTTTTTTTGTGCTTATGTTTTTGCGTTATATCTCTTACACTTTCTCTAGTTTGTGTTTTTTAATCAAGAATTCCACTTTAGTTTTATGAAAATTTCCTACGTTCCTTTAAAGTTTGAATTCCATTTGTATATTAAACAAAATTGCAAGCATTATTATTTTCCTGATACTAATATCACTGTTCTACTAAAGCATCTACCAAGTAGATCTGGAATTTTCCTGGACATATATTGTTAAGATTACCAAAATCTTTGCCAATTGTCAAGGTTTTAGTCAACATTTTAACATTTAAAGCATCTTTGCCAGTTGTCAAAGTTTTAGTCAATGTTTTAACATTTAATTTATTCATTTCTAATATTAATTTATGTTATGTTAGTTTATAATGCTCTACAGATACAATAAAGCAAATATCGTCTAATTTTCTGGTGTGATATTGTCCAATTCACAAACAAGCCTAACAATGATATAAATTAACTTATCGATGACTATCACTATTTGTATGAGTAATATTTAAGATATTAGAATTTTAAAACAGCTAAATATTTTAATTGATTCACCACTAGATACATTTCCAAAGTTGTTAAAAAGTGGTTTCAATCATACAGTGTTCCAACACCCATCCCTCTGCCAGTGTACATTTCCCTCAATGTCACCAGTTTCCCTCTTGCCACCCCACCCCAGCCTGTCACTATGGCACATACTTTCCTTCTCTCTCTAGGTATGCCACACTATATCAAAAAAAGGGGGAAAAGGAAACTTACTCTAAAAAAGTATTTGTCAGTTATTATCTCTAGCATACCCAGCACATGGAGCAGCTGTTTGACTATTAGTTTTGGATGCTAAATGAAAAGTAATAATGATATTCTAACATGTAATTTTGTAACTGCTATTTAATTTTATATTTTACTGCTAAAAGTATTGAGGTCCTGCTTGTAAAGTTCTAGTTTCTGATCTTTTGTTTTCAGAAATGTTATAAAGTCTTCTTTAATTATTGTTCCTCCACTTTGAATCCCCCAACTTTGTTGTATGATTTATTGAGTTATTGACTTAAGTTAGTATATTAATATAATAGTGCTATCTTGTATAAAAATAAGACTTTGTGGCTTACAATATTATTGACTGTGTTGCTGATTTGAAAAATGTCCTATCACTACAAGAGAGCAGATACTAATTTTCAAAAAAGAAAAACAAATTTGGTACATTAGTTATTATTGTCAATCATGGTTGTAATGGAAAATAATTTAATATGAATATTCAGATAATAAATTCTATTAGCATCAGAAACACTAAACTAACATCCTACTCAAATTTTTCAGAATTCTTGTGCTCCAAACCCTGAATCAATGAAATCTTGTTATATCTTATTTATAATTCTTAAATGTAATTCATCATCCCTTTGCTACTTAACATTCCTACTATCATTCCTTAGATTTCATACCAATATCTTTAAAATATGGTTTTCAGGACTGGAATTTTTTTCCCTTCTATAAAAATGCATCTGGAAAAAATTAGTTTTATTGTATTTCAGTGTATAAGTATCAAACAAGCTCAAAGAAAATTTTTGACATTTTCTATTTTCTTTGTTTTTAGCATAAACCTTAACTTTCTAAAATATATTGTGGTAAAGCAAATGCTATGCCAAATATAGAGACACATCAAATATTCTGACATATATATACAACTTGGATGAATATTTAAAATTATATTCAATTTAGACGAAATTTAACCAATTTATGTTCAAAATAGTAGTTGTAGAATAGTAATATATTAGATATCTTGATACTTATTTATAATTTAGCTGTTGAAAATAATTAAATACTTCTAAGAATTATATCATCTAATATATATATATATATAGATATGTGCAGTATATTTCATAATAGTAACCTTACAATAAGTCTTTTAAAACTTTTAATAAATTTTGATTACCAAATTATTCCGATTTGGTTTTAAAATTCAGTATAAGTTTAAGATATATGGTTCAAGCCTAAGTATTCTGTGTTTGGGCTCAGAGGGGTCCTCAACAATTGTTGGGATCAGCAGGGTGCCTGAAACATTCAGGGTGTACTATCCTTCCCCAACCAATGGTAATGGAACAAGACCACATGCTCCTAGGAAGTCAGAGGCTCTAGCACTTTATTTTAGTCTTCTGCTCTTTAAATCATCCCAAAATTGGGGATTGGAAGGCGCAAAAGTTGAAGGGACCTTGATCCCAAAACAGTAAGGAGATGTGAAAAACTCCTCCCTTCCCACAGTTGTCTACCAGGGGACCTCCTCCCAAAATAGAAATCTGCCCTGGGGCTATAGACCCATGATATAGGCAGAATCCTGGCATGTTATTTTCTCTTTTCCTTATCTGTTAAGCAATCCTCTTAATAAGTTCTCTAGTCATTTTGTATGAACACAGTAAGAAAATGTCTTCATTTTGTATGAACACATTTATAAAGGATGGCTTATCCTTTATAAATGTGTATGCTACCCACACGGCAGAGCCTGGTAAGCTACTCGTATCCTATTTGATATGCCAGATACCAGTAACAATTATAGACCTCATTCCCATGACCTGATGGAATGGTTTGAGGCTCTTTATGTTCCTGGAACAAGCAGTGCCCTTGGGCTCTACTTGCATGAGACAGGTCATATGGAGATATTACTGGTGCCCGCTCGAGCAAATCCATGATGAACGGGAAGACCGTGACAGTGATACAGTGGCTTATCCTGGGGACATCTCATTATATAGTCCAGGCTGCAGTCCTCATGCAAAGTTTCATCCTGAACCCAACAGTTCTGAAATCGGTTGTGTATCTTTGGGTCAAGAAAGAGATTTTTCCATGAATTGTTCTTAGCTTATTATTCTGCTTATGAGACTTAATCCATTCCATGTTGAGGCCGGGGTAGTTTTGTCATTACTTGCCCTGGGCTCATCTGTGGCCCAAGATGGACCCTTCTTTAGGGGTGTAAGGAAATAGAATCAATCTAAGAGCAACCGAAGTTTTAAGATAAGAAAAATGACAGATGACCTGGAGTAAAGATTTCAGAGTTAATTAACTACTATATCACAAATGTACAGCCTTAACTGTCTTCCTGTTTCATACAAAGGTTTCACTCTAGCAGAAAAATATGCAAAGGTCATGAAGGAAAGAGCAAACAACATTTCATTTGCAATACAAAACCCAGGGTGCAAGTAGGAGACAGAGGGCTGTGAAAAAAGGGTAATCCAACATTTAGGATGTAAGCATTCACTTTCCTGTAGACGTTCTAATACTCTAAGTTTTATGCTGCATTTTATTATCCTTCCTCGTCCTGATTATGCAATTCTTTAAAAACTGTGATGCTTACTTGTAAACTCACCAGAAACAGTATGCTCCTATTTCTACGAAGTTTGATTTTATATATACAAGAATAACATAAATTCATAGCTAACTATTAACTGAGGCAGATTGTAATTATTGTGCTGAGGGATGTACAAACCTTGTACTAGAAAAGAATGAAGAAATTACTCTTAGTCCTCAGAGTCAAACAGGGACATAAAGTTCAAACTCAATTTTGTGTGCTAAAGAGTGACAAATACCCTTGCAACTGAGAAATGATTTTATGTGCAGGAGAGAAAAAAGAATAAAGAACACATGTAGTCTGAAAGGTGTTGAAACAGGTCATGGGAACTTCAAGCATTTGTAGTAGACCTAAGATACTTCCCTTCACTCACAGTGCAAAAAAAAATACCCAGAAAGAATAAAATAATAAAATAAAGCTCATAACATAGGCAAAGTGCATAAGAGAGTAAAGCATTATTAGCAGTCATTCTAGTTGAACATTTTTCAAACAAAATGACACTCATGTATAAGTTCATCTTATTTCAACATTTATTTTCTTCTGGGCAAGTGAAAGCTGACAGGTCCAATTCCCAATTGGACAGGTCCGATGTCTAATATTGAAGGATACTACATATCTCAATAAAAAATCTGAAGCATGATGTCAGGGAAAAGGTAATCATAACTAAGCTAAACGATGTTTTGCTTCTAGTTTATAATTAAGTTGATGATCTGTATCACATTGTCAATGTTTAATTTATACTTATTTGACTCATATTAATGCATCAAAAGGGAAAAAGATTATTTCCTAACTTCATAGATTTTAAAGCACTTAATTTTCTAGAAACTTGTTCCTATTAATTCTTCTTTTTAAATACACCAGTGTCTTATAACCTAAATTTCAGCTGAAAATGTGATAATTATTATGTTTTCTCCTGTGTATTTTACCAAAGCACTTTCAAGCAATGTTTGACTTAGCATAAAGGTAAAACTCTAGAAGTTTTGATTCATAGGATAAAACGTGATAGATTTATTTGTGACTTCAGGTGCTGCCATAAGGTAATTCTCTAAAGGCAAAATGAGTTTTTTTTTCCTTTTATTCCCCCCATGTCTCCACCTTAAATTCCTTGATAAGGTACTTAAAAACTGAAATACATACATATATTTGTATACTGACAGAAAATTCAGCTTTTTAGAAAAAAAATCAATAAGTAGCCTTAAACTAATAATAAGCTTGAAAAGGCATGCTGTGATTAATTAAAAAAATAAATCTTTAGGAATTGTTTATTGAATGAGGTTAAGCATTTCTAAAATATATATACACATATATCACATTATACATATCACTATATAGGTATATTTACTTCTCATCTTTTTTAAGTAGCAATAAAATTAGCCATAAAATAGCATTAGTCAAATTCCAGTTGATAATCAAAGTTGAGATATTGATATGCTTTTATACCTTTGGCTTATTATTAATAAAGGTTGTTTCAGTATTGTAACATAGCAAGAGAGCACCAAATTTCTCAGTAAGTTAAGTTGTAATCACGGAGTCCAATATCATTGAGTCCAATATTTTTGTGTAACAATATATTTGTAATTTTTCTGTAACTAAGATAAACCTGAAGAATCCTGATTCTAATATGATCTTATTTGAAATAAATAAAATGGAGAACGACAGTATACAGTTTTCTCCAAAATTTAGTACGTTTATCAGATAAAAGTCTGGCAGATATCTTAGTGAAAAATTCATATTTACTGGAAAACAATTTTGAAACATTGTTAGTAAAAGAGCTCTCCAGAGGCAGGAAGCCATACACAACCAACCTCAGTTTGGTCTCTGTCTGTCACCCTTGGTGGCTCCCTTAGCTCCCTCAGGAAAATCTTTAAGCAAAGAGCTTGGAATAAGCCCTGTACTGCTGGATATAGCCCTGATAGATAGACAGACAGACAGACAGACAGACAGACAGACAGACAGACAGACAGACAGACAGACAGACAGACAGACGGACAGACGTTCAGATAGGACAGACAGATAGACGGACAGACAGATAGATAGATAGACAGACAGTCATACAGACATATAGATGATAGATAGACAGACAGACATACAGACAGACAGATAGAGAGATAGAGAGATAGAGAGATAGAGAGATAGAGAGATAGAGAGATAGAGAGATAGATAGATAGATAGATAGATAGATAGATAGATAGATAGATAGATAGATAGATAGATAGATAGATAGATAGATAGATAGATAGATAGATAGATAGATAGATAGATAGATAGATAGATAGATAGATAGATAGATAGATAGATAGATAGATAGAACTCCAATAACTTCTCATAAAATCTCGACATATATTTTAGCATCTGTTGCTTACATGGTACACATTTTCCTTGTGTATGTTTTCTTCCTGGTATATAATGTCCTTGATAAGCGAGGAAATTTTCAGTCTGGTAAACATATAATTAGTATCATTTTAATTCTCATAGAAGGCATGTGTTCTGTCATGAGCAATTTAACTTATTCATTTAGTTCCTGGAAAACTCTGAAATGTAGCGCATATCTTCAGTTTGTTCATTGAGGAAAATGAACACAGTGACCACTGCAGTAGGTGAGGGGTTGGGGGAAGTAACCAAGACTTGCTTATGAGAGCAATTATTTTACTTAGTAATAGGGAATGTTGTGGAACTTATAAAATATTGTGGTTGCTTGCTTATTTTCTTAGATTCTAGGTTGAAGAAAAATGCTAGAACAGGTATAAATGTGAATTCATTTTGCAATGTGAATTCTAAAACTATTTTTCTTTGAAATAGAATTCCTTCTGAAATGATTAAATATGAATGAATCTCCAGTTATCACATTTCTGTGCTATTTTATGTCAAGAGAGAAGGAAATATTTGACAACTTAGTTCAACCTTCTATGAATAACAATAATGTCCAATTGAAACATTTGCATTTAGACATTGTCAGATTATGTCACAGCATGACCTTCCTTAGAATAATATATTCTAAACAAACTTCCCTGCTATTATCATGTATTACAATAAAACTTCAAAGGGTAAATCAGACCTTGATTTCAAAGCTCTTTAATCTCTGTAGAGAAAATGCAAAACATTGATTCTTATCAAACAGTCAGCATTGATTTGGTTGGGCCTTTATATCCAAGAATGATGTTTTTAGCTGCATTTGTTGTGTGGAAATTATACTACATAAAATAATATAACTCATTTCATGTTTCTATATGAGGACAATTTCTGTTTTTAAGGATTCCAGATAAGAGAAGTTTAATTATCTTCTAAAGCTGTTGTTTATAGTAAAGCTGTAAAATAGTAATATTAATTTAGATGATTTGGATAATTACATTACAAAGTTTGAAACAATTTTGAATTATACTTTTAGTAAGTATTAGCATAAATTTTTAGAGTGGTCTAATCTTTTCTAAATTTTTTTTGCTTAATATTCAGTGGCTGTGATGACATGTTTCCAACATAGAATCTCTGTGCAATAATCTATAATTTATTCTAAATCAATTTTTGTTTTGGAATTCTAACCAATTCCAAAATGTCAGTTATCAAATTTATTATTAACTCTAAGGTAGAAAAACACATATTTTGCATTCAAAATGCCATTCAGAATATCACTGAGTTACAATAGTGTACTCAGTTATGATTTGTTACAGATATTTCACTTAAACTTGCTTTCCAAAAGTATTATATCTTCTTGACTATTCACTTTGCCTTATTTAAAATATGTATATTATAAATATACATAAATATATATGTATTTACTTATTAAATCATTGTTATGATACTACTCTGTACTCTTTGTTATGAGTATTTTTTTGCAATCTAAAACGAGTTGACAAAGTTGTTGCAATAGTTAGCATTTAGAAATTTTCTTCTAGATGGCAATCATTTCTAAATGTGTTTCAGCAGGAATGGAATTACCTCTGAGAATTGAGAGTTTAGACCTAAGGCTATGTTTCACAAATTTTACTTAAAAACATATTCACTGTTCATATATGACTTTCTATGGGGAATATTTTAAAATTTTCAGACTTTCTTATTTGATTCTAATTGTGAAAACATTACACAAACGTTAAATCCATCATTCAAAATGGCATTAGTTTATTGTTGATTTTGTACTGAAATAAATTGGTAATTGATACATTCTATAGCTTTGTCAATGTCTATACTCTTTTAGCATTAATTAAAAGATTGTTTAATTTTATCTAGAATAACAGTTAAGAGAGCAAAAGGGAAAGTTCATTTCGTTCTTGGTTGCACTTAGCTTTGTTGAGTTCTAAGAGTGCATCTGAGAGTCAGGCAGAAGAAAAGAATGATTTTAATTATATACACTGGGAGAGAGGAATGGGCAAGATCCAGCCCTACCAAGCCCTGGCAGCTACACTCTTGCCCCAATAGCTGCCACCTTGCCTAGAGTCAAACTCTACTGCTTCAGGATTGAGCTCCATAGAGATGTTAAACAGCCAACATTTTCACATACAATGGGGTTTTTTTGGCTGAAATCTCTGGACCTTCTTGCATTCATGGTACACAACCTCCCATACCTTCCCATAATTCTGAAGCCTTACATCCATCCCAACATTGACACCATTTAAGCAAATCTACTGGCTCTGTTCTAGAAACTCATAGTTTAATCCTAAAAGAGATTAACTAGCCCCAAACACTTGTCAGATACTCAATCCCAGCTAAGACCTCAAGGTCAGTCATTTGAGGGTGTAGACCATGTTTTTGCCCTACCAAAGAGCTAGCTTGTGCACTAACTCCCCAACACATGGTTCTATGCCTCCGGCTGGACTACCCAGTTAATATTTTGTATTTTTTTGAGTGTGTAGCTGCATTTGCAGCCATTGAAATCTCCAAATTTTAAAACACTAGCATCCAAGTTGCAGGACCTCAGATTGAAAGGGAATGTAATCTGGGTGTCAACTAGCCTTCACTACCAAAAATATTAACATAGCAGGCTTAATTAGCAACAACAGCTTAATAAACCCTCAGACAAGGACATAATGTCCCATGGTGAGATACAACAATTTTCATGAATTTTCTTTTACTGAACTATATTATTATTATTATTATTATTATTATTATTACATTACCATTTAGTGGTAAGAGCAATATAAAATAAATTCTTGTTGGCTTGCTATCAGATCAGGATTGAGGGGGCGTTGAGAATATGGAGACAATGGTGAAGGAAGGTGGCAATTATGGTGGGATTGTTGCTGGAATAGTGAATGCCTGTAACAAATATTCATAAACAACTTTATAAACCAAAGTTTTTATTAATTTTGAAAAGTAAAATTAAAATATATACATATCTCTCAAGAACCCACTGATCATAATAATTCTATTTTTATAAGGTGAGGAAGAGAACATATGGCATCATAAAGAAGGAAAGAATTATAGAGAGTGAGAGCAATTACTAAAGTTTTCCAGAATATAGGTTAGTTTCCTGGACTAAAAGCTTATTTCTGGAAATAATACTACATCTGAATAATAACTTCCACCCATCTTCATTCTATCTAATTAAGGGGTTGGAAAGTAATTGCTTTTCTGATTGAAATTTTGGTTAGCTTTTCTTCCCACCGTCGGGGCCTCAGTTGACCTTAGATCAAAATCATCACGTGTCAAAGAAGCCTGAGTAGGTTTAGCCTGAGCCTCTTGGGATAACCTATTCTGAACACCTTTATAGCTCAATTACTTTATTTTGTCAGCTCTAATTCCCTCTATATAGGTTTCTTCCATCCCAGGAAATCCCATGCTAGTACTAGGGAGATGTTCTTTAGTATATTTCCTTAACATAGCAATTTCTTACATGTTACATAAACATCTTTGTTTTTATACTTAGCACCAAGAAAATAAAATCTTTCCTTTATAATTTCTAATTTTCTCAACCAAAATACTAAATTCTAATCAAGAGAGCTGGTACTTATTTCTCTCAATAACCAAGTAAAATACTGTAAACAATTCTATTTTATTAATTGTCCTATTAATTACAAATGATGTTTTTACAGCTTTTTTCCATTCTATGCTATACTAAAATAAAGTTTCCTAGTGTTACTTTACTGTTGCAATTTTGAATTTGCAGTCATGCTTTGAACACAATTATTCACATATAAATTTTAAAGAAGAAAGTGGAGATAGTTATTTAGGTTACTGATGTAGACAGTTTTAATTAGGAATATATACAAAAATTATTTCTTATAGATTCTGCAACATTGAAACAGAATACCAGGTTTTTGTGTATCCATCAAAAAGTTTGGATGATCTTAATGTGATATTTATCTGCAGCATGAGTCATAGGAAATATATATATGAAATAAAAACTACGATAAAACATTTCTAAACTGTCAATAAGTATTCAGGAATAATGTGAGAAATTATTTCAGATCTATCTTTCTCATTCATGGAATTTAATTCTCTCGTCAGTTTTTTTTTTAATTTTTATCTCTGTAGACTCATAGTTTTAAAACATTGCTAATATAATTCACTTCTTTACATGTCTCCTGTGCTCTAAAATTGAAAGAAACTACTATCCTATTATTCATTTTTCCTGAGTTAATCCAATCTGTATTCACTGCACAATTGTGTTGTAAGGTAAAATATGCAAGAAAGAAACCTGAGAAGGTGAAATCATAAATCATTAGTAATCAGTAGTTATTACTGAGTCCTCATTTAAAATTTAATGAAAACTGCTATATGATTTTAGTATTTTCTATGTAAGACTATGCACAAGCATTGATTAACATTGATCTTTGATAAAGGTCAAGAAACAATGGATTTCAGAAGACTTATAGGCAACATAAGAATTGATGAGAAAACATGAGCAGTGATATTACTAGCAACAGAATTAGCAATAGCACATATTTATGTGCTTGCCTTTCCAAAGGCAGTTGAGTGCAGTGAAACAATGGAAATCAAAAGTGAAAACATGCAAAAAAATGAGGAGAAACAGTGATATAAAATTCTCAAAGTTTTATAGGCAGTATGTGAAAGCTTAGTAACAAATTAGAGCTTATTTCAATTTAAAAATGTTTGTTGAGGTAGATAGGAACTAGAAGTGAGTCAACCTCCCCTCAAGGTACTATGAAAATCTAAGGATTTGGTTGTCTTGGTTTTCCAGATGTGAGAAGTCAAGGGTGAAAACAACATTTCAGTTATCTAAATGGATTTCATTTGTATCTATTCACTTGTTACTAACTAGAGACTCAGTTAAAACATGAAAGTTGTGGTTTGTTTTTTAAGTTTAGTTGTTGTTGATTTTCTTTCCATAGCAATGGCTTCGTTGCAGACTTTTGCTCTTAAGCTAATTCTATTTGAAAGACTCTGTAGAAAGACCTATGCATGTTTGCTCAATATGTATTTGGCATGAAGCTTTTTTGTAGATTTTAAAGTCACTTAAATGTGACTCAGTGATCAAAGATTGCTAGATGTTTCAGAAATGGTTCAAGTATTACAGAAAGAAATGAAATTGACCAACAGACAAAAATGGAAAATTATATGCAGGGGATAACTGAATACTAAAAATTATAATTTAAACATTTTAAAAAGGTATACAGGGATATTATAGAGTTAGTTATTAAAATAATTAGCTAAGATTATTTTAAAATCAAATATGTGATAATTTGAACATAAATATTAAATGGAAATAAAGTTGTGCAGTTCATATTTAAATGGACAAGCAGAAGTCCATAACTGGGTATCTAGTCTGATTCCCAGTTATACTGTTTCACTGAATAGGTGAAACAGTGCTCCTATACTGGGACAATGGTGGAGGAAAGAGGACGCTCGAAGGGTGTGTGATGAAATGTTTCATGCATGAAACTGCCAACAACAATTGTGAATCATGTTACATAAAATTTAGTTAGATTTAAATAAAAGATGTAAATATATACCCAAAATACTCTGCGTTGCAAACAAATGATAAGCCAAACACATAGATATGTGCATATATTATATACACATATATATATGATTACATGTTTTACATACCTGTCTATATACATATATATTTAAAAACTGTGAATAGTAGTACATTATTCATATATAATGACTAAATTCACATAAAGTATTTTTGAAGTTGAAAAATGGATCTGGGAGGTAGGAAGGGGTAAATATATAATGTCTTGAAGGTCACCAATTCCAGTTCAAATCCTGGCACCCCTTGATCATATGTGGATACAATCATATTTGGGTGCAATCATCAAGGTTCCCTTAGCACCATTGCTCTAGGCCTAGGTAATCCCAGTACTGCAGGGCATATTTGGTGGAATATTCACCTTTGTCCAAAAATTCAGCAGAACCTGGCAAACTATCCATGTCATATTTGATATGCCAAAAACAGTAACAATAATAGACCTCATTCCCATGACCTGAATGAATAGTTTGAGGCTCTTCGTATCCCTGGAGTGAATGGATGCGCTTGGGTTACACTAGCACATGACAGGGACGAATAGAGACGTTACTGGGGCATGCTTGAGCAAACCTATGAACAATGGGAAGACAAGTGATACAAAGTGATACAAGTACAAGAATTAATGAGAATGGACCTGGAACTCCTTGAGCACTGCCTGGGACCTTCCCTACTAAAAGGTTAAAAAAAATCATCTGGTAGATTGGAATTTGTTCTACAGCTTATCTTTGATAAAAACCTGTAATAGCAAACATTCCTTTTATTTTTAGTTGCATAATTGCACATACTATAATGCATCAAAGATAGCACACACATTGTTCGAGCACCAGGTATCACACAGAGCGGTAATCACACATGGCATATGGGGAACAGGATTTTGAGCTCCTAGTCTTGTGCCTGTGCTCTGCCACTAAATCACCCCCTGCGTTTTCAACTTCTAGTAATACAGTTATTTTTTTAAGTTTTTATTATACCATCGTGAGATATACAATTACAAAGATGTTCATAAGATGTTTGTATTTGGGTTTCAGCCATGCAGTGTTCCAGCACCCATCCCTCCACCAGTGCCCATTTCCCAACACCAATGTCCCCGATTCCCTCCCCCTCCCTAGCCTGCCTCTATGGCAGATTCTTTATCTCTTTCTCTATCTCTCTTTCTCTTTTCCTTCCCTTCCACAGTTTGAAAACTATTTTGACCATCAACCACTTTGACATTTAATCTAGAATTTAGTAAAGACAGATGTAAAGGCATATATTTATTTCCTCAGTTTAAAAAAAATCTGAATACTTTCTGATGCTAGTTTGAGGAAACGATGGTTCAGTTTGCTCATGATAGTTTCTGAAAACTATCTCATGGTAGTTCAGATGAACTCTCATCTTCAAAAAACATATTTGGACAGCATTTATATCTTTAAAGGTTGATGAAAATTGAACATCATTTTTTTTTTAAATTTTCTTGGCCTAGTGTCAGTTTTCAACTGTGTGGGTATCTCACAGTAAAAGGTGCAGAATAGTCCAAAGGCTCTGAACTCCCTTTAAGACTCTTCCATCTATCTCCAAGCACAGCCCTTAGGCAAGCTCAGCCTACCCTTCTCTGCTCCTCTAACTCTCATTCTGCCAGACTCTCTGCTCCTCCAACTCACTCCTGCCAGACTCTCTGCTCCTCCAACTCACTCCTGCCAGCCAGGCTGAGAACCCAATCTCAACTGACTCCTCAACTGTTGTTTTTCCAACTCTTCTATATCCCCATACTTTGGATATTGGCCACCCACTTAAGAGTTAAAGGCCATTCCTTTAAAGGGTCTCTTAATTGGACCCAACAACCTGGTAACCATTATTTCCCTGATCCTCTCCTAGTATCAATATTCTGTTGTTAAAAAAATATTTATTATTGAATCCCAGTGAGATACACAGTTACCAAGTTGTTCACAATTGAGTTTCATTTATGCAATGTTTTGTCACCTGTCCCTATAGTGACAACATTCTCAATAAAAACTTACCCCACCTGTAAGTCTATTATTTCTTTATAACTGTATCATTTTCTCTTTGTGTTGTTTCTTGACTCAACTTTAATTTTTTTTTTCTTTTGTGCTTCAACCCCAATTAAAGAGAATTGTTACTTGGTGTTTTCTGTATGTTGCATAGCTTTGAGTATAGGTTCTCTGAGGATAGTATATGTGCTTTCTATATTGTGTAATATGTCCTGATTACCACTAGACTGTGCTAGCAATTAAAAAGTAAAAAATTTCAAAGCTAGCATGCTTCCCTGTCAGAGAGAACAGATCTTTATCCGCTTTCTACTCCATTGCTTCCAATTCAGTGAAGCATTGTTTCTCAGAGAAAAACATGCAGCAAATAGATCAAAATGTTACAATGTACCTGTTATCATGGTAGTGCCATTTGACGTAGCAAACCTATCAGTGAAGATGGATTCAGTTTGTGTGAAGAATCTGTTAAGTAATCCACCAGCAGTAAAGTGGGATCTTCTGGTCAAAATCAATCCATTATTGTAGTGTCTTTCATGTTCATTGAAAAACCAATTTATAAGACATAAAGAATCCTTTATTAAATAGGTTTTCAGTTCACTTAAAATACAGATTTATAATTCAGGAACAACCCATTGCCTCACATGTTTTCAGCTCACTGAAACAGATTTACTACTCAGAAACAACCCACTATCTAACATGTTTCCAGTTCACTGAAAACAGATTTACAGCTCATACATAGCCCATTATCTGACATAGTTCCAGCTCACTGAATGTTGATTTTGAATTCATAAACAGCCCATTATCTGACAAATTTTCAGCTCACTGAACAGATTTGCAAATCATAAACAACCTATTATCAACCACATTTCCAGCTCACTGAAAGTAGATTTAAAGTATATAAACAATCCATTATCTCCCATGTTCCAGTTCACTGAAGATTGATACAGAACTCAGAAAGAACCCCAAAGAGTCAAGGTTCCACTTTGCACAGGAAATAAATAAATAAATATGTAAATGCATAGGAAATAAATAAATATGTTTTCAATAAATAAGTTTCCATTGAACTAGAAATGAATTATTTCTTCTTAATGTGCTATCATATGTCACTAGACACGTAGACATTTTATCTCTATTACTTTCGAACTTCAAATTGTGTAGATAAGGAAAATGGTGATTTTACAGATATGAAGGCCCTATATTTTTTGTAGATAATCTAAAGTTAGGGATTATTTTATTAAAATTAAGAATATAAAAGTGTTTTGAACATATAATATTTACTAACAGTTTACATTTAAATTCATTTAATTCATCAATTATTTGATGAATAAAAAATGATAAATAATAATAAAAAATTTAAAAAATCATTGTACCCACTTCTACTGGACACTTTTAAAGCAAATATATATTATAAACAGAACATCTTTTTGTTAAATATGTATATTTGATATCACATATGTTTAACTGACTGCTAATTGATTGGCAGTCAGTATGAAATAGGACTTTTTTACCCCGTGGTATCTAAAGTCTAAACTTTTATTTTATGTTTTCATTTTAATTTATTTTACTATCTGTTCAGTTGTTAACCACCCCAAACTAATAAAACTATATTATATTTGTCTTAAGTAGAGTGAGTCTAAATATAGAATGTTAAATATCCTAAATATTAATTTAAGAGTATCTTAAATTAGCTGGATTTTTAGTTTGGTTGTTAGCAAGTCACACTGAGCAGAGATCAGAAATTACTACTGGCTCCGTTCTCAGGGATCAGTCCTGGCAGGCTCAGGAAAACATAGGGAGTGCCAAGCAAATGTCCTAACCACCATACTATATCTCTGGCCTTCTTTTATTTTTTTAATTATTTTTATTCTTATTTTAAAAGGTATATGTTTCATATTAATAAAAAGATATTTTTACTATTTTAATGAAAAAGTATGTAAGTACAAAAGTGAGAAAGATTCATAAACTAGTCAACAACATCAGCATTTTGATCAATTTTGCTTCCCTTCATCCATTCAATCTCTTCTTTAGCTCATACTAGATCACGAGATTATTTTGAACCAAATTCTAAAGATCCTGTCATTTTATCAGTAACTGTCGGGCGCTCCGCCGAGGTCCCCAACAGTGCCGGGAAGCGAAGTTCCCTTCTACCTCCGAAGCCGGCGAGGAATGGATGAACACTCAGGAATCCGATGCGGTTTTAAAAGGCTTTACTTATCACAGGTTCAGGCATACAAATTAGCAAAAGGAAAAACCCGATGCTTAGGATTCCAGGCTAGAACCCCAGCCAGGAATAAACGCTCACAAGGCGAGATCACCGCGGAAGAAAACCGGGAGAGCGGGAACCAGCTAGTTTATACCCCCCCCAGCAACTCAGACCTTCCTCCCATTGTTATGGAAAGCAGGGAGGGTCCAATGCCCTCAGGTAATCCCTCCCTGCATCTCACCTAGGGCCTTTACTGTGCTAATGTTTTGAGTCAGGAATGCCTTTGAAATGTAGGGAAGGGGGTTTCTGAGATGGCATGTCACTGTACCAAAGATCAACACCAATGCCAGTTAAATATTTCTCCAAGCCTTCACAAGTTTCCTCTACTTCATTGTAGTTTTATTTTTATCAGGGAGCCATGCTCGTTTGTTTGGAAGCAAACAGCATTTCTCTCTGGTCTAATTACTTACCTGTCCTACGTGGCCAGGCTAATATGCTGGTAAGATCTAGCTAGTCCCACGATGATTGTGATAGCATGGGAGAATATTTATACCAGCTAGTACAGCATACATGGTCGGATAAACTGCCACATTTAGACTACCCCCTTATCTACGAAGTGATTTGCGGGAGGTAATCCAGAGCAGATGCAGCGGCCCTTAGGAGTCCTGCAACAAGTAACTGATCAATTTTGACTAGGAAAATCTTTTGCTTTTTATATGATCACAAAATATATAGAAATAATCTAGAATATATATTACATATATATTCTAGATTATAATAGAATATATATGTAATATATATTCTAGATTATAATATATACTCTTTATATATTCTATAATTCTACATTATAATATATGCAGGTGTGGTTGTGGCCCAGCTGCGTTGGCAGGTGGGAGACAGGAGACTGGCTTATCTACACTCCCGGTCTCTGCCCCATGTGCCGTGGATGGTTGATGGTCTGACATAGAAAAAGACTGGGCCCCCTGGGATAAACCCAGAGATATGGCAGAGCGTGGCAAGCTACCCATGGTGTATTCAGTATGCCAAAAACAGTAACAATAATGGACCTCATTCCCAATGAATGGAGATGTTACTGGAGCCCATTTGAGCAAATTGATGAACAATGAGAAGACAAGTGACAAGTGTCAAGATACATTCAAGTTTATTACTGTATATATATATATATATATATATATATATATATATATATATATATGTGTGTGTGTGTGTGTGTGTGTGTGCGTATAAGTATTCATTTCTGTATATAGCTATATTCTAGGTTATTACTGTATATATATATATTCTAAGTTGTCACTGTATATATATTCTCACTTGTTACTGTGATTATATTAAAAACAATTTTTTTTAAAATATATAGTTTATGGTTCATGCCAGTGGTGCCCAGGGCTTACTCCTTGCTCTGGACTCAGAAATCATTCCTAGTAGAACTCCAGGAACCATTCCTAGTAGAACTCCAGGCATCTAACCTAGGTCTGCCAGTTCAACGCAATTGCCTTACACACTATACTATGGTCCCTATTGTCTAGAACATTTTATATGTAAAATTTCATATGGGTTTTTACTTACACCATTTATATGTATGTATAAATAAATTTGTCTGTACATATCTTTCCTCTTTTCTCATTTTAATATTGTTTGCTGGCTTTACTGATGTTCATAGCATGAGAGTCAATTTATCATCTAAAATGTTATATGAAATAATGTCATCACATAATTTACCAGGAAAGACAAAAGATTTTTTTTCCTTTTCCCATAGATGACTACCCTTATTTTCATCATTCATTTTTCACTGGGAAACTTGGTTTCATCATGTATCCTAACAGAAAAACTATTTCTTAAATTAGGGAGTCAATAAATAATTAGATACAATTAGAAAAGGTAGCTAGAAATGTTTCTATATGTGTCCTTGCCCTATGATGTAGAAATCAGTGGGAATCTGCATCTCTTTCACCTCTTATTCATTCATAGGGTGATTTCAGTGATTCTTTGTGGAAAATTTTGTTTTATAATAAGTTATCTACATGGGATATATTTTTTGCAAAAGAAAATAAAATTAAGGAAACTATTTCACATGCTAACCTTCCTCAAGTTTCACAATGTTTATTACCAAATGGGATATGTGTATATCTGTGTTCATGATAGGACTATCATTTGCATTTATTATATTGGCCTGGATACCTATCAGTCTGGTTAAATCATATCAGATAAAATAAATCATATTTATGAAAAAGCTTTGAACATCTGTTTTTTGGAGAAATAAATATAACTAGTTCTAATCTAAACTAAGAATTCTATGACTTATATCCTAAATTTCTCACTATTCTATTACATGTTTTTTCAAATTGATCCTAATTTATCTGTCTGTCACAGGGATATTTAGTTTGCCATTTTTCTCAAATACTTCATTTTACTTGAAGCATTACCAGTAGGACTTGTGAAAGTTTGTATTTATTCAGCTTTATTGATATATAATTTCAATACTAGAGCAGCTTATAACATTTAACTGTACACCATGCTGATTTGATATACTTATATATTGCAAAATAATTGTCACCGTAGCATTAGCTAACACCTTCATTCCATAACATAATTACCATTTCTTTTTATGCCGGTAAGAGTATTCAAGACCCTCTCTCTTAGTGACTTTCAGACTTATAATACTGCATCATTAAATAGAATCATGATGCTGTAATTATATCCACTGAATGTATCTCATAGCTAGCAGTTTGAATCTTTTGACCAACATCCCCCAACTCAAGCTCATTTTTTAAACTTTCTATTTCTGAATATAAGATGTAGCAGTTTATCTAGCATTTTCTTTACTGTTTAAGACTTTTATTCCTGTTTTAAATTTTTGAAAATGCCAAAGAAAAATATATTTCCTTTTTATTGTTGTAGAAGCAACTTAAGATATTATATAACTCTCAGTTGTGCATTGCTAAAAGTCAACATCTGTTTATATTCAATTCATCAACTTCATCACTAAAAGTTAAATTTGATTCTTCAAAACTTTTCAAAAAGCTCAGAGAAATAACCCATGGAGATATCTTTCTCTCTCTCTCTCTCTATCTATCTATCTATCTATCTATCTATCTATCTATCTATCTATCTATCTATCTATCATCTATCTATCTATCTATCTATCTATCTATCTATCTATCTATCTATCTATCTATCTATCTATCTATCTATCTATCTATCTATCTATCTATCTATCTATCTATCTATCTATCTATCTTGCTTTTTTCTCTCCCATCCCCTCACTCTTTTTCTTGCTCCCCATACCCTCTGTCTCATTCATACTCTCCCTTATCTCTCTTTTATCTCTGCCATCACCTCTCTCTCTCTTTTCTCTCTTTCCCTGTACCCCCCTCTTTCATTCTCTCCTCATCTCTCTTTCTTCTCTCTGTCATTCCCCCTCTCTATTTTTCTCTCTCTCCCCAGACCCTCTCTGTCCTGATCATTCTCTCTCTCAATCTCTCTCTCTCACTTTCTCTCCTTTCTCTCTCAATCCTTCACCCGACTTACAGATTTAATAAACACACTAATTAAGGCATCATAGCTCAAAAAATTAACGTACTGGCTGAAACCAATAAATTCCATGACAGCAAGAATTTGAAATAGGACAGAAGTAAAAATTTTCTCATGTAAGACACATTAAGAGGAAGAGATATTCAAAGATATTTCCTCCTTTTCTTTTATTTTTGTTACAGTTGTTGAGATAAAGATGATCAAAAATTTGGTGACAAAGTTTACCAAGGGTTTGCATCTCATTTGTGCTGTTCCACATTTGGTTGTGCTACCCACTGGTGGCTGCATACTTCAATTGCAGTATTTACACAGATTTTGACTATTATATTCTTTTTTTAAATCTTAATTATTTAATTTATTTTTTAAAACTTTTTTATTATGGCACTGTGAGATGCACAGTGACAAAGATGCTCATGATTGAATTTTAGTTATATAGTGTTCCAACACCATCCTTCACCTGTGCCCTATTCTCACAACCAACTTCCCCACATTCCTTCCCCACTCCTGCAGCCTGCCTCTATAGCAGGTACTTTTCCTTTTTTTTCTCTCTCTCAATCTCTCTCTCTCCAACTCTCTCTTTCCCTTCTCTTATTCATTTTGGCTTGTCCTGCAGGCATTTTTGGATTATCATGTAAATCCCTTTGTGTACATCCAATGTTCCGTTCTAGTCTGGTTTTACCATTTCCCGCAATATGGAGAACAAAGTGTATATTTATATCTAACTAATGAATGCAGTCATTTTATGTCTGTCTTTTACTTCTAATTTCACTCAGGATGATAATCTCCATGTCCATTCATTTTCAGGTAAATTTCATGACATAATTTTTTTTCTGAGAGCTGCATAGTATTCCTTGAGTATTAGTTGTGCACTTTTCTTCCCATTGTTCATCAATTTTCTCGAGTGGACACCAGTAACATCTCCATGAGTCCTGCCACATGTTAGTGTAGCCCAAGGGCATCTGCTCACTACAGGAAGATGAAGAGTCTCAGACCATTCCTTCAGGTTATGGGAATGAGGTCTATAATTGTTACTGGTTTTTGGTATATCAAATACAACACATGTAGCTTGCCAGGCTCTGCCATGAGAGTGGTATACTCTCAGTAGTAGGCTCTCAGTTCCTGCATTTACTAATGAACCACAATGGGGAGAATTGCCTTTTCTCTTGGGTGGAGCTCTCACAGGCTGTGGAGTCTGATGTTGAAAATGGCGGCCCCCATGTTGTGGGGGT
Organism: Cryptotis parvus; assembly: GCA_021461705.1. Lineage (NCBI taxonomy): Eukaryota > Metazoa > Chordata > Mammalia > Eulipotyphla > Soricidae > Cryptotis > Cryptotis parvus. The sequence continues at coordinate 74,792 of JAJIBD010001004.1, read as the reverse complement.
TACTCTGGCTTCTTGCGAGGCTCTATTGCGATGGCAGGCCAGGGCTAGAACTCACCATCCCTCCCAGGCATCTTGTGATTAGCTGAGCACAGGGAGAGTCGGTAGCAGCTCTGCCCCATGTGTCTGAGTCTCTGGATTAAACATACCTGGGTTTGAAATAGTCTTCGCTGTAGGGTAGAACTCTGATGCCCAAGGCTTGATAGACTTTTCTCTTGGGTGAAGCTCTGACAAGCTGTGGAGTTTGGATGTTGCAAATTGCAGCTCTCATGCTGTGGAGGTTCCTCTGGCTTCTTGTGAGGCTCCATTTTGTAGCTGTACCATAATTTCTTTGGCCAGTCTGCTGTTCTTAGGCATTCGGTTCTTTCCAGATTCTGGCTATTGTGAATAGTGCCCACCAATAGTGGATGAGAGCCCCTTGCTCCCCATATCTGCACCAGCACTGGATGTTCTTGCTTCTTTGGATGTGTGCCAGTCTCTGTGGTGTGAGATGATATCTCATTTTTGTTTTGATTTGCATCTCCATCATGATTAATGATGAATATTTTGACTATTATATTCTTAGAGCTCACACACAACTGTAATCAATGTTTAAACAAACTTGCTCACCGTGAGATAGAGAAACACATTTCAGTGTTTCACTAGGAATCATATGGGCAGTGGCACCAAATGGTACCTGAAGTGTAGGGCAGGGCTAATTCTCAAAATAGTAGACTCACTCAAACAAGGCTCATGCCACGTCTCTGAGTTTAACATATTATATGTCATTTATGACTTCCCATATGCCCAGTTGATACAAAACCAATTAAACACAACAGTGGATTCCACTAATTAACTTATATTTTAGTATCATATATTTATTAGATATGTCATGTTCTTCTTAGAATAACACTGTTTGGCCTCTCTTGGATTATAGATAGATAAAATCTAGATTCTTCCCTATAAGATTTTCTTTCCCCCTTTCTATGAATGACTAGACTAAAAGAAAATAGCTTCCTTAAACCAATTCCTGAGTAAATGAATAAACAGACTTGTGTTCAAAGGAACGGGGTTATTAACTTTGCCGGTGGGACTGGAATTGAGAGGGGAAAAACTAGGCTGGTCAGAACATGGATAAGAAAGACCACTCAGGAGACTAAATACATAAGGTCAGAGAACTATAAAAAGTCATGAAGGCTAGAAAAAGCTATCTTTCTTGTGCAAGATAAGAACAAATAGATGTGACTTAGGAGTCATATTATGGAAGTCAGGCTCTCTATCTATCTATCTATCTATCTATCTATCTATCTATCTATCTATCTATCTATCTATCTATCTATCTATCTATCTATCTATCATCTATCTATCTATCTATCATCTTTCTATCTATCCATCTAACTTTCTACCTATCTCTCTTGTCCTCTCTCTATCCCTCATCTCATTTCACCTCACCTCACTTCAACTTTATTCTATATTTCCCTCTGTCACTCTTTTAAACTACTGTAACTGGATTATTTAGCTTTAGAGCTCTTGCTTTTTAAAGCATGTTATTTTTACATGTGAGTACTTTTATTAAAATAAAAGGACGTTTACTTCTCAGAGGAACAAATTAAAACATTTACTGAAGAATCATGGTATTCCTCAGACATCTTTCAAAATATTTCAGTGGTGTATAGAGAATAGCAGAATGAAGTTTTATAATGGAAACAGTACTGGCCATATGTTGCTCCTGAAATGGGGAGAGGTGTCCTCAGGGCTCATTCGAATATTCTCTGTACTCTGGTGTTTACTTGAAATTTTTCAAAGCAAAAAAGTTTTGCCTTTTAAATAAACATTCAAAATTTAATGTGAAAGTGAAAGTGTATAATATTTGGCATTTCTCATATTGCTATATCCGGCTCTAGGCTATTCGTTCTTTAAGTGTGAAGGGTTTTCTTTAACATTTGCCATAATATTTTATTTTTTAAATCTTCATAAATACTGTATTTAGGGCCAGAGAGATCATTCAAGGGACTGTAGCACAGGCTTTGTATACAGGAGCTTCCACTTTGTTCAAATCCTTGCATCCAGTGTTCCCAAAAGCATCATCGGGAGTGACCGAGAGCACAGAGGAAGGATTACCCTCAAGGACCCAAAAGGAAACAAACAAAACTGAATTTTCAAAATGTGATTAGATAAAATATTTGAAATATCAGAAATCAAGAAAGGTGAATTGTGGTTAAAATATAGCAGATGCTATGACTATTATTTGTTTCAGGTTTTATATTTCCAATGAAATTTATTCTCATGCAATTAGTTTTTGCCAATTTATTTTTTACCACTGCTATTGAGTTTAGATATGTAAAAGGATAAATACTATTAAAGAGTAACCATTTGAGACTCTCTTCCCAGTGTTAAAATTTATTAGGTTCTAAACATATGGAAATGTGATATAATACCCAAATAATTGACAATAATGTCAAGCACTATCTAAGGATCCAATGCCTGAGGTACCAGTTTTGATTAACATGTAAAATAAAGAATCCATTTCATTGTAAAAATAAATGCATTGGGGCCGGAGCTATAGCCAAGTGGGTAGGGCATTTGCCTTGCACGCAGCTGGCCCAGGCTGGCCTGGGCTCAATCCTCGGCATCCCATGTAGTCCCCTGAGCACTTCTAGGAGTAATTCCTGAGTGCAGAGCCAGGAGTAACCCCTGAGCATCGCCAGGTGTGACCCAAAAAAGCAAAAAAAAAGAAAAAAAGCATCCACTAAGCATGAAAATAAGGGGCTCGGGCGATAGTCCAGCAGGTAGAGCATGTGCCTTGCATGCAGCCGACCCAGGTTCGAGCCCTGGCATCCTATATGATCCCCTGATCACCGCTAGGAGTAATTCGTGAGTGAAGAGCCAGGAGTAACCCCTGAGAATCACCAGGTGTGACCCAAAAGCAAAAAAAAAAAAAAAAAAAAGAAAGAAAAAAAATAACTTGAATTTTTTGAAGATGCTGTTATTTTCTATTTTTAGCAATAAAAAATCCTAGAAAATTAAAGCATGAGTATAAATTTTACTGAAATAAGATAAAACAGAATTACACAGATACAGCATCTGCTATATCTGCTATATTTTAATCACAATTCAGATATAACCATAATTGAAGAAGGATATGAGATATGTTCAATATGTAATACAACGGAATTTATAAAATGAATATGAGAGACCGGTGATCAAGTGATGAGGGACCGGAGCAATAGCACAGCTGGTTGGGCAATTGCCTTGCACGTGGCAGACTCAGATTCAATTCCTGGCATTCCATATGGTCCCCTGAGCTCTGCCAGAAGTAATTTCTGAGTGCAGAGTCAGGAGTGACCCTGAGCATTGCTGGGTGACACCCAAAAGTAAATAGATGGGTAGATAATTAGGTAGTTGATAGATAGATAGATAGATAGAGAGAGAGAGAGAGAGAGAAAGAGAGAGATAATAAAATGCATCTGAAAGTTTCTCTCATTTAATGATGGGACTATTCCACACATTTGAAAACCTTGGATAGAATTTATCTAGTGACAACATATGACAATAGTAATCATAATCACTGAGTGTGGGAAAAAGCATTGCCAAGCAGCAGTATTTCACACAGCAATTTAATAACAAGTGTGGAAACAACATAGAGAACAGATTTTTTTTATGATAGTAAAGGACCATTTGCAATACATTTAGGATGTCAAAAAGATCTATTTTTGCTTCACTTTCCTTTTTCTCTCTTATGACTTAGCATAATTTCTCTTAAACATATGGGCAAAATTAAAGAAAACCTGAGAAATCCTATTATAACTTCAGCGTGTGTTATTGGGGAGGGAGGATGATTTCTGGATTAGTAATAAAAACCATCTGTTCTCACTTAGAAGAAAATGCTTCACTCTGATGAAGTGAGTTTAATATTCAGTATGTTTTAGAATTGTATAAAAGTGTATTAAAATAATCAAATAGTATATTTTAATGATATGTCAACTCCACTAATTCCATAAAACGGAAATTTTTTTTTATTTTTGTTAACCCAACCCATTGCTATTCAGGACTATTATCTTTCTGCTCATGGATAGGTTCTGTTGGTGTTCAGAGATCATGTGTTGCTGAGGATCAAATGGTTACCTCTTGCATTCATAGTATGTGCCCCAGTTTGTGGAGTTACCTCTATGGGTTTATTATATCAAGCACAAAAGTTTCTCAATTTTTTCTTTTTAATGTACTTATAGAATTTCATGTCTAATCATAAAAATCTTATAGTCCATAGAAAAGTAATTAAAATGATTGAACGCACTAATTTCTCACCATGTAGGTAAACAGAACATTTTAATACCAAATATTTGGGTATCTGTCTTTATTGAATCATTAAAATGTACTTATATTTTTACCAAAGTTTTGAATGCTTTTTTGTTTTAATTATAGTACTAATGTAGATTCTGTAAAATGATAGCTGTCTGTGTTTTCTTATGCTTATTATACTCACGGATGAAGTTAAAGGCTCTCAGTTGCTTGTCATGTTTCTCCATATAAGATATCTATTAACATGTCTGTGAGATTATTGATTTTTAGAATGACTTGGTTATAAGTTTTGAATTTGGTCTTTTAGATTTAACTTGGAAATTTGTTTTTAAACCTTTCCCATATACATTAGTACCATCTATGTCACAACCTTAGTATAGCCAGTTTCTACTAATACAAATCATGTATGTAAATAGATTTATTTAGCATAGAATATCACATATGAGTCTACAGTGCTAGTTCAGCATTTATTGCTCTTATGGGATATGGATGATCCAGGCTCTATCCTTAGAACACTTTTGGTCCCTAAGTTCTATCAGCAATGATCTATGAAGGAAACATCATAGATCAGTTAGTACTAAGTGCTGCAAGGCATGGCCCAAAACAAAGACCCTCAAGTGAAAATGACCTTGTATCAGGAGGTCTTGTCAAAGGTGGAAATTATCACAAACTTGTGGGAGTCAGAGGCTAGGTAAGACAGAAAATGGAACAGTGTGCTAACAATTGCCAAGGGTACTAATACCAACCTAGAACTGAGCATTAAATACAGGCAAAAGATACACATGACAAGCCTTTAATGTATGTACTGTAATCCATAGTCTGGAAGGGAAGGAAAAGAGAAAGAGAGAGAAAGGGAAATAAATAAAGAACCTGCCATGGAGGTGGGCTGAGGGAGGGGGAGGGAACCGGGAGCGTTGGTGGTGGGAGATGGGCACTGGTGGAGGGATGGGTGCTGGAACACTGTATGACCAAAACCCAAATATGAACTTTTTAATTGTAAAAAAATATATTAAAAAAATTAAAAATGCAAAAAAACAAATACCTTTACTGTACTTTATAAATATCATCTATTTTATCCACTATATAGAACAATTACAGTAAATCATTAAACTCAAAATTTGAGCTGAGATTTCTACTTATAAACATTAGTTTTTCTATTAGTAGTAACAAAAAGCACCAACAGTATTCTCACAGAAACTTTTTAAATTCACTTTTTGTTTTTGGGCCACACCAAGCAGTGCTCAGGCTCTACTCCTGTCTCTTCACTAGGAATGACTTTTGGTGGGCTTGGGGGCCCAATGAAACACTGGGCATTGAACTTTTGTCTACCACGTGAAAAGCATACACCCATCTCAGCAGTCTCTCGCACCAAAACTATTTTAAATGGCATTTACATGTATGATGCATAAAGAACTATATTATCTTAAACACATGTGTGTGAATATGTATGTGTGTGTGATGTTTAATCAAGTCTTATCTCCACTGTGATAGTCTTTTTGTGTCCTAATATTTTCCCTACCATTTAACTTGCCCAGGAACAAATCATTGAGTATCTAAAATGAGTTACTTTTAGATACATAATTAGAGGAGTGATCAAGTGAATTAAAGGAGCAAAGAAATGTACCAGTTTCATTAGCCATCCATGCTAATAAGGTATGAAAGATAGTTTCAGTTCTCAACTTAGAAATAACATTTTTTCCTTGGTATGAATGATGAAAATGTATTTGCTGTATTTGGGAGGGATCACTTGATTACTTGACATCCCGTTATTCTTTGATTTGCTCCAGTGGGCTCCAGTAATGTTTCCATTTGACCATATTGCATGCCAGTGTAGCCCAATGGTGTCTGCTTGCTCCAGGAGTACGAAGAGCCTCAAACCGCTCATTCAGCATCTTGACAAAGAAGTCTGACCCACATGTTTTACCCATATTCGTGATTACAATGCCAATTCCACCACCACTGTGACCTTCCCTCCACTATTGTCTCCTTTTTTGAGCCACCCCTAAGCTTTCCCCTTTAGCAGACCCACAATAATTTGATTTTAGATTGCTTATTACCACAAAATGGCTAATGGAATGTTCAAAAACTATTATACTTTATGAAAATTTGTGAAAATTGTTTTATATCACCATGGGACATTAAGTCCTTGTCTGAGGTACACAAATTAAGCCTATTGTGTTCATGTTTTTGTTAGTCAAGATTACTTGGTTTCTACACTAAATTTCCATCCAATATGGTATGCCCCCACTGGGATGTTAGTATTGTAGAGTTTGAAACTGTTGCATAGTAGCACTTGTGACCACATGCAGAAAATTCAGGGTTGTTACCTGGGCAGTCCAGCTGGAGGATGGTCACAACTGTTGGGGTGTGAGTGTTGCTGCCAGAGCTTTAGTACCAGGGGAACTTTTGCTGATCCCCTTCTGTGATCACCCTAGTGGTTTCTACTAGGTCGGAGTGTCTGAGAAATTTTTTGTTGCAAATTATATCGTTTGAGATTTATTAGTTTCTTCATTTTAATTTTTTCATCTTTTCCTTCCAAACTATCTTATTTTTTTTTTTTGAAATTTAGTACATGTATAGTGAGCTAGTACAGGGGACAGGAAATTGGCCTTCCATATTGTCAATCAGGACCAGATGCCTGCCACTATGTATAGTCCCTGGGGTCCCATCAGAAGCAATCTCAAAGCAAACTGCAAGGGGTAATCCTTTAAGAACCACTGGGGTGCAGCTGGAAACGAAACAGAAGTAATGATGCAATAAATACAAGTAAAATTGGTGTTAATTTTGTTCCCTTTTTTAATGAAACAGGTTTATTAAGGAGGTTCTAGGAAAGGGAAGGGGGAGAGAAAGTAAGAGAGAGAGTAACGCGCTCAAGGGAGAACACGGGCTACTCCAGAGACAGCTTTCTTTTTAAATTCTGTTCCTTTTTGTAATATGTTTCATTTTAAAAAATATATTAGTCAACTCCTACATTTTCAGTGGTCTTTATTATTATAGCCCTATCAGTTTAATGCATACATGTACCATTACTTCAGAAATAAAAGAAATATATATATATGGCAAATATTGTTGGGTGCAAAATTACCTATTATTTATGAATTTAAGACTTTACTATCAGTATCACTGAGCATCCCATACATTTACTGAAGTTCACTGTCAATCTAGAGACAACTTCAGTACCACTGAAACAAAGCTTAGTTACACAACATTGCTCCCAATTCTTATACTTATCACAAATCTATTGTCATCATCTAGGGTGAATTTATATCCAAGATGACCTTTTTTGAGATTTGATTATTTGATAGAGTGACTCAGAGAATAATTTGTTTTCAATTGCCCATTTAATATAAAAGATACAGATGAACAATAAAATATGGTACAGTGATATCTGGAGTCCAAAGTACAGTAGTTTATTTACGATGTAGCACCATAGTACCATACTCTTAGATTTTGAGAACTTTCATTAACCTGAAAACTGGTCAAATTCCCCTCAAGAGGTTTTATTATATAGCTTAGTCTACAGAACACAGCACCATCCCCAGCAATCTGAAGATGGAACTGAAAATTCCAACTTTCTAATTGAAAGTTTCTTTTGTTCATCCCAAGTCTCATCTCTGCTCAGGGATCCCACAATAAGTCATTTCATGAGAATAAAATTTAAACTCAAATATACTTGAATATATAGGCTTCATATACATCACACAAATGCTCATATTAGTCAAGGAATTCCAAGTACTTTTAAAACTTTGTGTCAGCTGCAAAGGACAGATCAAATGTATTCCTTTTTAATTAATTGCTTTTAGGTTTTTTTTATGTCTGGGCACCAGACCTGTCATTCTCGGAACAGTGTCTTCAGGGATCATACCAGTACTCAGGGGATCATATGATGTCCTGGCGATGGAACTGAATATGACCACTTACAAAATAAAGCCACACTACCCATGTTATTCTTTCTCTACCCCAAATATATTTCTTATTAATAGCACTTTATATTTAATTTTATATCTGAAATTACCTATTGTTATAGCAATTAAATATTTTTAAATTCTCCAAAATAAATCTAAGAATGTATTTCTCTATATGTTCAATATATACATACATATATTATAAATATATAATAAACATGTGTATAAGTATATATACATATGACACTTGTCATTTGTCTTCCCATTGTTCATGGACTTGCTCAAGCACGCACCAGTAACATCTTCACTCATTGAGAATGAAGTCCATTATTGTTACTGTTTTTGGCATATCAAATACACCACGGGTAGATTGCCAGGCTCTCCCATGGCTCTGGGTTCATCTTTTTCATGAAATCAATCAACATATTTACTGTTAAAGAAGGAAGTCTTTTTAATCACTTGTATCACTTGTCTTCCCATTGATCATCAATTTGCTTGAGCGGCACTAGTAACATCTCCATACTTCCTGTTTCATGCTAGTGTAGCCCAAGGGCATCTGCTCCCTCCAGGAACATAAAGAGCCTCAAACCATTAATCAGGTCATGAGAATGAGTTCTATAATAGATACTGGTATTTGGCATATAAAATACGACATGGGTAGCTTGTCAGGTTCTGCCATGCAGGTGGATATTCCAGTAGTCACCTCTAATCTTGAGCATTTATTAATGAGCCGGACTGTGATCAGCTCTTCTGCTGGGTGGAGCTCTGAGGAGAATGGAGTCGGATGTGGAAAATGGCGACCCTCATGGTGTGGGGGTACTCTAGCTTATTGTGAGGCTCTGTTGGGGTAGTGGGCCAGTGCTAGAAATCACTTTCACTCCCGGGTGTCTCGTGATCAGCTGGGCACAGGGAGAGCTGGTCACAGCTCTTTCCTGTGTGTGTGAATCTCTGGATCAGTGTACCTGGGCTGGGCTTGAAAAAGACTGTTGCATAAATTATATGTGTGGAACATACATTTGTATTATACTGTATACACTTAACTTGATGTGCTAAATATAAGCAATATAGAAATGGATATTATGAAAGTAAATATGAAAGAGATTTAGCTGTACAAGTTTTCACATTGAAATATTTAAGATTTTATGTTTTATTAACATTGAAAACATTAATTATATAAGTAGGCTGTATTTGTCGAAGAAAAATTCCTAGAACAGAGAAAGAAGCTGGTTATGAAAAATTGCATGTTCTCTTGCACCAGACAGGTCTAAATTTTTCTTGTATAATCCTAGTAACTCCCTCTCTCTGGTGGGCTTCTACGAGGGTTTAGCCATATATTTTGGTGGGCCAACATCTTGAACTCACTAAATTAAATATTATGCAACAGAGATATTACACCAAAGACAATAATTTGCTAAACCGGTAGTAGTAACTACTCAGAAAGCAGGAAAGCATCCTCTAATCTTCAGGATTATTTTCAGGATAGTTGAGTAAATGAATTCAAATGAAGATCAGATTACTCAGAGGAGAAAAATATTTATGTACCTGTAAGAACGTATATAGATATGGGCATACCGAAGAAGGTAAATGGGATTATAAAAGTGAAAAAAGAAATGGGATAGGGTGGTGCTGTGGTGAGAGAGGAAGAAGATTCATAATAAGAAAACAGCCATTAATGGGGCGGAGCGATAGCCCAGCGGGTAGGGCGTTTGCCTTGCACACGGCTGGCCTGTCGCCGCCCGGGATCGATCCCCGGCATCCCATATGGTCCCCGAGCACCGCCACGAGTAATTCCTGAGTGCAGAGCCAGGAGTAGCCCCCTGAGCACCGCCAGGTGTGACCCCAAAAAAGCAAAAAAAAAAAGTAATTCATATGGTGGCCTGAGAGACAGCACAGTGGGGAGGGCATTTGCCTTGCACGTGGCCAACCGAGTTCAATCCCTGGCATCCTGTATAGTCCACCAAGCGCCACCACTGATAATTCCTGAGTGCAGAGCCAGGGGTAACCCTGAGAATTGCCAGGTGTGACCCAAAAAAGCAAAAATAAAAAAGTAATTCTTTGGTAGGTAAAGGAACAAACATGGTAACTCTCAGTATCTGTACTGCTCAAAGGGAGAGACAGAGGGAAAATGAAATAAAGTGTAGAGATAGGCTGGGAGGTAAGAGGGATGGGTGTGGCAGGAGGGGAAAGGGACACACTGGGGGGTGGGAAATACGCATGGTGGAGGGATGGGTGTTGGAACACTGTGTGACTGAACCGGATCACAGTCTTCTATCTATATTGCCTGGTGATTCAGTAAAATAACTTTGTATAAAGTAATCCATATGATAAAGATGAGATATTAAGTACTTAGCTATTTCAATTGTCATATGGAAACTTTTTTCTGGTAAAGACTATCTTTGGTAAAACCAAAACCCTCTAAATTACATTTTTCTAGTTAGTAGAGTAGTAAAACATCATTGTGTCTTGTGATCCTATAACACTAACCTCTTGTTGAAATGATCCTCATGTCAAGGTGGCATGAACGTTGCAGGGAAGTTATCTTGTGAATCCTTTGTTGAGGGGCTTTTCCATCAGATTAAAATATTTAACTTCAATGCTCTGCTAAAACTTAGGGTCATCAGATTCGCTTGTCATGTTTTTTTAGGAATATTTACAGATGCAAGCATTTTCAAGAAGGACTATCAGAATGGTGCTAAAAACCTATTTATGAGAACTATCAATATATATGGGGGGATGAAAGGAATAGTCAAAATTCAAAGAATACTTTATAAATGTTTATTTTCTCTATGGACTCTGAGTAAAGAATTATTAAAATTGAGTTTTGAGAAAATTTTAAACATGAGTCATTATTACTGATCAGATCTATAATGCGTAGTCTATTTAACCGTAAAAATAACAGAATTAGAAATATATGAAGATAATATCACAGGAGCTATAATATGAGCATAAAATGTCACAGTACATTTCTCTGGTTTTGGGAATTATGGTAGGTGTTTAAAAAGTGAAGAAAGTTGGAAGTCAGGAGTAATAGAAAAGACTGATATATCAAAATAGAAGAATGTTTTCTCAGAAAGGATGGATAGAAAGAGATATAAGAACTTTTTTTCATCTTTAGTAGGAAAAGGATTTTTTTTGGGGGAAGGTCACACCCAGCAGTGCTCAGAGGTTGCTCCTGGTTCTGCACTGAGGAATTACTCCTGACAATGCCTGAGGAACCACATGGGATACCAAGGATTGAACCCTGGTGAGTTGCATGGAAAGCAGATGCCCTACCTACTGGACACTATCTCCTGCTTTAGGAAAGGTGTTTTTAACAGGTATAAAACTTAAGTAAATTTCCATTGAAAAGTTTATTTTCCTTCTAGTTATTATCCCTTTTATTTTATGCTGCCTTTTTCAAAACGGGACTTAATTATTTTATGCCTTGAGGAGACACAGTTCATCAATAATTTGCTCGAGTTTTGAGGTGAATACTAGAGTATCCCACCTGCACTGCAGAGCCTGGCAAGCTACCCGTGTCGTATTTGACATGCCAAATACCAGTAACAATTATAGACCTCATCCCCATGGCCTGGTGGAATGGTTTGAGTTTCTTCATGTGCCTGTAGCCAGCAGATGCCCTTAGTCTGCACTACCATGTGACAGGAAGTATGGAAATGTTACTGGTGCCCACTCAAGCAAATTGATGAACAAGGGGAAGACAAGTGATACAAGTCATATATATAAATTAAGATAAAAATTATGTTTCATGGAGTGAATCTAACAGAAGAAAAATTAACTTAGGCATCTGTCTCAGGTATTATCTGACTTACAATTTTCATGTTATCCAAGAGATAAGTATTATATTATTCCCTACATTACAGATTATAAATGTTGTATTCAAATCATACTCATTTTTTTCTGTTTCTTTTCTTTTTTTAACTTTGTGCCACACCCAGCTGTGCTCTAGGCTTACTTTGATCTCTGCTTAAGGATCACTTCAGGCAGAGCTTAGAGAAATATACATGCTTTCAAATATCTAAAATAAACAAGTCCAGTACATGGAAGGGAAGCACTTTTACTGTCTGGACCATCCCTTTGCTTCTTATATATCTGATTGTTCCACTGCAACAACAATGCAAGACTTTTTTGTGTCTATTATTATTCACAAAAAAAAAATTGTGAATAAAAAATTAAATTCATGTTTAAATTCTAGTTTGAATTTACAGGAGTCTTATGTATATGGTATCTAATTATATTTTGAAATAGTATTTAATTGCTTTAGGACCAATTGACTGGTTTTATGGTCAAATACTGGCAAATAAATATATATTAACAATATTAACAACTGTGATTTTTACGGTACTTAAGAAAAGTATTGATAAATAGATCACTCAGCTTTTTCTGAGTATCTCTGAAAAGAAATAAGGTGTTCACTTAAAGGGAAAATAAGTGGTACATTAATGGTGGGTTACAGTGATAGCAAATAGCATTTTTTGTTAGAAAAGGATGCGTAAAAAGTGAATAAAGAGGGAAGAATTATGTTATTTCATTTTTAACACCTTAGAAAGGACACATTTCATAAATATTCAACAACTTTTTTATTTTAACAAATAATTTTTGTACTTACACAGAAAACAAACATACAGCACATACAAAAGAATATTTATGCTAAGTGACAGCTTTAGAATTTAAACACTCAAATACCCATTTTGTTGCTGCAAAGAGCATTGGGTTATATGTCAGATCGAAGTAACTTGCACAGTGTAAACCCATGTTTGATCAAAACAAAAATACTGATGGTATTATGTGTCCTGGTAAAAATCAAAACAAAAAATAAAATCATAACAGTACCTGTAAGATGTAACAAATTGCCAAATAGGTACATGAAAAGATGTTTCTCTATTAGGGAAATAAAAATCAAATAAAAATAGCAATGAAATATTACTTCATACCAGTGATATTGGCTTTTGTCTATATTATAGAATGCAAAAAGTATTGGCAGGATGAGGAGTAAGAGAAGTAGTTATACATTATTGAAGGCTTTGCATCAATCATGAAACACAAAGGAGATTTCTCAAAATAGAATTCAAAATGGAAATTCAATGCTTATATTCAATGCTCAATTCAATAGTTATCCACTTCTTGATATTTACCTGAAAAATAGAAAAGCACTAATTTGAAAAGAATGCAAATCTATGTTTACTGTAGCATTTTTTGCAATAGCAGAGAACTAGAAACAACCCAAATGTCCATCCACAGCCGAATGAGTATGCATATGAATGGGACACTGTTCTGAAAAGATGGAATTCTGCTGTTTGCAATGACAAAGTCAGAACTAGAGGGTACACAGTTATGTGAATTAAGCCAGATGGAGAAAGATAAAAACCACATGACTTCACTCATATGTAATGGAGAGAAAACAAACAGATCAACTGAGTAAAACAATAATAAACTTGGGGCCTCCTGGAAGGGTGCAGGTTTTTTCCTTGCTCCTCCTCTAAGACTCTCAGAGGCCAGAAAACCTTGTGCAACACAACCACAGTCATCCTCAAGGTCCAGACTGCACAGCTGAACACAGCCTGACCCAAGAGAGCGGCCGAATTCAAGCCCAGGTATGCAAGACTTGGCGACCATGCCAACCAGGCTTTTCAAGGAGCTGAAGCTGGGACCGCCTCCCCCACTTTGGCGGCCTCTACAAAGGCCTGGCAGCCCCACTCGGAACTGATGCTGAGGCTCTCAGCCAGACACCAGGTACTCTGGCGAGGGTGGAGTTTCCGCCTGCCTACCCTGTGCTAGGCTGATGGGCCATCCTGGAAAGGGGGCAGGTTTTGGTCCTCTCCAGCACCCTCTACAGATTCTCAGAGGCTGGAAAACCTCGCACAACAAAACCACAGTCATCCTCAAGTTCCGAACTCCACAACTGGACACAGTCCAATCCCCATAGCACATGGGCACAAGGCACCCTTGCAATATCTCAAAACATGTTATACCACAAATGTGTGGGAGTCAGAAGCTAGGTAAGACAGAGAACGGACCAGTGTGCTAATAATCATTGAAAACTATAACACCAACCTAGAACTGAGCGTTGAATATAGGCAAAAAAGAAACACATGATAACCTCTAAATGTATATATTGCAATTCTAATGTGTAAGAAAAGGAAGAGAGAAGAGAGAGAGAGAGAAGAAAGGGAGATAAAGAACCTGCCATAGAGGCAGGCTAGGGATGGGGCAGGGAAGTGGGGACATTGGTGGTGGGAAATGGTCACTGGTGGAGTGATGGGTGCTGGTACACTGTATGACCGAAACCAAATATGAACATCGTTGTAATTGTATGTCTCATGTGGTATAAAAAATATCAATTAAAAATAGATAGATAGATAGATATAGATAGATAGATAGATGAAGAACTAAATAAATAAATGGATAAATGAATAAATAAATAAAGCATTTAAAAACAATAATAAACTATTGGCTCTGAACCAAAATGGAAAGGAGTAAAAGTAGGGGAGAAGTATCGTTAGTAAAGACCAAGCAGATTCACATCCTAATTTTCAGCTATTTATACCTAAAAACAAAACAATTTTATATTATGATGGTTTAGAAACAATACTTTGTTTTCTTTAAAAATTAAAAAAATAACAGAAGATAAGATGATCTAGGAAAGGAGTGTCTCTAATTTGTCTTCACTTTTTCCACAAATTTATTGTTTTAACATACATGTATAACATTATTTGTTTTAATGTCTGTCGGCCCCCCACAGGTTGCTTATATGAGGTGGAAGGTAGAGAGACTTTCCTGGTCAGGCTCTGCCACCTAGCAACCAGCTGGAAAGGGTAGGACTAATAGAGTCTGCGGTGAGCTCCTGCATGGCAACAGCCAGAGCCCTGCTGACCCATGAGGTGGCCATCAAGCCATACCAGATGTCCTCTTGGTCTTTAGGGCACAAATCTTGATCCCTACCACCCAAGATTTCTCGGGAGCCATGGACTCAGGTTGGAGCTAGGAATTGTTCTTTGTAGAAAAGAAGTCAGTCCTAGGCCTCACCCAGGGGTTTTTCAGGTTCTTTGTCTTCCTCTCAGAAAAGATTATTAGGAGTAGATGAACAGTGAAGTAAAACGGGTTTTATTATGGAGGTCTTCAAGATACAGGAGGAAGAAAAAAGAGTGGGAGAGAGTACACATCTCAAAAGTAGATGCGGGTGACACATGTGCTAAGGCACCAAGTGTGCTTAGCACGGTGGGCTCAAGCAGTGGGCTCAGGCAGCATATCGCCCTTCCTTTGTTCAAGTTGGCTTTCATAGGCTTGTTCCTAGGTGCTCCTGCATGGAGCTTCTAGCTAGGCTAAAGTCTATTGCTAGGCAGTTGCCAAGGGACATAGAGTAGTTGGAAGTAGTCTTCTTTGAAAACTCCTTTTCTTGACATCTGTACCTCCTGTATCTTCTTTGTCAGGGATATTTTTGGTGTCTTCTGTGGGGGGGCTATTGAGGGTTCAATGGATCAAGGGCTGGTCAGAGGAGGTCGCTGCAGCTTCCTCAGGGTCTATTGTTAAAGGTCTTATCAGATCTTGATTTCTGTGTTTAGAAGGTGGGTCTGGGCAGCCTTAGGGCTAGATTTATCCCCAGGAAGTTGATTGATAGGGGAACCTTCCCTGTCTGCCTGCCTACATCTGTTAGTTTTAGATACTTTTTCTGAAATTTTCCAAATAAACCAAATGTGTTGAAATTTTACTTGTTTTTAAAAAGCATTTATTTCTAATGTAAACTTTAAGGTCATTTGTTTTCTATAAAAAACATTTTCCGTTTGTATATTTTTTTCATAAAATGCATTTTTGTGACTTCATGCTTGCTTTTGACCAACTAAGATAACTGCTAATTACCAAGTAATTAAGACTGATATTAACAGTGTATGTGCAAGTTCACTTGCACTATACTTGAATTGGGGGTAATGAAAGCGTGAGTACTGCCCTGACAGCTGATTCCATTAAAAGAGAGAAGTGTAGGATCATCAGTTCTCTGCCTTTTCAGCTAAGATCAAGTGTAGACGACATGTAGATTCTTAAGCACATATTTTCAAACAATGTTTCTGAAACTTTTTAAGATCCCTAAAAATTCTATAAAAATGAAGGATAGAATAAATTCACTGGGTTCAATTTTGGTATTTATAATTGAATCTAATTGAACTTAATGATAAGTATTGTAGAACATCTTAGAAAGCTTTATTTTATTTCAGTCAGCTCATCCCTTAGCACCTGGATGTTAAATGGGTTTTATTCTATAATAAATGGAATTGAAGAGACACCTAAATGTGAAACTCTTTATTCTAAAATTTGTTTACTTTGACTTTTGTCACGGTCAGAAATATTGCTATTCACCATTACTTATTAATGAACAAAACTTCTGATGAACTTGTGAATTCTTCAGAAGTCTAATTTCCCTCTTTGTTCCAAGACTTAAATTTCATAAAAAGAACACCTCATGCAAAAATCTCTACTCCTTAGATTGCATAGTTTTAATGTCCTCTTGCATGCTGCAATTCCATGTATAGTATAGATGATAAATTACAATGTTGCCTTTTCTATGGTGTTTTACATTGAAGACTTTTGATGACGTTAAAAAGATCTTGGTATGTCAGAGTGTATAACCATATTTGTACTAACAGAAGGAAAAGCATAAAACACATGTTCTATTCATGTGGATAATAATTAAATGATTAAAGCTAAAATAGAAAATATTGTTTTAGAGAGTGTACAGACCATTTTACAAATAATTCATGATTTTATTCATTCAACAAATACTTACTGAAAGACTTTCATGTGCTGGGCTCTCTCATGCACACCAGGACCAAAGCTTTACATTACTACATCCCTGTTTGAGGAATCACTGTATTACTGTCTTCCCGTTCATCAACTATTTGCTCCAGCGGGCAGCAGTAACATCTCCATATGTCCTGACTCATGCAAGTAGAGCCCAAAGGTTGCTCAAAGGACATAAAGAGTCTCAAACCATTCCATCAGGTCATGGGAATGAGGTCTATAATTGTTACTTGTATTTGGCATATCAAATATGACATGGGTAGCTTGCCAGGCTCTGCCGTGAGGGTAGCATACGCTTGTTGTCATCTCTAAATACAACATTTATTGATGAACCACGCGGCGGCTTGCAGCCAGGCAACCTGGGCTGTGATAGGCTGGTCTGCTGGGTGAAGTTCTGACAAGGAAGAAGTCCAGATGTGGAAAATGGAGGCTCTCATGGAGTGGGGGGGTCGTCTGGCTTGTTGCAAGGCTCTGCTGGAGTGGCGGGCCTGGGCTAGAACCTGCCATCCCTCCAGAGTGCCTTGTGGGTGGTTGGGCACAGGGAGAGCCAGAAGAAGCTCTGCCCCATGTCTGTGAGTCTCTGGATCAGTATACCTGGACCGGATTTAAAAAAAAAGACTGCTGCAGGGGTGGATCTCGATGAGCCGGGCTGTGATAGGCTGGTCTGCTGAGTGAAGTTCTGACAAGGGGAAGTCTGAATGTGGAAAATGGAGGCCCTCATGGAGAGGGGTTCGTCTGCTTGTTGCAAGGCTATGCTGGGGTGGTGGGCCAGGGCTAGAACCCACCATTCCTCCTGAGCACCTCGTGAGAGGCTGGGCACAGGGAGAGACAGTAACAGCTCTGCCCCATGTCAGTGAGTCTCTGAGGAAACTCTAATAATAAAGTGGGGGATAGATCACATGTATCACTTGTCTTCCTGTTGATCATCAGTTTGCTCAAGCGGGCACCAGTAACATCTCCATACATCCTGGCACATTCTAGTATAGCAAGGGCATCTGCTTGCTCCAGGAACATAAAGAGCCTCAAACCATTCCATCAGGTCATGGGAATGAGGTCTATAATTGTTACTGGAATTTGGCATATGAAACACATCATGGATAGCTTGCCAGGCTCTGCCACGCGAGTGGGATACTCTTGTAGTCACCTCTAATCTCAAGCATTTATTGATGATAATGAATTAAGTTGATACATTGATTAACATGTATCACTTACATCACTTGTCTTCCTGTTCATCATTGATTTGCTTGAGCGGGCACCAGTAACATCTCCATATGTCCTGTCACATGCTAGTAGAGCCCAAGGGCATCTCCTTGCTCCAGGAACATAAAGAGCCTCAAACCATTCCATCAGGTCATGGGAATGAGGTCTGTAACTTTACTGGTATTTGGCATATCAAATACGACACAGGTAGCTAGCCAGGCTCTGCCGTACGGATGGGATGTTCTTTAAACTAGCGAACAGTGCAGAGGAGCAGCCTGCAGTGGAATCAAATGCTGTTCTAAGTAAGGTGGTTAGTGCAGCAGTCTTTAAGAATACAGCATTTGAACAGACAACTGGAGGGAGTAGAGAGAGCTGAGGAAAGACGATATCAGAAGGAAAAGTAGATGATATAACTCTAAGCCAAGGGGCTGGTCAAACAGTACAGCAGGTAAGCCATTTACTTTATCTGCAATGTGATGATAAAGTTTTAAGTTTGAGCCATGGCATCACATATAGAGCCTTAAGCACTTCCGGATGTGATTCCTGAGCACAGGGCCAAGAGTAAGCCACAAGCAAGCACCACAGGATATGCCTAGGAGCACGAACTCACTTTTTAATCTCTGAGCAAGAAACACACTAGAAAAAAAAGCAGAAAAGGGAAATATGGCTGGTATAAAGAAGGTAGAAAGTAATAGAAGCTGACTAGGTTATAAAGATGACTCAGAGGTTTGACATCTTTGATTTTGCAATAAAGCCTTTTCATTTATGTTAAGTAATATTGGTATACAGTGTAGGCTTTTTCTGCAGAAATGTAAAGGTATGAGCTTTTTTTTTTTTTGTCTTTTAAAGACAGGTTATTTCCTACAGGGAGAACTTAAGGAAAAAGTTAGGAAGGAAAAATTTTCAGTACGACCATATTTCAAGGTGTCGCCTGTTTAAGAATGTTGTAAACACTATATAGACACTGAAATAAGTAAACACCTTTATTATATTGACCTATCGGAATGAAACACAAAACTGCCTATGGTTTCTGGTTTTAAATTGCATGGAAAGATTTTGTTCTTCACATGGTGACTATGATATGAGTTTGAGAATGATACGTTTAAAATGTTAGCCTGAGTTTGTAACCTCATGGCACATACCTGGGGAATGAAATAATTCTTAACATGCATCACAATATTGTCAGAGTTGTTTTGTATTTACATAAGAACATGATCAAATTGTAAACTAAAAGAGAAAAACAGATTTTCACTGAGGAATTCCAAGAGATCATTTTTCATCCCTGAAAAATATACAATAGATATGTGCTATAGAAGTATTTCATTATCCTTTAAAGTTACAAACCAACACTTTAATTGCTACATATGACACAGACTTCAGTTGCATTTAAAATTTTTCTTTGTAAAATTGTGCCAAATCCTATTGCTTAGATCCAAATTGTGAATTAATTTTAGGACCTGTAGAACAAATTATATTAAACTTTGCTAAAACTCAGAATGATTTGTTCCTTACATTGAAAAATTTTAAGTGGCACTTAAGGTAAAAATGGTAGAACTTAAATTTTTTATTCATATTAAGCTACTACAATTTACAAAAATGTTCATAGGTGAGTTTCAGGCATATAATGGGTCAACAATAGTCCATCACTTGTATCACTTGTATCACTTGTCTTCCTGTTGTTCATTGATTGTTCGAGTGGGTGCCAGTGACGTCTCCATTCATTGGGAATGAGGTCCATTATTGTTACTGTTTTTGGCATATTGAATATACCATGTACCCAGCTTGCCAGGTTCTGCCATGGCTCTGTATTCATCCCATGGTGTCCAGTCTTTTTCTATTTTAGACCATCAACCATCCAGGACCCATGGGGCAGAGCCCTGAATGTAGACAAGCCTGTCTCCTGTAAACCACTTTGCCAACACAGCCATACACCACAGCCATACCTGCAACACTTCAAGGGGCAGGTGACCTAAAATTTCCAGTGTAAAATTCCCTCCATCAATATCCCAGGTTAAATGTGTGAATTTATTTATTTGTTTATTTATGTGTTTGGGGCTCTCCTAGTGATTCTCAGGGAATGAGACTTTGAGTGTGTCTGGGGTCAGCCCCAGGTCAGTCTCACACTAGACAAGAGCCCCTCCCTGCAGTACTATCTCTCCAACTCCTGAATAAAATTTGTCATAAAGATTTTTAATAAAAATTTAAGTTACTACACCAATTGAAGTGTGGAGGAGGAGAAATAGCAAAATCTATTTTTTCTTCTTAGTGAGGCTGAACCAGACACAAATGCTTTGGAGGTTCTATTGCACGGATGCGTGATGTGTGACATCCAGACCAAGTGGTGATTGAGTGTTAGGACCAAAATGATATATTGAAGACAGGTTTTGAAACCTACAATAATTTTTTGAAGCCTAAATAAATTGCTTTGAAAACTTTATTGCTTATTTAATAGAGCATATTGTATTCCAGTATATGGAAATATAAATTAAATGACTTGAAGTAAAGCTTCTAAACAACCCAAAGCAAGAATCAGAAGTTAGATGTCTTCAAGTCCTCCAAGTTATTAAAGTTACCACTTATGTTAGCCTGGACATAAAATGTGAAGAACAACAATTGAATCAAGAATCTCATCTTAACATTGGGCTCCTATCTAGCCTCTGTTAATGGCATCTGCCACCGAATTTTCCTTTCAGAACAGCTTTCCTTTGTGTCTCTTGTAAGCCTAGAAGTCATTTGTTCTAAAATTAGTTTTATAAAATTTTCCTTAGGATGATGTCTAGTAATTATCTTATTGTTATTTTTCTCTAAATTCTCTAATGTTTGTAGAAACTCTCTGTTGATTTTCCTGAATATTTATTCCTGAATAAAGCTAAAATACACTATTTTACATTTTTATCCAAAGTTACTAATAAAAGAGTAGTCAATGAGTCAGACAGAAACTTTAATTGTTATTGTTATTATAATACTTTTGGTCCCATACATTTCTAGAATCACCTTCTTAACTAAGTGACTAAATTTCTACAAGTGATATCATAGACTTTCCCACAAAATTAATAAAATAATCATACTCAAGGAGGCTGAAAGACATTAGATTGTGTGTATGGTTTATATATATATATATATATATATATATATATTTCTCAGACTACAAGAAACATAGCTTCTTAAATGGAACTTATTTTAATAACATATATTGTACATATATATTAGTTTAGTATTGCAACTCCTTTTAATTAAGCCGTACATTTAACATTTTATTTATATTGACTCTATTGAAATCTTTACATGTAAAATATGATGATTTTGATCATAGTAATATTTCAATAGGCTCAGTTGTGTGCCAGAAGACTGGGTTCAATTCTTGGCACCACATGGTTACCTTAACACTCTCAGGAGTGAATCTCGGTACTGAGCAGTAAGCACTACTGGTGTGATCAAAAATAGAACAGACTAAGTGTACGTAGTGCACTTAGAAGTGTACAATGTGTGGGAGAAGGAGGAGAGAGAGAGGGAGAGGAGAGGAGATAAAGAACCTGCCATTTAGGCAGGATGTGGGAGGGGAGGGAATTGGGGACATGGGTGGTGGTTGGGGGCACTGGTGGAGGGCGGGTGCTGGAACACTGTGTGACCGAAACCCCCAAGCGTGAACAGCATTATATCGCGGTGGTATAATAAAATGTTAAAAAAAAAACTACTTAGATAAAATGAAAGGATTTAGTATATATCTTGTTTTTCCAGTATGCACTATAACACTGAATAACCAGATGATAGATGACAATAAATATCTTTTGAAAAATGAAAAAAAAGAACAGAAAAAGTGACGAATAAAATAGGTTGTGTTTAAATGTTAAACAGTCACAATGTAGTAATACATATGTATATACATACATATGCATATGCATATATACATATGCATATGTATATATACATATGCATATGTATATATACACATATAATAAATCCTGTATGTATAATTTAAAATACATCTAAAGATAGAAAGAACTAATTTTGTCAATGAAAAATGACTCGAATGGAAATATTTTCCATTTATAAAGTAAATAAAAATTGAAAACATTTTTATTTTGAACAGTGAGTCTCTTTTAGCTATTCTTATGCTCGATGCATAACATTTGAGAATTGTTTGCATGAGGCATTGACTGCTTAATGTCTGCTGACCTCAAATTACTGCTTATTATTGAAATAACTGTATAATTCATGTTTGCTACTATCCATACGTAATCTGCCAAAGAGCTTGTTTCTCTGATGGTAAGGGTTCAGAAAACTGTACATAAAAGTTGGTATTGATTTTCACAGTTGTGATCTAGGAAGAATTTCTTGATTGTGAAAGATAATTTTTCAAAGTGACTCACAAAACTCCGAGTTTCATCTGTTGTTTGGGCTCTAATGATCTAAGCTCAATACAAGTTATTTGTAGAACATAGACTGCTAGGGATGTTTGCTTCTAATGTTATGTTTTTGTCATAGTTTTGTATAAAGTACCTATTAACTAGATTACACTATCAGCACATCAAACAAATGATCAGGCTGGTAAAATAGTGTAGATTACTAAGAATGACTTGAAACCGAGAGTTACCCAAGATTTGACAGATTATGGTGCTTTGATATATGCGCCGCTCAATACAGGCTTTTATCCCTAAATATTAATCACAGTGTTGCTGATCTGTCTTCTCTTAGATGTATATTTTTGTATGGCAAAAAAAACAAAAGTATGAATCTCATTATTTCTGTTTGCAGTATGTTTTTTGTCATGGCTAGTGATTCACTCAGTGAAGTTTCCATCTATTATGAAAAATATTCTGGGATATAATATATAATAGGATATGAAAGTCCAAGTGAAGATAAGTAAGAGAGCCATTTAACCAATGGTAATAAATATTTTACCCCTCTTTCTGCTATCTCCCCAGTCCCCTTAAGGATTAAGGACCTATGGTAAAGAAGAAATATCCTTTGAGATAAGAACCTAATTACTATCTTGGAGGATTTTAATCCAGAGTTTGATGAAGTATGTTGAGATAGGTTTACTTGATAAATTTAGATGACAGGGAGATGGGGTGGAGATACAGCAAGCGGGCACAGGTAGGGGGCATGTCTTGCTTTATGACTGACCTAGTTTCATTCCCTGGCATCCCATATGATCCGCCAAGCATGCCATGAATCATCACTGATCATAGGCATGAGTAAGCCCTGAATATTGTCTAATGTGGCCCTGAACCCAAATATAAATATATGTAATTAGAATTGACAATAAAGTTAAATTTTGGTCTCAAGGAACTGCCAGGAGTGATTTCTTAGTACAGAGCCCAAAGTAATCCCAAGCATGCAAGGCAAGCATCCTACTCACTGAAGTATCTGACCAGCACCAGACAATATTAGAATGTTATAAGGGAAAAAACAAAAATGTTTTATCTCTAAATAAAACTGTACTTTCTCATATTAAAACAAAGTTTTATGTAAATCTGGAGTTATTTTTAGAGTATTTGAAGTTTTGCTTCCCATGTAATGCTTTGATCAATATATTTTCCATTTTTATCTAGTGTACTTGAAAAGGAAAATAAACCTTTTTTACTAAAATATAAGTTGCTGAGAAAGAGTATAAGGCCTAATGGGCAAACGTACCTGGTTCTACTCCTGGTGTCACTCACCCCTGATCATCACTAGGTCCAGTCCTAACAGACCTGGTGTAACACAGGTAACCCTTGCACTCCCTTACAGTGTTGAATCGCCACATCATTGGCTCTGACATTAAATGCCTCCTCGTTGGCAATTACTGATGCCACAAGTCTCCTCAACACTGCTTATACGGCCTCCATATTTGCTACCCCAAACACATACCAAAACAATTAATTAATTTTCTAAATATTCTAGTTCAGATTTTCTTTAAGGATAAGTAAAGGAACTGAAGTCATAGTACACTGGGTATGGGGTTCACCGTGTATGATGTCATCATGGTTGTTTCCTTGGCATCCATTATGGTCTCTCAAGTACCACCAGAAGTAGTTCCTGAGTATAGAGGTAGAAATAACCCTTGAATATTGCTGATGTGCCCAAAAACAAAACAAACAAAAGAATAAGTTAATGCTCAAATTTAACTTTATTCTATTTATCAAAATAAATTATTGATATTCTAAGTAAGTTAAAAGTTATAGGCAAATTTTAAGAACTATACTTTAAAAATTCAAATTATTAAAGCTTCACATATATGATAGCATTCAGTACAACAATGTATCTAGAGATGTGTCATTGTAAACTAGAAACTAAAAATGCTAGACTAAAAAACTGACCTATGCTCACTAACACTGAAACAAATGGCCTGTTTTCATATTTTTTTTTAAATTTTTTATTATACCACCGTGAAACATACAATTACAAAGGTGTTCATAATTGGTTCTTGGTAATACAGTATACCAGCACCCATCCATACACCAGTGCCCCATTTCCACCACCAATGTACACCACCCCCTCCCGCTCACCCTCATGCTGCCTTAATAGCAGGTACCCCAGTTTCTTCTCTTTCTCTCTCTGTCTCTCTCTCTGTCTCTGCATCTCCTCCCTCTTCTTTTTACACATTGTGGCTAGCCCTGCAGATATTTAGAGTTTATCACTTAAGTCTCCTTGTGTATAGTCAATAGTGAGTTTTAATCTGCAATTACCATTTCCCACATTTAGTAAAACACTGATATTTATTTGTGTCGTATTAATGAATGCAGTCATTCTATATCTGTCCTTTTCCTTCTGACTAATTTCACTCAGCATGATAGTCTCCATGTCCATCCATTTGCAGGTAAATTTCATAATTTCATCTTTTCTGACAGCTACATAGTATTCCATAGTGTAGATGAACCACAGTTTCTTTAGTCAGTCCTCTGTTCTCGGGCATTTAGGTTGTTTCCAGATTCTAGCTACAGTGAACAGCGCAGAGATGAATAAAGAAGTACAGATAGTGTTTCTGCTATGCGTTTCGGTCTCTCGGGCATATTCCCAGGAGTGTTATTGCTAGATCAAATGAGAGCTCAATATCTAGTTTTCGGAGGAATGCCCATATTATTTTCCAAAAGGGCTGGACCAGGCGGCACTCCCACCAACAGTGGATCAGAGTCCCTTTTTTTTCCCCACATCCACTCCAGCACTGGTTGTTCTAGCTGTTTTGGATGTGTGCCAGTCTCTGTGGTGTGAGATGGTCCTCATTGTTGTTTTGATTTGCATCTCCCTGATGATTAAAGATGAAGAGCACTTTTTCATATGCCTTTTGGCCATTCGAATTTCTTCTTTATGGAAGCTTCTGTTCATTTCTTCTCCCCATTTTTTGATGGGGTTGGCTGTTTTTTTCTTGTGAAGGGCTACCAGTGCCTGATATATCCTGGATATTAACCTCTTGTCAGATGGGTATTGGGTGAATATCCTTTCCCACTCTGTGGATTGTCTTTGTATCTTGGTCACCGTTTCTTTTGAGGTGCAGAAGCTTTTAGTTTTATATAATCCATTTGTTTATCTTTTGCGTCCATTTGCTTGGTCAGTGGTGTATCGTCTTTAAAGATACTTTTCGTTTCGATGTCGTAGAGAGTTTCTCCTATGTTTTCTTCGATGTACCTTATAGATTTATGTCTGATGTTGAGATCTAGAATCCATTTTGATCTGACTTTTGTGCATGGCGTTAGAAGGAGGTCTAAGTTCATTTTTTTGCATGTAGCTGCCCAGTTTTTCCAGCACCATTTGTTGAAGAGGCTTTCTTTGCTCCACTTAATATTTTTTGCTCCTGTGTTTCAGGATACTCAGTTCTATTCCATAGGTCTACAGGTCTGTCTCTATATCAATACCACACTGTCTTAATTACAACTGCTCTGTAGTGAGCTTGAGGTTGGGGAAAGTGATACCTCCCATCTTCTTTTTCCCAGGGACTGCTTTAGCTATTCGTGGAGTTTTATTATTCCATACAAATTTCAGGAGTGTTTTGCTCAATTTCTTTGAAGAACATCATGGGTATCTTTATAGGGACCGCATTGAATCTGTATAAAGCAACACATTTTAAGATCATATTTTTGAAAACATATATATATAACTGACTAATATATATATATATATATGTGTGTGTGTGTTTTGAAAATACATGTTTTGAAATATGTAATATATTATATATTATACATAATATGTATATGTGTTTTAATATATGTGTTTTGAAACTATGTGTATATATATTTATATATCTATATTAGTGACTAGTTTTTCATTGAACACAGCACTCAGATGGTGTCTCTGTTGTATTTTTTTAGACCTCCAGGTTATAATTCCAAGTGCCTTTTGTCCATTTGAATTTCTTGTTTAAGAAGTTTCTGTTCCTCCCATTTTTTGATAGGGTTGAATTTTTTTGGTAAAGTTCTACGAAAGTGTCTTTTTTAGCTTTGATATTAAACCTTCACCAGATGGTACTAGGAAAATAAATTTTCCCCTTCTGTTGGCTTTGTTTGTTTCTTACACAGCATTGGTTTTAAGGTGGAGACATTTCTTAGTTTCATGTAGTCCTATTTGTTTATCTTTACTTACACTTGCTTGACCACTGGTGTTCCATCTTTGAAAATACCTTTAGCTTCAATGACATGAATAGCTTGCCTCCGTTTATCTCATTTTCCTTATGGATTCAGGTTTTATGTTTAGATCTTTCACCTACGTTGATCTGACTTTTGCGCATGTTATCAGGCAGAGGTCTGAGTTCATATTTTTACATTTAGTTGCCTGTTTTACCCAGCACCAGTTATTACTAAAGAGTCTTTCCTTGGTCCCTTCAAAGTTTTGTTCCTTTATCAAGATTAAGGATCATATATTTGAAGGTCTATTTCAGGACATTCAATTCCTATTCCACATGTTGCTGATGTGTCCTTATTCCAATACTATATTGCTTTAATTAATACTGCTTTGTATTAAAGTTGAGGTTGGGGAAGATGATGCCTCCCATCTTCTTTTTCAAAAGGATTGCTTTGGCTGTTCATGGAAGCTTGTTTTCCATATAAATTTAGGAGGATTAGGACTATTTTTTTGAAAAATGTCTTGGTTGCTCAAGAACAGACAACTGGATAAAGAGACTATAGTACATCTACACCATGAAA
>JAJIBD010001004.1:0-42500 GCA_021461705.1 Cryptotis parvus | reverse complement strand
GCATAGAGTGTTTTTCTTATGTTTTCTTTGATGCACCTTATAGATTCATTTCTGATGTTGAGATCTTTAATCCATTTTGCTCTGACTTTTGTGCATGGCATTAGAAAGAGGTTTAAGTTCAGGTTTTACACATAGCTGCCCAGTTTTCCCAGCACCATTTATTGAAGAGGCTTTCTTTGTTCCATTTAATATTTATTGCTCTTTTATCAAAGATTAAGTGATCATATATTTGAGAGTGTTTTTCAGAATATTCAGTTGTGTCCCACAACTCTACATATTTGTCTGTATACCGATACCATGCCATTTTAGTTACTACTGCTTTGTAGTAGATTTTAAGTTTGTATCCCATCTATTTCCCCAAGAATTGCTATAGCTATTCATGGGTATTCATTATTCCACACAAATTTCAGGACTGTCTGGTCAATTTCTTGGAAGAATGTCATGGGTATCCTCATAGGGACCACATTGTATCTGTATAAAGCTCTAGGAAGTTTTACCATTTTGATAATGTTAATTCTCCCAATCCATGAGCAGAGAATGTGTCTCCTTTTCCTCAGTTCCTCTTTTATTTCTTGAAGCAATGTTTTGTAATTTTCTTTGTACAGAACCTTTACATTCTTAGTCAAACTACTCCTAGGTATTTGATTTTCTGTAGCACAATTGTGGATGGAATTGTTTATTTCATATCCCTTTCTTCTCTTTCAATTTTACATATAGGAAGCCATTGACTTTTGGATATTAATTTTGTACCCTGACACTGTACTATAGGAATCTATTGTTTCTAGGAGTTATTTCGTAGAGAGTGTAGAGTTTTCTAGGTATAATATCATGTCATCTGCAAATAATGACATTTTGACTTCGCGTGCTTCTCTATCTGGATGCCTTTAATGTCCTTTTCTTTTCTGATCTATGGCAAGTAGTTCCAGTACTATATTGAATAGAAGTGGTGATAGTGGCAACCTTGTCTTGTCCCCAATATTAGAGGGAAGGCTTTCAGTTTTTCCCCATTAAGAATAATACTTGCTGTGTGCTTGTAGTAAATGGCTTTGATTATATAGTGGAAGGTTCCTTCAATTCCCATTTGATGGAGAGTTTTATCATGAGTGGGTGTTGGATCTTGTCAAATCTTTTCTCTGCATCTATTGATATGATCATATAGTTTTGATTTTTCCTCTTATTGATATGATGTATTATGTTGATTGACTTGCAGATGTTGAACACCCTTGCAATCCTAGGATGAATCCTACTTGATCATGGTGTATAATCTTTTTGATGACTCTTTGGATCCCATTTGCTAGGATTTTATTGAAGATCTTAGCATCTGTGTTCATCATACAGATCTGTCTGTAGTGTACCTTTATCATGATGTCTCCGTCTGCTTTGGGAATCAGGGTGAAATTTGCCTCGTAGAAGCTATCTGAGAGCATTTTCATTTCTTCAATTGCCTGGAAGAGCTTGAAAAAGACTGAGAGTAGGTACTCTTTAAAGTTTGAGAGAATTAACTGGTGAATTTGTCTGAACCTGGCCTTTGGGGTTTGGGCAGACTTTGGGTTACTGATTCAATCTCCTTGATTATGATAGGTTTGTTGAGGTATTCCAAATCTTGTTGCAGCCTTGGAAAACTATAGAAATTCAGGGATTTGTCCATTTCTTGGTTCTCTTGTTAATTGGCATACAGGCTCTCAAAGTAATTTCTGATGATCTTTTGAAATTCTTTGGTTTCTGGTGTGATGTCCCCTTTTTCATTTCTGATTCTATGTATTTGGGTTTTCTGTTTACCTTTCCTTGAGAGTCTTGCAAGTGGTTTGACAATGTTGTTTATTTTTTTTTAGAGAACAAGCTCTTGGTTTAGTTGATCTTTTGGATTGTTGTTTGGGATTCCAGCTCATTGATTTTTGCTCTAAGTTTTATCATTTCTTTCTTTCTCCCCGTGTTTGGGCTCCTTCTGCAGATTGTTTTCTAAGATCTTAAACTGAAAAGTTAGACGGCTTATGATGGCCTTTTCTTCTTTTCTGATGAATGCTTGAAGAGCTATTAACACTTCATCCTCTTAACACTGCTTTTGCTGTATCTCATGAGTTCTGGTAATTCATGTCTACTCTCTCAGTTGTTTCCAGGAATTTTTGGATTTTCTCTTTGATTTCTTTTATGATTGTTGGTTATCCAGAAGTGAGCTGTTTAGTTTCCTGGTGCTTGGTATGACTCTCCATTTGTGTGCAATTAACTTCTATTTTCAAGCACATGGACTGAAAAAACAGTTGGCACAATTTCTGTCTTCTTGATTTTTATGGAGGTATGTTTTGTGGCTTCACATGCAATCTACCTTGTAGCATGTTCCATGTGCAATTGAGAAAACTTTGTATTCATCTTTTGGGGATGACATGCCCTGTATATATCTACTATCCCTCTTCCTTCTATTTCTTCCTTTAGGGCCAGTATTTCCTTGCCTAGTTTTAGTCTTGCCGTTTTATCAAGAGTGGATACAGCAGTGTTGAAGTCTCCCACTACAATCGTTTTGCTGTCAATGTCTTACTTGTAGTCTATTAGCAATTGTTTTAGGTATTTTTCTGGCCCCCATTGGATATATATATATATATATATATATATATATATATATATATATATATATATATATATATATATGTGTGTGTGTGTGTGTGTGTGTGTGTGTTTAGGAGTGTAATTTCTCCCTGAAATGTTTGTCCCTTGATTGTTAAGAATTTACCTTCACTGTCCCTTCTGACCTTTTTCAGCCTCAAGTCTATGTTGTCAGATACTAGTATGCCACCCTAACCTTTTTGGAGGGGTTGTTTGAGTGAATAATTGTTTTCCGGCCTTTAACGTAGAACCTGTCTTTGCTCTGATTGTTCAGATATGTTTCTTGAAGGCAGCAGAATCACTTGTCTTGTATTACTTGTCTTCCCATTGATCATTGATTTGCTCGAGCGGGCGCCAGTAACATCTCCATTCATTGCGAATGAGGTCAATTATTGTTAACTGTTTTTGGCATATCAAATACACCATGGGTAGCTTGCCAGGCTCTGCCGTGGCTCTGGGTTCATCCCAGGGGGCCCAGTCCTTTTCTATGCCAGACCATCAACCCACCAGAAGGCAGCATAATGTTGGGTTCAATTTTTTGATTCATTTTGCCACTCTGTGTCTCTTAACTAGTGCATTTAGATGATTGACTTTGAAAGAGATTATTGTCAAGGGATTTGTGCCACCTTTCTGTATAAGTTTGTTGTTCTTTTGTGTTTTGTCTCGTCTTAGAATAGCTCTTTCAGCCCTTCATTTAAATTTGGCTTTGAGTTTATCTAAGAAATGTGTATTTGTTCCTCAAATCTGTATGACAGTCTAGCCAAGTAAAGAATTTTTGGTAAGGCATTCATTTCATTGAGTTGTTTCACTATATTCCACCACTGCCTTTGAGATTCTTGAGTCTCATCTGATAGGTCTGTTGAACTTGAATGGATTTTTCTTTTGTATAAAATTTCCTTCTTTTATCTCAGCACTTGAAGATTTTTGTCTCTATCTATGGCATCCATTATTCTGACTAGGATATATCTTGGAGTCTATTCATTGGGGGTTTTTTTGCTGGTACCTTTCGGGCTTCTTGGATCTGAATTGCTGCATCCTTTAACTCTGAACTTTTCGGCAAGGTTTTTTTTTTTTAACTGAACCTATTTGCTTGGGGTTGTCTTCCTTTCCTTAGGGACTCCAGTGATTCTTCCATTGTTCCTCTTGAATTCATCCCAATGATCTCTGTTCCACTGCTGATTTATTTTTCAGTCTTTTTTCATCTGTTGCATTTTCCTGAGTGCTTTCTGTAGCTCATCCTCATTCTCACTGATTCTGTCTTCTACTGCTGTCATCCTGCTGGGAGCACCACTTGCATGTATTTTTCATTTCTTCTACTGAGTTTTTTATTGATGATACTTCTGTATTTAGTGATCTTATTTCTGCTCTCATTGCCTCCCATAATTTATTGACTGCTCTTTCCACTGCTTCATTTATGTTCTCCTGTATTTTATTGGACAACCGTTCTATTTTTTCATTGATCTCATAAAACATCCTCAAAATTTCCTCTCTGAGATCTTTGTCAGAGAGATTATGAATGTGGGAATTCATAGTTAATGCTTTGGGGTTCTTTGATTGTTCCATCCATCAAGGATGGTTTCTGCATATTTTCCCATAATGCTGTGGTAGTCTGGAGGTGGAAACTTCTGGGAATTGCTTTCTCTCACTGTCAGAAAAAATCACTGTAAATGTTGGTTTTTCTGTGCTTTTGGAGTATGTTTTGTTGTCAGTGTGGTTCAAGTAGTTAGTCTGCTATTGTGAGATCTGGTAACAGAGTCCAAATCCTTGGGTCAATGCAATACGAAAAGGAGGGTTAACTTGTGGCTGCTCACTTGGAAGCTGGTAACTGTAGTCCCTGGCCTCTGTCCCTAAATCCTAAAAGCTGTGTGTACGGTTCCCTTTTTGTTGGTGTGGGCCTGCTCCGTGAAGCCCCACCCTCACAAGTCCTATCAGGACAGGTCAGGTGCCATGGGCAGGAACAAGGTCTCTGGTGAAATCTCTGGGTGCCTGCTTGGAATGCTAGTTACTGTAGTCCCTGGATTCTGTCCCTGAATCCTAAATGTCACATGTTCTGTTCCCTTTTATTGATACACACCTGAACACAGATTTCTAGTTTGCAAAGTAAGTGCTCAGTCCTTTGTGCTATCTCTATAGCTCTCAGGAGTGAAACTTTTCTATTTCATTCATTCACTTTTGATTTGTGATTATTAGGCTATTAATTCATTAATAATGAAAGAGAAATATTTTAAAATAATTTCAAAGATATAGTTAGCAACTGAAAATCATCAACTTAAATGTAGGCAGTGGTTAAAATATTCCAAGAGTTAAGGTACTCTTTAAAAAATGATTTCCTTATAGGAAATTATCAAACACAAAACTGATTAAGCAATCAAATTTCACTTTAGCTTTAGAGAAAAATGTTAGCTGTTCTGCCACTCATTCTTTTTCTTATTACACCTCATTATTGTCTTTTTGGATTCTTTCTTTCTGTTCCAAATGATTTCCTGCCTTATGGCCATCTAAGGAACATAGTGGAAGGGTAAAGAATTAATTAAAGTTCTAATGGTGCAATTAGTAGTAAGTGTGAACTGTTAGAGCATTTCCTCAGATGTTTTATAGCTTGTGAGACATCATCTTCACCTCGGTTGAGGAATACTGACCACCTGTTATCTATTACCATCGCATTATGCAAGCAGACTGACAGAAAGCAATCTGGTCTCCAGTGATTGAACTACTGAAGCAATTGACAGGCAGTTTTCACAAAGGTAAACTGTGAAAACTAAATGAGATGGTAAATAAAAACTCAGGCAGGTGTTTAATGGAGAAATACTATTAAAACAACCCAGAAGTTGCTAAATGAATGAATTGTTTATGCATATTTTTATGGATTTCAGTTTGTTTCTGTGTTTGAAGTCAGTAGCTTTAAGAGCCATATTATGTGCCATACATTTGGAATTACCTGTGTGGACTCATAACATGGGTCAGGAAGTACATTGTACTGAGTAACAGAAAGTTTTTGAAAGAGAATTTCACTGCTGTCATTCCTGTTCCCCTTTACAATGTAAATGTAAATACAGTTCACTCACTTGATACGTTCTCTAGTTTGATAAAGTAAACAAGCTTAAAAGAAAATAATTTTACTTAAAAGTGGAAGCATGAGTTTCTTGGTTTCACAGAATTTAGCTTCTGTATTGCTCTCATGTCCTACAATAATTCTTTTTGGTGCTGAAGAATGCTGAATTTCTAACATGACTTCTTCAATTATTGATTTGTTGCTTGTCTGTTCTCTAGGAAAGTCAGATGAAGATCAGCATGACAGTATTTATAGGCTGCATCTCATATGTGGAATGTAATCCATCTTCGTTAAGTTCAGTAAAAGTGATAGATGGCGTTTGGCAGTGTAATGATGTGATCATTCTACCAGCTCCTCTTTAAATCATAAGCTGTTGCTTTCTGTTGTGTAGATATTTAATCAGTTATACACCCCATTACTGATTTAATTCAGAATGTCTGTGGCAGGTGAATAATGCATTTCTATATTAATATTATATTGTATTAATGTTCCCTTCATCTAAGTGCGCTATTCATTTGAAAACCATAGACTGTTGCTTCATTGTTGTAATGCATTTAGTCAAGATGCTAAATATCTGACACCTTTGATGTGTTAATTGTGTGTGTCAGTAGCAAAATAAGCCCTTACATCTCTGTTTGTGCTCTTTGGACTTAATGAATTATTACACAATATCTGTACTTTCTAAAGGTGCTAAAAATTCTCTTGATTTAGAGCTTATACATAGCCTTTAAATGTAATAGGAATAGAACTTTGAGAAAATAATGCCAAGACAATAAGCTTGAATATAATATGTGAGATATTCAGCAATTGTTTAATGAACATGACACTACTGAGGCCATGGAGACTGCTATAGTCTAATGCTTGACTAGTTATCAGCACACATTTCTTTTAGACAATTAAGTCAGGTATTTGTAACACACCTTAAAGAGTTCTACTGTCCTTAGAGTTTTCTTGAGAATTCATGTAGCATTCATATAGCATTAAGCAATTGTGGACAAATGACACTGACTGATAAACAAATCATCACTTACATGAACCAGCCTTTGCAGCATCATTCAATATCATCTGTTAACCAATTCAGAAACTTATTTCTAATGGATCAGACTTAGCAATGGGCTAAACACACAATCCCCAAAAAATCTAAGTGAAAAGAGAAAAGATGAAGCAGGAAAAGAGGCAAGAAATATCATTTTCACTAAATAAACTCAGGTTTGCAATGTATAGGAGGTTTTTCTTAGAATGCGTACATTGAATATATGGATAAATTTTTTAGTAATCCGTTCTATTTGAAATGATTTTGACTTATATACCTTTTTCATTTGCCTTTATCAAAGACTTTAATACCTTTTTATTGTCTCTGTGAGGAAATTTTGTAAGCTTTAAGATAATGGATGATAGAGTGCTTTTGCCTTTATGTGTAAGGTATTTAAAGTATCTGCATTACACTCTAATTCCAGCATTTATTTCTATAATACTTCTTCTGACAAATAATAAACTTTACATTTAAATAATCTTATTCATCTTCATAACATCCCTAGAGCAGTTAAGGAGTTTGCTGTTATTAACACCGTTTTAAATGAAATATTTGATGACACTGGAACTCTCTTCTGCTTCCTTAATCCCCCAACAGTACAGAACTGTTTTATTTAGAACTGAGTCACAACTCTTAAATTTCTTTTAAAAAGAAGGCTCAAGATTAAATGAATGAATATTTTCATTAGATTTATTTTCTTTGCATACTTTTGCATGCCATTTAACTAATTGTTACATAATAGAACATAAGTACATTTGTGACTGACTATTAAACTAGTATATGATTTCAGAATAATAATCTAGTAAAACAAGAAACAGTTTTATTAATTGATAATGTTTTGATTTGTTTAACTTTTGGGGTGTGGAGGTACACCAGCTATACACAGGGATTACTTCTGGATCTTTCTCATAAATCACTCCTGGCAGCTTTAGGGACCATATGGGGTACCAGGGATTAAACCTAATTTGGACATATGCAATAGTAGTGCCTTACTCTTTGAACTCTCTCTCCTGCCCCTCAAAAAATTTTATTTTATTTTTTTATTAAAACACCATGATATAGAAAATACAAGGATTTTTTACAAAACAGTTGTTAGAAAGATTCATCACATCATTCCCACCACCAGTGTGTTCCCACCACCACAGACCTCATTTCCCATTCACTCTCCATCCCCATATCTGCTCCCTCAGCAGGACTAATTATATTGATTAGAACACATATATGACAATGGTATTGATAAAGTCATGACTCCTTCTGTCTGGTTTGTCATGGATGAAAATGGTCAATTTCTGATGTTGCATTTACTTTTTGAGTTTCTAGAACATGGTTGGTTTCTTCTAGGTTGAGATATGGTGTGACCACAAAGTAGCCATGCACCTCAGCAACAGCCTGTAGCAGTTCTGCCCGGTATGTCTGTGTCTCTGGATCATGACTGACAGCCTGGAAGCATTTTGTGGCAGGTCCACCAGAGTTCCTGGAAGGGACAGAGGTGGGGGAAAGGGACCCCAGCTTCATCTCCATAGAAGCCCTGCGACTTTAGCCACCCTAGACCAGCAAACCTGGGCTTAAAATCGGCTTCTACCTTGTGTGGGGCTCTGATGAGCTGTGGAGTCCGGATGTTGAAAATGGCTGTTATTATGTTTTTGAGTTTCCTTTGGCTTCTTTCAAGTCCCTATTGGGGTGGTGGGCTGATTAAAAATATTAAAGAATTAAGGCAACAGTACAATTCAGCTCAATTTTTTTAAGTATTATGTGTCCACTTTTATTATACCCAACAAGTCTGTATATAATTGTTTTGACCTATACAACCAAACTAAAAGGGAACAGTAGCAATTTTAAGTCTTTATTCTTAGAAAAATTGGAAGGCCAGATGGTTAGTTCAAAGAAACAAAGATGCAAAGCAAGGCTACTAGTTTGTCTGTTTTCAAGAGATCATACTTTGAAGTCTATTGAAAATTAGCAACTTAAGAGACTAAGTATTAATCATTATTTTATCTGAGCATAAGATCCCTATATATATATATATATATATATATATATATATATATATATATATATATATGATAAGATAGAAGGCTACCAGTAGCTGAGCATTTAACCATTCCAAAATTTTATTCTTACCTGGATCACTAAATTGTATGTCAGTCAAAAGAGAATTCCGGCCCTGCCCCTTGAGGTGTTGCAGGTGTGGCTGTGGTGCCCAGCTGTGTTGGCAGGTGGCAGATAGGAGACAGGCTTGTCTACAGCCCCAGGGCTCTTCCCTATGGTCCCAGATGGTGAATGGTCTCACATAGGAAAAGACTGGGCCACCTGGGATGAACCCAGAGCCATGGCAGAGTCTGGCAAGCTACCCGTGGGGAATTGAATATGCCAAAAACAGTGACAATAGAGATGAACTGGACAAGATACAGACCAGACATACAGCTCCACTGCCCAGCCCACATGGAGCAGTCCATGGAGTCTCTGAGGAATCGGCTAGTCCCCAGCCGAGACCAACGTAGCTCCTAAGGTAAAGTAGTCATGTGGGGGAAAGCCACGCTAACCAGAATTGGAGCAGGGGTTTGGGCTCCTTCCTCTCCATGCCAGTGGGCATGGCTACAGGCTCACAGTCTCTGTAATCAGATGAACTAGACAAGGGGCAGAGCAGACACACAGCCGTAACAGTGTGCAGCCACGAAGAGGCTTAGATAACAAAGTAAGTTGGTACTTTAAAAATTTCAGGTACTTCCCAGGATCTTTCACATCTGTACACCATAATGATCATTGTAGTTGTAACAAACTGGGGAGGTTGATGGGGAATGAGGAACTATAATGTCACACTAGAACACACTACTGAATATACACATAGATAATTGCATCATAAACCATGAGACAATTCACAAGGTGTAGAAGAGAGAGAAACAGAGACAGAAATAGAGAGAAAGATGAGAGACTCAGACGCATGGGGGAGAGCTGCCTTCTGGCTCTCCCATAGTTCAGCTGACCATGAGGCTCCCAGGAGGCAAGATGGGTTTTGGGAGTGGGCCCATCATTTCTGTAGGGCCTCAGAAACAATCAGATGTGACTCGCTTACCATAATAGCCACCATTGTCACGGTCCAGACCCTACAGCTCATCAAAACCCACACAAGAGAGACGCTGATCTCAAGACCAGCTCAGAGCAGCTGAAGAGTTCAAACCCAGGTAGGCGGCTCTCAGAGGCAGAAGTCACCGGGCATTCCTGGAGATGGAGCTGGGGTACCCCTTCCCCTCTCTGACCCATCCAGGAGGCTTGTTGGCCCTGCCCACCAACTGCCTCGGGACTCTTGGCATGATGCAGAGACTCAGAAGCATGGGGGAGAGCTGCTATACTGCTCTCACCTAGCTCAGCTGACCATGAGGCTCTCAGGAGGCAAAATGGGTTTTGGGTGTTTGCCCATCATCTCTGTAGGGCCTTGGAAGCAGCTGGATGAGACTTGTTCACCATAATTGCTGCCATTTTCTTGGTCTGGATCCAGTACATGAAACTAGTGGAACCAATCATGTTCTAGAATATATTACAAACTACAATGTGTAAGAAAGGGAAGTGAGGAGAGAGAGAGAGAGAGAGAGAGAGAGAGAAAGAAAGGAAGGAAGGAAGGAAGGAAGGAAGGAAGGAAGGAAGGAAGGAAGGAAGGAAGGAAGGAAGGAAGGAAGGAGGAAGGAAGGAAGGAAGGAAAGAAGGAAAGAAAGAAAGAAGGAAGGAAGGAAGAAAGAAAGAAAGAAAGAAAGAAAAGAAAGAAAGAAAGAAAGAAAGAAAGAAAGAAAGAAAGAAAGAAAGAAAGAAAGAAAGAAAGAAAGAAAGAAAGAAAGAAAGAAAGAAAGAAAGAAAGAAAGAAAAGAAAGAAAGAAGGAAAGGAAGGAAGGAAGGAAGGAAGGAAGGAAGGAAGGAAGGAAGGAAGGAAGGAAGGAAGGAAGGAAGGGAAGGAAGGAAGGAAGGAAGGAAGAGAGAGAGAGAGAAAGAAAGAGAGAAAGGAGATAAAGAACCTGCCATGGAGGGAGGCTGAGGGAAGGGGGAGGAAGATGGGGACATTGGTGATGGGAGATGGGCAGCGGTGGAGGGAGGGTGCTGGAACAAGGTAGAACCAAAATTCAAACATGAACATCTTGTAATTGTATATCTAATGGTAGTATAATAAAATATTCAAAAAAAGAATTCCAATTAAGAAAACACATTGGAACTTCTCTACTCTTAAATTAATATTTAAGAATAGAGATTTAACTGATCGAATCATGCTAACACATTGGTTTTGTTGTCACAAATAGTTATTTATCACTAATTTTGTCATTTATTGTCATATTGCAAATTTGGAAAACTCTTGAAAGTGAATTTTCTTAGAGAAACTTGGGGGCTGAGGGATACCTTATGGTGCTCAGAGATCACTCCTTTTGGGCTAAGGGAATTGAATAGGGTATATAGGATTTACAAATCCTACCTGCAAAGCAGTTGGCTGCTTTGCATGCACCCGCCCCACTGAACTATTATTTGATCCCTGAGAAAAACTATTTGTCATTATCATAGTCCATGTGAATTGCAGAAATTCTCAGAATTGTTTGGTATTCTTCAGAGTTGTGTGAAACTATAGTATTTACAATCTGACTGTGTGTTCTGTGACTTAGAAATACAAAGAATATTTTGGGGAAGCCAAACTTGGTGAATGGTCAATAAATGCTGGCTTTTGATGAAATATCTTATAAACCTGTGACCTTTGTTACCCAAATCATAAAGCCATGATATAGTTTTAGGATAGCACATCCATAACTGCAGTATACTATGCACTTTATTATTACTATATAAATGAATTAGATGAAAGTTAGAGTTGCTTCTTTCAGTGTTGAGAGTAATTTATAAGTCCAGATGACACTAAAGATGTGCAATCACTAATCAATAACCAAAAAATAAAATGTATGTTGGGGCCAGAGTGATACTACAGCTGGTAGGGCACTTGCTTTGCTCAGGATTTACTGATTGAATCTCTGACACCTCATATGGTTCCCCAAGCAAATAAGGAGTGATTGATGAATGTAGATGGAGGAGTAATCCCTGAGCATCGCTGGATGTGGCTGGGGGTGGGGGCATTGAACACATTATACATTGACTGTCCATATCAATGGAGGTACAGTTGAGAATACATTGCTCAGAGATCACGATCACGATCTTCCCGTTGATCATCTATTTGCTAGAGCGGGCACCAGTAATATCTCCATATGTCCTGTCTCACGCCAGTACATCCAGGGGCATCGGCTTGCTACAGGAACATAAGGAGCCTCAAACCATTATATTAGGTCATGGGAATGACCTAATATAAGTGTTACTGGAATTTGGCAAATCAAATACAACACGAGAAGCTTGCCAGGCTTGCCAAGTGGGAGGCAAACTCTTTTAAACACATCCAAATAAAGCATTTATTGATGAGCTGCCCGGCCGCTTGCGGCACCAGCCGGGCTGTGATGGGCTGGTCTGCTGGGTAGAGTTCTGACGAGAGGGAAGTCCAAATGTGGAAAATGGCGGTGCCCGTGGAGTGAGAGGGGGTGGTCTGGCTTGTTGTGAGGCTCTGCCGAGGTAGTGGGCCAGGGCTAGAACCCGCCATGCCTCCCGACTACCTCATGAACGGCTGTGAACAGGGGAGAGCAAGGAACAGCTCTGCCCCATGTGTAAGAGTCTCTGGACCAGCATACCTGGGCCGGATTCCTATCTGCTCAGAGATATGTATAGAAATGCTAGTGAGCATTTTCAAAATGGGTTTCACTAAATTTTATGATAGAAATTGAAAGTAAGTTGTCAGGATACTCAACTCTATTCCATAGGTCCACAGGTCTGTTTTTATTCCAATACCATGCTGTTTTAATTATCACTATTTTGTAGTAGAGTTTGAAGTTGGGAAAAGTGATGCCTCCCATTTCCTTTTTCCCAAGGATTGCCTTAGCTATCTGTGGGGGTTTATTATTCCATACAAATTTCAGAAGTGTTTGGTCAATTTCTTTGAAGAATGTCATGGGTATCCTTATAGGGATGGCATTGAATCTGTATCAAGCTCTAGGGAGTATTACCATTTTGACCCTGTTGATTCTCCCAATCCATGATCAGAGAATGTGTTTCTATCTCCTTGTGTCCTCTTTTATTTATTTATTTTTTAAGTATTTTATTATACCACCGTGAGATATACAAATAAAAAGATATACAATTAAAAAGTTCATGTTTGGGTTTTGGTCATACAGTGTTTCAGCACCCGTTATTTCTTGAAGTAATGTGGGAGTCAGAGGCTAGGTAAGTCAGAGAATGGAAGAGTGTGCTAATAATTGTCGAAAGTGCTGATATCAACCTAGCACTGAGCATTAAATACAGGCAAAAAGATACACATGTCAACCTCTTAATGTATGTATTGTAATCCACAATGTGGGGGGAAGGAAAAGAGAAAGAGAAAGAGAGAGAAAGAGAAAGAATTTAAGAACCTGCCACAGAGGCAGGCTGGGGGAGGGGGAAGGGAATCTCGGGGACATTGGTTGTGGGAAATGGGCACTGGTGGAGGGATGGGTGCTGGAATATTGTATGACTGAAACCCCAAATATGAACATCTTATGAATAACTTTGTAAATGTATATCTCACTGTAGTATAATAAAATATTAAAAAAAGAAATTAAAAGTAAGTGGTAATTTGAAGATGTTCTAAGTACAATGTCTGTGATTAAAGTAAATTAAGTTTTCTCTTCAAAGCATATTCTAAGTGCCACAACTTTAGGCTCTTAACAGGTATTTTTCATGAGAAAATCTTTCTATACATAAGGGTTCCTAATTTTCACCCCCTATAGAAGGATGTACTATAAATATTCACTTTCCTTTTTATAATTGCTTATCACTTGGAGATTTGTAACTGAGTAAATATTGCTCTAAGTGACTTTAAGCATTAAGTGTGTTATACTTATGTATCTTCCATTCCATCTAAATAATTGAAAGTAAATTTTATTTCTTTGAGCTACATTTTAATAGAGATGTTATATAAAAGAAGTATTTGACTATCATGTTGCTATTTATAGTTGGCTGATGAAATAACTCTTTCTTGAATTATGATATTTGAATATTGCATACATATAACGTATAGTACTTTAATGTAATTAGTCTATGATATGTAGATAGAAAACAAGCTTATTTTAAAAGTTGAAAGGAACATTTCCCTACACTTAAATAAAATTACTAAATCTATTATAATGGATTAAATCTTAAACACTATATTTTTTGGAATGCAAGTGTTTCTTTCTGTCCATCTTTTATTCCTATCACTTTTTAGTAGTAGTTACATTTTTTCTTTGTAAAGACTAGCCTTAGAGCATCAGGCCATTTTCTTATGATACTCATTATCTGAAATAATCATTCTCAAAGTTCTTGCTTCAGAGCTATCTTTTCTAATCACAAATCAGTTTTTCGTGTCTTTAAATTTATTCCCTATGTTTAGTTTTATACCTTCACTGACATAAATTCTCCCAGAAACATAATTCTCAATATCATAATTTTCCAATAGAGCTCCCATATTCTAAATGTCATCAAGTGTTTATAGTTGTATACAAATTATACTGACTACTTGGCATAACTGAAAAATTAGCCATTCTTATTATGTGACTGTGTTTCTTTAATAAGGAACAAGGGATAAATAAATTGATTTCAAATTATTAACACAGAATCAATTTTACAAATGTATAATTTGCTCCCTTGGAATTCAAAATTTTTGCCTTATGATCACTTTTATCTCTACAATTATACTTGTGAAAATTTGGAGATTATATTGGATTCAACATAACATCAAAATTGTTAAGCAATATTGACAATATCCAGTATACAGACTTTTATACAGTATTAAAATAACAATGATAATAATATTAAGCCCTCTCTTCTAAGCAGTGGTTTAAATAACATATAAATTAGTTTATATGATAATTACATGAATTATGAAGTTGCCATTTTAAAACAAAATGAAAATACATAAAGGTAAATTAAATTATGTATGGGCATATAGATAAGTAAAAGTCTTTCTGAATTCAGATTTTGTGTTCTCAACTTTTATCTTATACTCTACCTAGTATTTGAGCTTTGGAATATATAAGACTTATAGCATGAGGATGAACTGATAGTTCAAAAGACAGAGCATGTGCTTTTCCTATAGGGTCCTGGGCTTTCTCTCTGTTACTACACGGTCTTCTGAATGGTTACTACGAGGGGTAACACCTAAAGATAGAGCCAAGAGCACAATCCTAGCCCCAGGAAAAGAGCTAAAGCATAAATACACAATTTCCTTTCAACAAATTGACTAATTTATTTGTGATAGATACTCATATGACTTTAGTTCACAGGTAATT
The DNA here is from genome assembly GCA_021461705.1 of Cryptotis parvus. Taxonomy (NCBI): domain Eukaryota; kingdom Metazoa; phylum Chordata; class Mammalia; order Eulipotyphla; family Soricidae; genus Cryptotis; species Cryptotis parvus. The sequence goes on along the minus strand of JAJIBD010001004.1, from coordinate 27,451 downwards.
TCATTTTCATTATACCTGTTTAGAGAATACATCACACAGTTTGAGACATGCAGCTGAGAACAAACTGTTTATGTTCCCCTGCACTCTAATTCTAGTTGTGTAACAGACTACCAAAACTCATCCATCAAACAACTTACCAGTAAATTGTGAGTGAAACAGGAACAAAGAAAAAGGTAAGCAGGCAAGCTGAACAGATTTAGTGTTAGAGAATGTCAGACCTGAGGAACTGGAAGCACATATGCCAAAAATAAGATCATGAGTTTATAGATTTAGGTACCCCAAAGAATATTCATATGGCCAGAGTAAAATAAATCAAGTAGGCATAGGATTCTGTCATGAAATTTGAGAGAAAGGCAATAAGTAGATCAAATGTTATTCTAAAATTTGATGTGAATCGTTTAGGGATTTTAAGCAGAGAACAGCATATAAGATATGCTTTGCAATCACTAGGAATTATTGGGTAGAAAGTAGACTGACCCAAGAGAATGATATTTGTGAAGAAAGAGGTGGTGATAATAATAAAAGTGGATATGAGGGAAATTTGGACGTGTTCAGGAAATATTTCTGTAGTAAAATTGAAAGTGCTTACTGGTGAGTTATATGAAAAATGCAAGAAACATAGGAATAAAATAAATTGCTGTTTCTGCCTTAAGTAACTGAGTTTTGATGCTATTCATATACAATGAAGACTGGTGGTAAAAACTTTTTGTAGAATGTACCACAGTTTTATTTAGCATACTTTTTATTATCATGTCATTGGTATACCTAAGGATGCATTTATTAGTGATTAGATACAAGTTTAGAATTTAGATGAGAAATATAATCTTGATTTCTGCTGGAGTGATAGTACAGTGGATAGGGTGTTTGCCTTGCACACAGCTGACTCAGGTTTGATCTTCAGCAACCCATATGATCCCCCATGCACTGTCAGAAGTAATTCCTGGGTGCACAGACAGCCAGGAGTAAACCCTAAGCATCACTGGGTATGACCTCCCCAAAAGGAAAGAACTTGATTTTTTTTTTTTTTTTTTTTTGCTTTTTTGGGTCACACCGGGCAATGCTCAGGAGTTTCTCCTGGCTCTGCACTCAGGAATTACTCCTGGCTGTGTTTGGGGGACCATATGGGATGCCGGGGATTGAACCTGGGCCAGCGTGGGCCGGCTGAGTGCAAGGCAAACTCCCTACCTGCTAAGCTATTGCTCCGGTCCCAGAGCTTGATTTTTAAGCATAAGGATCTATTCCTATTTTTTATAGATAAGATCATATATGAGAGAAAAAGCAAAAGAAGAGAAAAGGACTATAAGCAAGATTTTAAATAACAATTACATTTGCAGCTCATGGAAGAATTACTTGCTAGGTACAGATAATGGGAAGTTTATACCATTGAGATAGAATTAAAACAGAAGGAAACTTGTCAAAAAAAGGAAACTGTTCTGAAAAACTTCAAGAGTAAAAAAGACAATAAAAAATTTGTAAAATAGTGCTAGGAGTGTAGTACAGGAATCACAGTAGGGGCCATGCCTGCATAAAGCCTGGATTGGGTCCCTTTCATCACAATCTCCTCCCACCCCCAAAGTTGAGGAACTACAGAAATTAAAGCATCAGAAGAGAAATTTCTGGTCTACATGACAAGTGTAGACCAGAATTTATAGGTGCAGTTTACTATAAGAGAAAAAGGCACCTGTAAAACAAGGAGACTGTGTTACAGGAGAATGCAAGAAAAACAAACAAGCAAATAAACAAAGCACACCAGGAGAGGGAGAGAGAGAGAGAGAGAGAGAGAGAGAGAGAGAGAGAGAGAGAGAGAGAGAGAGAGAGAGAGAGAGAGAGAGAGAGGAATGTATGTTCAGAAGCACCAGTGGCAGATTTCCCTTTTCACTGATGCTTTCCTGCCTTTTGTCCAGGTTCAGATGAAGGATCAAATAGGAACTTGAGGTGTGTTACCCTTGTCAGTGTTATAGTCCCCTTAGCCATTTCCATCATCTCTGACTTCCCCTCAAGGTGGATAGATTTAAAATGCCTCATTGTCTTTATTAGATATCTGGTGCCCCTTCATGTCCTTTCCACTGGAAACACACATTTTACACAAAAATATTAGTTTTTTCACATTGACCTAAATATTTACATCACATTCTTGCAAAGACCATGATAAAGGGTTCTCAGTCACTCACTAGCTGTATTTTTTTGCAAAGCCTATATTGATTGCAGACATAATCCTTTCCTGGAGAAATTCAATACAAAAAACTTAAGAGCTGTAGAAATCTTGGAATTTGGGGCTTAACTACAGCAGATCAGTCATTCGCCCTACACAGAGCCCACCCTTTTGCTGTTGCTGTTATTATTATTTTGTTCTTGGTTTAGGATTTTGGGTCACAGTAGGTGATTCTCAGGGCTTGTTCCAGGCTCTGTACTCAGGAATCACTCCTGGCGGTGATGCAGGTGAGGCAGAAGAGGTGGTGGCCAGTCTCTGTGTTTGTTCACAATTCCCAGCCTAGTCGGTATTTTCAAGAATGAAAATTGAATAATACATGATGTAGGTGGGCCCCACTGGTAGCTTAAGAGAAGCTGGAAGGGGCAAAAGATGGTCACTTTCTACCTAGCTGCTCTGCCACCCAGGACCCGCTGGGCAGGCTAAGGACTGATAAAGTCTGCGATGAGCCCCTGCAGGGTGTGGACCTAAACCCCACCAGCCACACACCTCATGTTCACTTGATCTCTAGGCACAGGAGTTGATACCCACCACAGAGTCAGGCTGGAGTGAGGAATTGCTCTTTGCAGGAAAGGAAAGTCAGTCCTCGGCCTTACCCAGGCTTTGTTCAGAGTTCTTGTCTTCCCTCGCAGAAAACAAATTTTCAGGAGCAGATGAGCAGTGAAGTAAAGCAGATTTTGTTATGGAGGTTTTAGGATGGGGAATGAGGAGGAAAGTGAGAGAGTACACATCTCAAGAGGGGGAGATGCATGCAACACATGTGCTGGGGCACCATTTGCGTGCTGTCCTTTGGTCAGGATGGCTTCTATAGATTTATTCCTGAACTACTCCCATATAGGGCTTCAATTAGGTTAAAGTCCGTTGCTAGGGTTGTTGCCAAGGAGAGTAGATTTTGGGAGTGGTCTTCTTTAAAAATCTCCTTTTCTTGACCTCTGTTCCTGCTGGATCTTCTGTCCTGGAATGTAACTGGATTTACGGCTGGGCAGAGACAGGTTGGTCCAGCTTCCTCAAGGTCTATTGAGGATGGCGGGGGGTCTCTTGAAGTCTTGGTTCCTGGTTCTAAAAGGTGACTCTGGACAGCCTTAGGTGGAGAATTCACTGCCATAGGGGGTGGGGTGGGGAGGCTGTCTGCCTGCCTACATCAATAAAGATGCTCAGACTCAGAGTTGAAAAGTACAAAAGTTTAATGGAAAGTAAAAGAAAAAGAAAAGAAACTCCCAGCTTTGGGGAAGCAACTGAGTATAGGACTAAGTTAAAAGTCAGTTTTGTGCTAGCCTTTTAAAAGAAGTCTTTGCATTGTTATCAATCATGTATTACAGAGAATGCAGGAAATCTTTAGGCTGCCCTTGCTGGTTTGTCTTTCTGGTGATCTGCCTCAGGGACTGTTCATTATCTTTGTCTTGTGACTCCGAGATCTGGGATGGTATAGTATGGTCCTGGAGAACACCAGGAATGTTAAAGGTCGGGCCTTGGGATGAGGTTTGGTATGGGCTTCTCTCTGGTTGGCAAGGGGAAACTGAGGCTTCCTCTTCTAGGTCCGGTTTAGGTGTGTGTGCCAGTCATTGCTATCTCTCTGTCTCTCTCTTCTGTCTCTGTCTCTTCATCTCTCTGTCTCTGTCTCTGTCCCTCCCTCTTTTCCTCTCTCTCACACATTCATGCCCTTTTCTCCAGGCAGGTTTGTGTCATAGCAGTACTCAGGTTAATCCCCAGCCCCATATTAGGTCCCTGGAGACTGGCAGCAGTGATTCCTAACAACAGAGCCAGGAGTCAGCACTGAGCACCACCTGCCAAAAAAAAAAAAGAAAACCTGCAGTTTATAGCTTTGGGGGGGTTGCCCTGGGTATATCATTGTTGTCCTGCATTGCAATTTGTGTTAATTAAAATTTATTTAAGTGTGAGCCATCAGAGGTATGCACCAGTGCCAACCTGTTAAATCAGCATTTACTTGCATTTCCTCCTGAAGAAAAGAGACTGCTATAATTTTGTCCATATGCTTCATTTCTCCATCACTGCTATTTCTGTTTCCATTAGTGGTGACCCAAAATTGAGGCATTTGTATAGAAATAGCTAAAGCCTTAATAGTTTTCAGCTGAATTCTGATTTCAGCAGAAAGGCAGAGATTTACTGTTTTTAAAAGGGGACGAGGGATCCTGATGGTGGTCTAGGAAGACTTTGTGCAAAAGATTTAAACACACACACACACACAAACACACTCACAAATACACTCACAGAGTCTCTTAAAAACTTCAAGCTGTTTAGCTTTTTCAATCTGCTTCAATACTCCCTTAGGGTAAATTCTTCCCTTTGTTCCGGGGAAAACCTAGTAAATAGATCTGTTTTGTTATGCAAAGTAAGGCAAAGACTCTCTTCTAACACGGAATATTGGATTTACACAAGTTTCTGGGAATTAAAACTGCTTTGGGGATGATAGTAAAAGCTTGTCTTTGTTAAAAGATTGAGTGTCTAGTTTGCAAACAAGTTTCCTTTTGGAAAAAAAGAAGAAATGGATTTTAGAAAATGGGAATAAAAAGAAATAGTACAGAATTGCATGTTTAAGTCTTTGACAGGGCTGAATCCTTTGGGCTCCCCAGAGGGCTGGTCCCCTGTGGTGCTCTCCTGCTGTCACAAATCCAGCTCAGCTCGTTGCCGCTCCTTGGCTATATTCTAGAGCCAAGAGTTGCTATTAGAAAAACAGTTTTATTTCCATGCTGGGAAGGGTGTGCAGTAGAGTAGTGGGTGCCAAATGATCTCCTGAACTCTTTCATTTTTTTATGGGTCTCACCAAAATGAATTCCAGGGATTGGACAGATAGAACAGAGGTTCAGGATTTGCCTTACTTGCAGTCTACAGCACTATACTGCTACCTGCACTTTCAACTGATCTCAGAGCACAGATATGGGGAGTCACCCTTGAGCACCACTAGGTTTTGGGAGCACCCCAAACTTCTAATAAAACATGGAAGAAAAAGCTTCAAGGGGAAATCACTGATCACTTCACTTGACTTCCCGTAGATCATCGATTACTCGAGCGGGCACCAGTAACATCTCAGTTTGTCCTGGCACATGCGAGATAGCCCAAGGGCATCTGCCCGCTCCAGGAACATAAAGAACCTCAAACCATTCCGTTCAAGTCATGGAAATGAGGTCAATAATTGCTACTGGTATTTGGCATGTCAAATACGACGGGGTGGGGGGTGGGGGTGGTAGCTTGCCAGGCTTTGCCGTCTGGGTGGGATAATCTTGTAGTCACCTCAAAACTCGAGTATTTATAGATGAACCACTTGCAGCCGCCTGAGCAGTGCTGTGATCAGCTCTTCTTTATTTAATAAATTATGAATAAAATGAAAGGAGAATAGAGAGTTCTATGAAGCAGGTTCTTTAGTCACTTATCTGTGGACTGATGTCAGTTCACAGGTAGAGAATGGCTGAAAGCTACTCTTCTATCACCTTGGAAACAGTTGCCAGGTTGGTGTGCATTATAGGAGCTAGCCTGCAGGTGCGAAATTGTTGAAGGGTGCTGGACTGAAGAGCTCACACTGGGATGTGAGCCTTTACTGAACGGTGTGCTTTTAGCCTGGAAGATGATTATATAGACCTTATTCCGAGCTTCCTTAGATTGGGCTGTTGGTACACAGAAGCTTCTAAATCCTAGACATAGTCAAGGACTTTGAATTCTGGTGATTTTCCTTTCCTTTGTTTTGTTTTTTGAGCCACACCCAGCTGGGTCAGTTACTATCCTGGCCTTGCTGCACTTAGGCATAACTCACGGTATTTCTGAAGGAATCATATGGCTAGCTCTGGTCCAAACTGGGTTGATCACCGATGCAGGTAGGCCTCACAGGTGGCTCATGTGAGGCCAGAAGGGGAGAGAGATGGTCACTTTCTCCCCAGCCGTCTCTGCCACCCTGGACCCGCTGGGGCAGGCTTAGGACTGATAAAATTTGCCAGGAGCCCCTGGACAGCGTGGGCCTGAGCCCCTCCAGCCCCACGAGGTGGCCATCAAGCCACAACTGATACCCGCTTGATCTCTAGGCATGGGAGTTGATCCCCAACACCAGAGATTTCTCGGGAACCGCATACTCAGGCTGGAGCAAGGAACTGCTTTTTGCAGGAAAGGAAAGTCAGTCCTATGCCTCACCCAAGGTTTCCTCAGGGTTCTTGTCTTCCTCGCAGAGAAAGAATTTTCAGGAGTCGACGAGCAGTGAAGTAAAACAGATTTTATTAAGGAGGTTTTAGGAAGGAGGAGGGAAAGTGGTAGAGTACATATCTCAAGAGGGGAGATGCAGGCTGCTCCAGAGGCGGACAGTGAGCAAGCCCAGAATGATTTCCAAAGGGGGCTTTTATCCCTTTGGCCTGGAATGCTCTGGAATCTACTGCTGGGCCATCAAAAGTTGATGGGGCTTTAAGTGCTGTGCTGAAGGTGGATCCAGCTTCCACAGGGTCCATTTTTGGTTAATGGGTCCTATCAAGTCTTCATTCCTGGTTCCAAAAGGTGATAGCCTAATGGCAACAGTTTATTGCCATACAAGTTCCCCACCCACACATCAACCACAAGCAAGACAAGTATCTTATTCCCTATACTATCAACCTAGCCAGTGCTTTTCTTTATTTTGAGTCATATTGATTTAGGCAGGCAGACAGGGAAGGGTCCCATGACAATGAACTTTCTGGGAATATAAATACTAATCCTAAGGCTATCCAGGACCACCTTAGGGATATCGGATACTGGAGATCAGGCCTGAAAAGACCTTTACCTGGAGCTAGTCCAAACCAGAAAAGGCTATTCTCAGCCTCTAAGAGCAGCTCCTGCAGGAACAGAGGTCAAGAAAAGGAATTTTCAAGGACCACTCTCAACTCTACCCCCGCCTAACTCCCCACTCCTGTCCTTGGCAACTGCCCTAGCATCTGACTTTTCCTCCCTGTGGACTGAAAAACCCACATGGAGGCAGTTTGGGGAAAACCTGTACAAGCCACTGCTAACGAATGGAAGACATATATGCTGCCTGAGCCCATGTGCTGCTTGAGCCCACATGGCCAAGCACATGTGTAGCCCTAAGCACATGTGTTGACCTCATTTGGGCTTTTGAGATATGTACTCTCTCCCTCCCTCTCTCTCTATATATATCTCTCTCTCCCTCCCTTTCTCTGTATCTCTCTTTCCCTCCCTCCCTCTCTCTCTCCCTTTCTCTCTCCCTTGCTCTTTCTCCCCTCTCTTTCTCTCTCTCTCTCTCTCTCTCTCTCCAGACACACACACACACACACACACACACACACATTTCTCTACAGTTTCCACTTCCTAAAAGCCTCCAAATAAAATCTGTTCACACTTCCCTGCTTGTCTCCTCCAGAAATTCTTCTTCAGAGAGGCAAAGACAAGAATCTGCAAAGCTTGGGTGATGCCTTTGCAGGGGATCCTGGGGAGTCCAAGACAGATCAGGAGAAAGTGACCTGCTCTCTCCTTTCCTTTCCGCTCACATAAGCCACCAGTGGGGATGCACCAACATCAATGTCAGTTTTTTACCCCTGATAATATACCTTCTGAAGGGTTACAACCTTCAAAATCGTTTCTTTTCAGGTTATATCTTTTTTATGGTGTCTTGAAATTTACTGCCAAGCAATCATTATACCTGAATACCTACTTTGTTTTTATTTATTAATTTATTTTAAAAAAGGTGAAAAAAAGTTAAAACTAAAGCAGTGGTTCTCTATAGTACATAATATATGTTGAATTTATTATAATGCATTCACCAGTTGAATAAAGGGAAATAATTCACCTGTGTAATCAATTGAAAATCATTTTTGTAAGGTAAATTAAAGAAAAATATAAACAGGAAATGTATGAGTTCTAAGGCATCTCCACAAACTGAGAGTCTAAAACTTGTACAAATATTTTAAATCACTGGATTGTGTGGAGGGGGGTAGGGGAAAAGAGACCAAAAGACAGAAAGCCAGACAAAATCTTAGATACTTTTATTTTTATTTATTTATTCAAAGTGCTGGCATCAAATCCATGTTTGATCTCACATATGCAAGATAACAACTCTTGCATTGATCCACAATTCCAACTTAAGAGAATATCTTTTTAATTCTAGTATAACCCTATGATTAGACTTATCAAGAATTTATCAGTACTTACCATAGAAACTATTATGTTTCTCAATTATCATTAGTTGACACTCTTAAAATGTTTTATGTGTTATCTTTGAAAGAGGTTCGCATCTACTTTGAAAAAGAGATCAGATAACATATAATTTAAAACAGGACCAAAGATAAGCATTAGAGGTAGACCCAACAACATAAAGATAAAGAAAATAGTCTTCCTCATGTTTGACCTTTTCTAAAACCAAACCAAGATAAGAAAGTGTATCTCAGGAAACCAGCCCAGGAAGGAACGGTGCTGTTCATTCCTGTACATAATGGTGAAACCCAGGCTCCCTAAAAATTATGCTTCCCTGTTCTCTTGTCTAGTAAAATCCCACCCAGTGACTATATAGACAAGATGTCTGCTGTGAAGTGAGTCTACCCTATTCCAAATTGACACTTCATTGACAATAAGCTCTTTTCTTGATCATTACCATTTACATATGTCACTTTTGATTGTACTTTGAGAAACAAAGCATCAAATCTTTAATGTTACAGAATCTCCTATTATAAGTGGACAGTTCAAGTTTTCATGTACTTACAGAGGTGTCTTACCATCACCATCATCAATACGTGGTAAATTTTTTAATCACCTTCCCCATAAAATCCTCATACAATTGATAATCAATTCTGATTTTTTCTCATGATTCCTAACTATAGGTAAACAATAATTTCTTATTTTTAGAAATCAACACTTTCTGAATTCTTCATGGGAGAGAATTAATTATAGAATAAGTGCCATTATGTGACGTGCTCCTTAGCAGTCTTAAGAGAAGCCTGCTATTAGTCTGAGGTGTAGAATTAATTCAATTTTAGCTTTGTACTATGAATTGGAACAAGAATTCTATTTCTCTGGAAAATGCAGTTAAGGTAAATTTAGAATTCCTTGAGTAGAAATGCCCTTTTTTTCCCTCTTTTTGGGCCACACCCAGTGGCCAGTAGTGTCAGGGTCTCACATTTTACTCTTGACTGTGCTCAGGAATCATTCAGTTAAGGCTGGAAGTGTGTGTGTGTGTGTGTGTGTGTGTGTGTGTGTGTGTGTTGTGGGGGTTATGTGTCTATATGGGGTTTGGGATTGAACCCAGGTCAACCACATACAAGTGCAAGGAAACGATGCTACTGGCTGCCCTGGAGAGATGGTAGAGCAGTTAGGGTGCTTGTCTTGCATGCAGTTAACTGAAGTTTGATCTCCAGCATCCAATATGGTCCCCCAAACATCTCCAGGACTGATTCCTAAATACAAAACAGGTAGCTTCCCTGAGTACTGCCAGGTGTGGCCCAAAACAAAACAAATGACAAAAATAGAAATAACTTACCTGCTGTTTTGTCCCCATATCTAGAAGCTTCTGTATTAAGTTTTGTGCCTATATGCGAGCTGCTTCTCTGTGTCTTTACAACCTTCAGAGAAAAAGGGCTATTTTATGCTATTGACATTATTTCAGACCACAAATTTTCTAATAGCTTAAAACTACGGAGGATAAGTCAATGTATAAGAGGATAATACAAGAACCAGATTCTCAACAAGTCATTATGATGCTTTATCTTTGTAACATGTCTTCTAGATAAATATTATTTCTTGCTCACTTGCAGCAGGATTTATTTGTGACTCTTATTTCAACCAGATGAATGGCGATATTTTGTATGTGTGGTTTACTTCCAAGAACAACCTTCATTTACTTTTTCATTTTGTAAAGATCTTGTTCTGCCTTGAGAATACTATATAGGCAGGAAATATGTGATGATGATGACATGAGGTAGTTCTCTATGAAATTATCTGGGTAGCTCTTAGTATGGTGGCTTATGCCACTGAGACAGGTTAGAAAGGCTAGTAAAATCAATTTCCCCATCTATTGAATTGCAATGAAAATCAGAATCTAGAAAATAAGGAAGAATCATAATTCTGAATTATTTGCTCACATCATTGTTCAGATGTCTTACAATTTTTACAAAAATGTATGAAAACCCTTTTCAAACTGAGCAGAACTAAATCCTCTATTCAAAGGTGGGTTGGAAGAAAAGGTATCTTTAAAAATGTGCTTTTTATTGAGCAACAGTAATTATAAGACATTGATTTATATAAGTTTCAGGTATGAATTACTATAAATAAACATTTCTATATAGCAAATTAATTTTACTATTTAAAGCATGATTGTAATTTGCAAGAGCATGGAATGAAGAATTATTTTTTTCTGAATATGCATCACTCTTCCAATATAATTCTTTCTTCTAGAGTATGGAGCTACTGAAATGGCACTTATAGCTACTTCCTTAATTATAAGTATTGTACATCTCTGTGTTCCAAAAAATTAGTTTAACTCTGCATTGATTTAATCTGTGCAATATTTCAAGACTGGTTAACAAGAGAGACAGATTATTTTATTTGCATTTTGAAACTGCATAATTATCTGCCTGGAGTAGGAAGTCAAAGTCATTTTTCTACCTGTTCATCTCTATTGATTAAAATGTTATTGTCTACACCCCCCCCACACACATATACAAACACACCACTGCCACCACCACCATCATCATCATCATTATACAATCAGAATATGTGTCTACATGTTTATGGCCTCATCTTCATTTTTCAAAACTTTAAAATTTGACATATGTCCTTATTTTAAAATGTGTTTATAACACATACCATTTTCATTGGAAATTGAATCTTTTCTTAGAAATAAATACATTGCTATCAAATTTTAAAATATTAAACTAAATTATAATAAGTTTACCATTATATTGTTACCTATTACAAAACTAAAATAAAAGAACATGCAGTTGTGTAGTAAAATATATTACTTTTGTTTGTGGACTAATTTTGATGGTGATTGGGAGTTATTTCTAGCTAGCACTAATGCTTTGAGAATACTGAAAATATGATATTATACTAGGTATAGAATTTCCTGGTCAAGTCTCAGATCCCGTGAAATACATTCTATACTTTCCTTTGCAGCAGCTATAAAAAAGAAACATAAACTTCAATAATTAGAGGATATTTATACCTAGTTGTTCCTTCTTGATCCGTGATACAGGTGATGAAGGAATAATCATTTTGATGGGCTTGATTTTTTCAGACCTATGTAATTTCTCATTCTTAGTGAATGTCGAAGAGATTGATACATAGCCTTTACTGCTAAGTCAGAATTAAATTAACACTTAGAATCAGGATCAATTCTGAAATGATTTGAATATAAAAAGTATCACTTAAATAGATAATGTATTGAATAATAAAGGAAGCATCTTTGATGTTATCAACCTCCAACTAATTTCAACCAGAAATGCCGTAAAATTCATTAACATATATTATTCACTAATATCCCATTTTATTTTTCTGTTTTTGTGTTTGAGGTACAACCAGAGGTGCTCAGGCCTCTCCTGTTTCTGTGCTACACAGTCACTAGAGGTGGGATTGTAGGGACCTATGTGAAGCTGAGGATCAAATTCAGGCTGGGGTGCAAGTACCTTACCCAACTTACTGCTGTACTGTCTAACCATGCCTAAAATATCTTAAAGATTCCAAAGTGATCATGTTTTATTACTTTTTTCCACTATCACTTGACAAGATTTTCAAAGTAAACTGTTCCATTAATTTCTTATAAATTGTTTTATTGACCATGTTAGAAAAGGTTATTCATGGTAAATTACTGGTTATGCAATTTACATAGAGGCACATACAACTATTTGTTTATTTCCAACTTTATGTAGATGATAAAAATAAGATATATATGATATATAAATTATATTGATATATCACATATACATATATATGCTAGAAAGCCATTTTTGTTTCTTTTATAGGAAGAAGAAAAACTCCATAGAGAAAACATATATAAGTTAATGTTCTCACAGAAAATTTCATAATTCCTAGTTTTAAATTATTTTCGTTTTACTTAATCTTCTGCTCTGAATGAAATTTTAAAAGAAATGACAAATATTTAAGTGTGAAGGGCATTTATTTCAAATGTTTAAATTCTACCAATGGGACTAAAACGGGACAGACAGAGAGACAGAGAGATAGAGAGAGACAGAGAAGAGGCAAAGTGCTTGCCATTAAGTAGGCTAGGGCAGGGTGGAGGAAATCAGAGAACATTGGTGGTGGGAAATGTTTACTGGTGGACTAATGGATGCTGCAACATTGTACAACTGAAACCTAATCATGAACAGCTTTGTAATTATATATCTCATGGTGGTATGATACAAAAATAAAATAAGTATAATTTTCAACATGATTAAAAAATCTTTAAATTGTGTACCAGATGCTTTTTTTTTTGCATATTAAGAGCTGAAAAAAAAGTCAATATTTTCATATATAAAAGGCAATGTCCTAATGTTATTGGTTGACAGGTAAAGTTTCTGACTTTAGTGGCACACTTTTCCACAACCTGATCCTATGACAAGGAGGTCACAGCTTAGGTTCACTGTGGGCTGCTATATGCCATATGCCATAGACATAATGATCATATAGATTTATTTTGAACTTACTGAGTAAATGATTACTAAAATAGGACATGGGTATACCAAATGCTTTATTCAGAAGTCACATCTTTTGTGGACAAAATATAGACTTATTTTTCTTTCCCCTATCAGATGTGGGTTCTGTTGAAGGACTTGCCTATCACAGAGCCTGGGATACCCTGTACTGGACAAGCTCCACTACCTCTTCCATCACCAGACACACAGTGGACCAGAGCCGGCCTGGAGCATTTGACAGAGAAGCCGTCATTACTATGTCAGAGGATGATCACCCACATGTGCTAGCCCTGGATGAATGCCAAAAGTAAGAAATGACCATTTCTTTCTTTATAATGGAGGGCAGTAGGTTTTGTAAGAATTAATTTTAAAATAAAGAAATAAAGATTTCATTTAAGGTTCTCTTTTCACAGTTAATAAATTCAGCAATAACATTATCAATGTGAATAGATTTCTGTCTTTTTGAAGACAAAAACAGATATTGCCTCCATAAAAGATCCTGTGAATACAAATTTAAATGATTTGAAGTAAAATAGATATAATGCTCTTTTGGTAAAGGATTATGAAGATGACTATTGCAAAACAAATAAATTAAAATGTGGGGAAAGCCAATTAACAGGCAATTGAACTTAAACACTGTTGTTCTATTTAATCAAGTAATTTTAAGAGCAAAGGATCTATCTAATTTTAATACAGAGAAAACTAAAACTGCTAACAGCAAATCTTTGAGTGCAGCTTTATTTTCAATAAACTAATTGAAAATAGTCTAAACATCCATACAAGTTTGATAGTGTATAGTGGAAACACTTATAATAATAGGTCATAAAGAATTCACAACAAGAAGAATATTCATTTTAGTAAAGAAAACAAATTTGAAAAGGTCATATTTTGAAAACTCTGAAAAGAAAACTGAATAAAACTAAGATAATTGTGTGTATGTATATAAGTATGTGTATGTAAGTATGTGTAAGTATGTGTATTGGGGTTTGTATTTTCTTTTTTACACTTTAGGTTACTTAGTTAAAATCCTCTTATTCTCTAATTATGTAAGAAAATAAAAATTAGACTAATCTGACTTTGATAACTTTTTTCAGGTAGGTGAATAAAACTTAAGATTTCAAAAACAAAACAGTAACTAAAATTACTCTAACACTGATCTCTTAAGAGTAAAAAGAAATTCATAAACTGCTTAGAGTGAGATGACACAGTAAATTTAAATGCTCATATAAAGTGAAAATAATTTTCTTCATAATGATAATAATTAATAATGCACTTAATTTACTTACCTGAACATCTTATAAATGAAGACACAAAGTTCCAAATGAAACACTTTCTAACACAGCGTTGGTGACAGTTCAGATAGATATGTTGGATGCCCAGGCAGAGCTCTAACCTTCTACCACAGTCCATCCTTGATAACTTGCCTTTAAATCAGCGACATTGACCTGATTTTGACAGTTTAGTGCCTGTAGGGTCTTAAGCAAAGATGAGTAACCTAGTATTGATCAAAAGGATTTAATAGGCAATTTTAAAATAAATGTTACAGAAAACTCTAATAAGTGAACAATTTCAATTGATAAACAGTTTGTCATATAACTATTTGTTTTTAATTAAGTCACTCTGAGATACAAAATTATAAAGTTGTTCATTGGATTTCAGTTATACAATGTTCCAACAATCAGTATACATCACCAGTATACATTTCTCAACACCAATGTCCCTGGTTTCCTTTCCCCCCGGTCTGCTTCTTTGGCAGGTACTTTTCTTCTTCTCTCTCTCTCTCTCTCTCTCTCTCTCTCTCTCTCTCTCTCTATCTCTCTCTCTCTCTCTCTGTCTCTCCTCTCTCTCTCTCTCTCTCTCTCTCACTCCCATTTTTGTCTCACTCTTGCCCTCTCAATATCCTTCCTTTTGAACATTATGGTACAATACAGTTGCTGAAAGTTTATCATGCATATTCCTTTACCTACTTCCAGCACTCAATTCTTGTCCAGAGTGATGATTTCCAATGGTCATTGTCATAGTGATCCCTTCTCTATGCTAATAGCCCTCTTCCCCTGACTTGTGGCAAACTTCCAATCGTGTGCCAGTCCTGGCCCTCATTTCCACTGTCCTTAGGTAATAGTCTCATACTATATTTTTTATATCCCACAAACGAGTGAAATCACTCCATGTCTGTTACTATCATTCTGATTCATTTCACTAAGCAGAAACTTTCCACGTCCACCCATTTATAAGCAAATTTCATGACTTCATTTTTCCTAGCAACTAAATAGTTTCCCATTGTGTAGATGAACCACCGTTTTCTTATCCAGTCAGCTGTTTCTGAGCACTCAGATTGTTTCCAGATTTGACTATTGTGAATATGATATGCAAAGAACATAGAAGTGCAGATTGTATTTTTGCTTCTTTTTGGGGGAATTCAGGGCACAATCCCAGAAATGGTATTGCTGGGTCGTTTGGAAGCTCAATTTCTAGTTTTTTTTGAGGAATACCCATAGTCTTTTTTTTATTTTTCCCTTTTATTTAAGCACCGTGATTTATAAAGGACAACATTCTCACAGTAGAGTTGTTACAAGCATTCATCATTCAATGAACACAATTACATTACGTGTGTGCCCCCCCCACACGACCCCAGCCACTATAAAGACCAACATCCCCATACCTGCTCCCTTAGTTGGCACTAATTATATTGATTATTTCAATGTATAAATAGTAATGGTATTGATAAAGTCATATGCTTTTCCTGGGTTGCAACATATGAATTTGGTTCATAATATTTCAGTTTTTTGCAAATGCTGTTAGGACCTATCCTGAGCCCATACTGGATAATCTAATTTATATTGCTTGTTAGAGCTAATTTGTTAAATGTGGTAGAATAACCTCTCAGTATTGCTGGGTATGGCCTAAAAAAACAAAAATGAAATAAATAAATAGATAAATAAAATATATATTTAATAGAGGTTAAAGACAATATCATGTGTTACAAATATCAACATGCTCACTTCCTTCTGAGTGGAGAGATTTTAAATATTCAAGTTTGTAATATATAAGTCCATCTTGTTTTTGGCAGAAGTCCACATTATAAGAATGTAAGCATGCATTTCAATTGACATTAAAAAGGAGAGGAAGATAAAAATACTAAGAAATTTCAAAATCTGCAATGGAAAGACTGGACACATGGGATGAGAGTTTCCTTTATTATATCAGCTCTTAAAGCAAAAGATGTGAAAGTGTGGGGGAGGGAGCTATTTCTTAAGGCATAATAACAGTCATTACCAAAATCCTGGAAAACGTGTCAGATAACCACATCTGAAAGACTCTCAGATTTTGTTAATTCATTTTGGGCGCAAGCACACACACACACACACACACACACACACACACACACATACAAATGAGCAAGTACACACATATATATATATGTACATATTTTAGAAGATAACAGAATGTTTGTTTTGAAGTTTGGCCTCTTAGTATGGCTAAGGTTTGAATCTATGATTATCTGTCTTGATTTCTGACTACAAATATCCTTACAAAGTATCTTCTTTTGTTGATAACAAAATCAGTTTATTTCAATAATAAACATTTCCGATTCTTCAGGATTATGATAATATCAGTACATGTAATAGGACAATGGAAACCTATGTTCTCTCCACACTTACTGACTAATAAAAATTTCACAGTATCCTAAAGATTCTTCCTAGAATAGTTTAGCAAACACTGGTTTAAATCTTTGTTTAAAATCAATGTGTTCTTCAACATAGGTTTTAGGATTTAGAGTGGCCTCTAGAATCCTATAAGCAACATAGTCATTTATAAAAGGAAAACATTCACAAAGAGAGGGAAAATATTTTTTTTTAAAATAGGGAAGATAACAATTATATTGTCTAAAACTTACAAAGAAAACTGCAAAATTAAAAAAATAATAATGCAAAGGTAGAGGGAAAAGGCAGAGTTTGATTTATACAAATTGGAAAATGAAGAATTATGTTAGGATCTGTTTTACAGTAAAATTGTTTAATAGAAAATAGTTTTAAATTCAATGAAAATGATTCAAATTTGTTGATTTTGTTAATATTCATATACCCAAACTACAATAGTTTCATTAATAATTTCTTACTGACAATATAGACATATTTTTCCTCCCATACTCCCACCCTCTTCTTATGAGATGTTAGCATTGTTTCCATGTTAATTTTTATTTCTCAAAGAAAGTATAAAATGATTCAAGGATAAATTATTTGAAAAAAATATGGAGATTAAATCTAATTATGATGTTGAGAATACTTTCAATGAAAGTGTACTTTGTGTAAATCAAGTCATAAATCAATGCAATTTCTATATGATAAAACTATAAGCTTGGTAAGATACAAATTAAAGATTTTGTAATATTTTCACCTAAAGACATGTGAAAACAGAAATATCATGCAGTCTATTAGGGTATAAATAAAGATATATTATTAGGCTATAAACTTTCATCACAGCCCTGCTTGCTGTGCTGTTCATCAAGAAATACTTGAGTTTTGAGGTCACTACAAGATTATCCCACCTGCACGGCAGAGCCTGGCAAGCTACCCGTGTCGTATATGACATGCCAAATACCAGTAACAATTATAGACAACATTCCCATGACTTAATGGAATGGTTTGAGGCTCTTTATGTTCCTGGAGCAGGCAGATGCCCTTGGGCTATCTCACATGTGACCTACATATTGAGATATTACTGGTGCCCACTCGAGTAAATCGATGATCCACGGGAAGTCAAGTAATCAAGTGATGTTAGGATTAAACCAATATCTAAATGGGGTAGGAGCAATAGTACAGTGGGTAGGGTGCTTGCTTTGGATGATGGCTGACCTGGGTTCAATTCCCAGCATATCATATTGTCCCCTGAAACCTCCAGGGGTAATTCCTGAGTGCTGCCAGGAAAATCACTAGATGTGACCCAAAGGAACAAAAAGAAAAAAATCTGAAAGCCTCTTGCTGCTGCTTCTGAAAAATAGCAATAAGTCAGAGTACATTGTTACTTCACAAACAGTTTAAGAAAACTGTTCTTTCTCTGATTAAAATGAAACTTCACTATGCATGAAATTGACTCTATTTAATTACATTATTTTAGAACCTGCAACAAGTGTACATTTTTTAATAAATAGGTCTAATGTTCAGTTAAAAAATTGGAGAAAGAAACATACAAATATAATATACATCTTCCATTATTACCTATACTTCCTTAAGGTCAGAAAATCAGAGACCAATAATATTGTTTAGTTTTAAAATACCTTGACGTTCACATTTTGTTAGTATTTTACTACCAATTTATATAAATTATTTTTTCTCTTCAATTAGTTTGATGTTTTGGACCAACTGGAATGAACAACATCCAAGTATCATGAGGTCTACTCTGACTGGAAAAAATGCTCAAGTGGTGATTAGTACAGAAATACTCACCCCAAACGGACTCACCATTGACCACCGTGCAGAGAAGCTGTATTTTTCTGATGGCAGCCTGGGAAAAATTGAAAGGTGTGAATATGATGGATCCCAGAGACATGTAAGTTAGCTAAGAATTTCTTGATTATAAATGTGAACACTGATATGTTTGGGAAATATATACTTTATACTTTCCTGAAATAAGTATTTCATTAGTTTTCAAAATAGCTAAGTGCTTAAAACAATTGAATTGAATAGTATATCCAGTGAAAAGGAAACCTGTGGATATTTTAAAACCCCGAAGATTATCTGTTACCAGATACAGCCCAAATCTTATATACTTTTCTAAAGAAGCAATAACTGAGTCTCTCCTACTTTTCAAGTTAATTGTATGTGGATTGGTAGATTACATGGCTTCAACTGTTATTTCTACTTTTTGTAAATTTGGATGAAATTAGTTTGCTGCTCTAGGATCAAAGGAGATTTGAAAAGAATGAACTAATTCGTGATCTCTGCTTGAGTTTTCACATAATGGAAGACCCTTTGAAGTGAGGGAAAAGGGGTTTCTTTCTGTCAAGTCATTCTCTGACTTGAGTTCCAAAATGAAATGTGAATAAAAGCATTGTTAGTCTGCTTGGAGAAGGCTTAACAGCAGCAATTTAGATGTTGATAAAATTCCAGTGCCTCCCTTACCAAATGAGGGCAGAAGCTCTTGGCAACTGGGAAAACTCAGGAGGTGGAGGGAGGGGGTTAAGATTTGAATTCTTGGTGCCTAAGCAATAGTACAGCTGGTAGAGCACCTGCCTTGCACAACACTGACCCTGATTGAATCACAGGCTTGCATATGGTACCTGGAGTCCAACCAGGTGAGATCTTTGAGCAAACAACCAGGAGTAAGTCCTTAACACTGTGAGTGTGACCCCAAAACAAAAAAAAAAAATGACAACCCCCCAAACATTCAAAAACAAGATTTGAATTGTTTAACCACTGTAGAAATGTACGCTCTTAAAGGCCATGCCCACAAAAAAGAATGATCATGAAATTCTTTAATTCTCCAATGCATAGAGGAATACCTGGGATGTGAGACCATATTTTCTTTTCTTTATGGGCTTGACAGAAAATGTGTGGACTTTAATGGACTGTATTACCATATTATACCTATTCCAATAATTCTATCTGAAAGTACTGAGGAAGACAGTAGAAACTGAACAAATCTGTGCATAGGTGTAGCAACATTATAGTGACAATGCATTAAATTGACTATAGATACAGTTATTCTATATATACTTATGTGTATGTATATGTATGTGTATGTGTATGTGTATATGTATGTATATATATGTGTATATGTATGTGTATATGTATATGCATATGTATATGTACATGTATATGTGTATACGTATGTGTATATGCATGTGTATATGTATGTGTATATGTATGTGTATATGTATTACTGAGAACTTACTAAGACCAAAATAACAGGATCAGATCTGAGATGCTAATTTCTGCTAAGGACAATAACTCTGCTCGGTGAATGCTGTCTCCAGTTTTTTGTCTATCTTTTCCAATTAATAGTTTTTTTTTTATCTTAGCTAAATAATTTGTCCAAAAGTTATAAATTTCCTTATGTAGAATTAATAGCTGACTTTCAGAATTATAATGAGGATATAGCACAAAAAAGTATACCCCAGAACATATCATGCAAATAATAAATGCATTTAGTATGTAATAATCACTATAGCTATTCAGGGTGGTTTAGTAGTGGTTGTTTTTTAATGTCTGCTTGTTCTATTGTTTGACATTTTAAAATACATTTCCTTCTCTTTATCATGAATTTCTCATAACTAGCTACTTCTAAGTGAAATTTCCTTCACATTTTATGAAATGTCTTTTATTACTTCTTCTAATTATATTCAGTGGCAATGAAATACATTGATTTTTATTTGTCTATTAGGTTCTATTTCTTTTTTGATTTCTACATTGTAGTCTAGCATGTTATATATCTTCAGTTGAAAAAAATTCTTGTAAGTTTTAATATACCAATAAATCCACAAGTAATATTATAGTTGATGGCTGTTAGAATTTGAAATGTAATAAATGTAATAAATATGTTCAAGTATTACTTTATTGTTTTGAGATATAATTCATAGTTTGTACCTCAATAATTTATAAAACTTAGCAGTGCTAGGTGTGAACCAAAGCAAAATGATCAGTAAAAGTAAGAAAAGTAATCATCATAATAAATGAATGTTATATTATTCATTATAATAATGAATCATACAATTATAATAATGAATTATAGTAATCATAATAATAAATGATGTTTAATTTAATATTACTTTCATCACTATTTTCTTCAGATATTGGCTTATTGGACTCATTGGTAACTAAAGTGTTCTTTAAATTATGCACTATTTTTTTAAGTTTTTTTCATGATATTACAATTAGAGCATAGTTATTTGTTCCTTAATCCCATTTTTCAAGTGACTCAGATTTCTGGATTTTCTGCTTTTAGTTATCTAATTTTTTGTGAACTATCTCTGTAATCTAACTATTTATATATATCTAATTAAAATTAAGTTTTATCTAATTAAACTTTAAGTTTCATCAGTAAATGCTCGAGATGAGAGCCTTCTACTGAGAATATACCACCTACACCACAGAGCCTGGCAAGCTACCTGTGTTTTATTTATTTGTTATGCCAAAAACTAGTAACAATTATGGACCTCAGTTCCATGACCTGAAGAATGGTTTAAGGCTCTTTCTGTCCCTGGAGCAAGCAGATGCCCTTGGGTTACACTTGCTTGTGACTGGACATATGGAGATGTTACTAGTGCCCACTTGAGCAAATTGATGAACAATGGGAAGACAGCGATACAGTGATATCTAACTTGAGCAAATTGATGAACAATGGGAAGACAGCGATACAGTGATATCTAATTAAATTCTTTTGCTAATTAAAATAAGTTAGGTAACCATAAAACTTTGGAACTAAGATTATGTTATAGGAGTGTGGTAAATTTCTATTATTGCTAGGAAAGTTTGAGATTCCCTGTGACTTATATTTCAAGATTTAATAAAAGCTATTTTTCTTGTAAGAAAAACACAATACAATTTCTAAACAACATCTAATGGTATAATTTATTTTGATGCCTTAGGAACTTCTAAAAATTCCTTCTGTGTTTTGAAAGCTTTTTATTAAATTTTTTAAGTGGATCAAACTTCTATTGTGGTTATTTAAGTCTTTCTAATATTCAGCTAATTTTTCTGGCAAATTATTTTTGAGCTATGTATGTATAAGGGAATGTAAATGTATAATCCAGTTATCTCCGTTTATCTCCATTTCTCATTAATTTTGTTTCTCATAGGCAAGGATACTAAGCTAATGAATATAAACTTTCATTCTTTTTTATTTTAAAGCATGCCACAAAATCAACATAATGAATTAATTTTTACATTTTTGGAATTTACTGTATTGGTAAGGTGTAGGGAAAGGTAAATCCATAGTTATAAAAATGGTATTTTGGAAGTAAAAGCATATTTATGAACATTGAAGATTTTCTGAAACAGGCTACTGAGTATAAATAAAAATTGTTCAAAAATCACTATCTCCTAAGGTAAAAAGCATGCAGAAATTATTCCGTGAGAGGGAGTTCTTTCGGAAGGAAACATTTTCTTTATCATTTTTAATTATCTGCTAATGTTTAACTTCATAAATGAATTTGAAAAGTTAAACTATTAAACTGAGACTTAGATGTTGATGTTCTGCCTAGTATTAAAAAAAAAGTTTATAATATAATAAATATGTATAAATTAAACCCAACTTGAAATCACTACAAGTGATATTTTTTTCTATTTTAAGCACCAGATTAATTGTTCTATTTTCATATTTACACATGAAAATTGTGCTCTTTTTTAGCAATCCATAAATTCATTTTGGTGATTTAGTTGTTAGGAGAAAATTATTTAATTTGTTTCTCTTTTTTTTTTTGTCCTATTTGTCATGTCTGCGTTCTGGTATCTGCTAGCACTGACAGGGCTTGAGACATCGTGATTATAGCCTTTTATGTGGTTACTCTCTAAGTGTTCATCATTTCTTGGAAAGCACCAGTTACCTCAGTGAAACAATCCTTTCCAAAAAAAAGATGTCATTTATATTCCTAGAAATTTCACTTGCAATATTTTTAACTCCAGACATGCTTTTTGTCCAAAGGTGTTTTCAGGTTATATTCTCATACAAAAATACAAAGTTCTAAGGCTTATGTTAAGAATGAATTGAATGCACCAGAACTGGCATCCTAAATCAAAATATTCTGATGTTTATTGGACAGTGACTAAGGCATTTACTTAAGCATTTAAGCTGACCCAGGTTCAATCCCCGGCACCGCAAAGATCACAGTGACTCTCAAGAAGTGATTCCTAAGAACAGAGCCTAGAGTGAGCCCTCAGCATCGGAGAGTGTGGCCAAAAAACAAACAAAAAAATTCATTTCTGATAAAATGATTTCTCTTTGCAATTTAAGAACAATTTTAAAGTAATAATCAAGTATAAGATAAGCCAGATAAATTAAAGAAGTAGCATGCTCTATTTTATTACACCAAATTTTTCCTCTCTACTTATATAATCCATTATTTTATCGCATGAATAATTAAGAAATTGTTCTTAATATATACTATCTTTCCCTCCCATCCTCCCTCTCTCTATATATATAATATGTATATTATATATGCATATATATATTTATAGAGAGTCTCTTCTATGTATCATATTTGAAACATAAACTGAAATTCACTTAGTTCATGGTACCCTGTGTCGTATGCAGTGTCCAGATGCTTGTTCCTGACCTCTGAATTTCCTATCTAGCACCTTTCTCCTTCCCTACATACCCCAGCCTTATTACCTGTAATTAAGAAAAACGCCATCAAAATTTCTACAATACCCCAAAGTAACAATAGTGTCTCCATTGAAAAAACTGCTAAGATGTTAAATGCCTTATTTACATTCTTATAGTTTCAATAAGATTTAAGCTTTTTTTTTTTTTCTTGATGACATCCAGTGGTGCTCTGGGCTTACTTCTTGCTAAGTTTTCAGGGACCAATCCTGGCAGCACTCAGGGATTATATGTGATGCTAGGAATCAAAACCAGGCCAGCCATTTTCAGGATAAGCACCCTACCTGCTCTATTATTTCTTTGGGCCTCAATAATGTTATTGATAAAGGCATGCATTAAAATCATATAAGCACACAAATAAATAGTAGTGGGGTGGATTGGTACAAATCCTGAAGAGATCTAGAAGATTTGCATTCTGGCAGACAAAAGAGATTGCACAGAGTTTCATGAAGCAGTAATTCACTGTATCACTGTCTTATCGTTTATCTTCGATTTGCTCGAGCGGGCACCAGTAACATCTCCATATGACCTGTCTCATGCAAGTAGAGCCCAAGGGAACCTGCTTGCTCCAGGAACATAAAGAGCCTCAAACCATTCCATCAGGTCATGGGAATGAGGTCTATAATTGTTACTGGTATCTGGCATATCAAATACGACATGGGTAGCTTGCCAGGCTCTGCCGTGTGGGTAGCATACTCTTGTAGTCATCTCAAAATCCAGCATTTATTGATGAACCACACAGCCGCAAGAGGCCAAGTGAGCCGGGCTGTGATAGGCTGGTCTGCTGGGTGGAGTTCTGACGAGGTGGAAGTCCGGATGTGGAAAATGGAGGCCCCTCATGGAGTGGGGAGTCGTCTGGCTTGTTGTGAGGCTCTGCTGGGGTGGTGGGCCAGGGCTAGGTACCTGCCATCACTCCCGGGCACCTTATGAGTGGCTGGGCACAGTGAGAGTCAGTAGCAGCTCTTCCCCATGTCTGTCTCAACAGTAATTATGTGTCAGAAATGAGCAAAAGTTAGTTAATACAGACACGGATTAAGCTTTGACTCATATATATATATAAGTAAACTTGAGCCATATTTTTCCTGTAAATATGATCAATATTTTCTGCCTTGCATGAGATATTTTGAAGAGATAAGCTAACTATATGCAATCTGTAACTTGATAATAATTAAAAACAAATAAATCTTATAATATTTCCATTTAGCAAAACAAATTAAAAATAATTTACTAAGTATAATGTGGTAATTATATTTACTGCACACATCTATTCTATAAAAATTATATCAATTACAATAAATCATAGATTCACTCACCCCTCATTGCCTCTTCTATAGGATTACTAACATCTGGGAAAATTGTTTTCTATTTATAAATTTCAGGAGGAACTAAGCCAAAATCTTGGGATAGGGTTACATTGAGCAGATATTTCTGAATCATTGAGTAAACTAGTGAGTAAAGTAAATTATACAACTACATCCCTGGGTAAAATTAAAAAGCAGAAAGCTTTAAGAATTTAAGAAAGAAAGAAAAGAAAAAAAATAACCAGAACTTAGCCCTAACAAAGGCCTCCAGACATTCAGGGGCATTTTTTTAAGTCTGCATAACTGATATTCATATTTAGTGAGATAGAATATTATTGCACTATTTAATGTTTTTTTTTTTCTAACACAATCCCACTGATTTATATCCACATACATTTCAGTGGTGGTTCAGCTTGGTTAGTCATGCAAATTAAACGGTTATGAAAGTTGGACTCTGAAAACAGAGATGTTTTTTTGGAGAAGAATAATGGTCAGTATTCAGAGAAACCAGTTTACTCACCCAGAAAATAACTTGGTGTCCCTTCTAATCTGATACTGGTAGTGATGAAGTAAGTTAATATTTATTGAAAATTTCCCCGATTTTTTATATATCAGAATGAATTTTAAGGAGTCCAGGAACCACCAGTTTCAGCAGCCTCACGGTCGGGGTTTGTAAGCAAGTTAAAAAAAAATGTTTACCAGGGCTGGAGTGATAGCCCAGCGGTAGGGCGCTGTGCCTTGCACGCGGCCAGCCTGTGCCGGCCTGGGTTCGATCCCCGGCATCCCATATGGTCCCCTGAGCACCGCCAGGAGTAATTCCCTGAGTGCAGAGCCAGGAGTAACCCCTGAGCACCACCGGTGTGACCCAAAAAGCAAAAAAAAAAAAGTTTACTAAGGAAATTCATTTTACACACACTTGAACACGCACAACTTATACAGAAATATGATTATTTTTACTCAATTAGTTTTGCTTGCAGAAACAAAGAAATAATTGTGTTAAATAAGTGTTTTAAAAATATTTTTTTTTGGATGGATCAGGATAGTGTTCTGCTAAGTGAAATGGGTCAGAGATTGGGACAGACACAGAATAATTTCACTCATTTGCTAGGTATAAAGAAACATAGTAGGGGAGGAACTAATACCCAACAGCAATGGAAACAAAGTGCAGGAGAACTGGCCCTTAGTAGGAATCTTGCCTATTTGGGGGTAGGGAGGCTTGGTTATGGAAGGGAGCACTATTACAATGTAGAAGGAAATGGTTGCTCCAAACAAGACAGAGTGCTGAAAGACTATAAGATATCTGATACCTTCTCAGTAATAGTATTGACTATCGTAAAACACCATACTAGTAGGAAAAAAAGAGAGAAAGGGAAAAGTCCCTGCCATAATGAAAGACTTGGGGCCAGGAGGAAAACAGGCAACATTGGTAGAGAGAAATGCGTTCACTGTATCACTGTCTTCCCGTTCATCATTGATTTGCTCGAGTGGGCACCAGTAACATCTCAATACGGACCCCTCTCTCATATAAGTAGAGCCCAAGGGCACCTGTTTGCTCCAGGAACATAAAAGAGCCTTAAACCATTCCATCAGGTCATGGGAATGAGGTCTATAATTGTTACTGGTATCTGGCATATCAATACGACACGGGTAGCTTGCCAGGCTCTGCCGTGCGGGTAGCATACTCTTGTAGTCATCTCAAAATCCAGCATTTATTGATGAACTGCACGGCTGCTTGCGGCAGCGCAAGCCAGGCTGTGATAGGCTGGTATGCTGGGTGGAGTGCTGACCAGGGTGGAAGTCCGGATGTGGAAAATGGAGGTCCTCATGGAATGGGGGGGTCATCTGGCCACAACCAGAGAGAAGTGCCAGAAAGAATTGGTTTGGAATGTTTTCCACCGGAAACTCAATCATAAATAACTCTGCAATTCACAGTGATTCAGTTTAAAATAATGGAAGGAAGGAAGGAAGGAAGGAAGGAAGGAAGGAAGGAAGGAAGGAAGGAAGAAAGGAAGGAAGGAAGGCAGGAAGGAAGGAAGGGAAGGAAGGAAGGAAGGCAGGAAGGAAGGAAGGAGGCAGGAAGGAAGGCAGGAAGGAAGGAAGGAAGGAAGGAAGGAAGGAAGGCAGGAAGGGAAGGAAGGCAGGAAGGAAGGAAGGAAAATGTTTTACTTTGTTTCAAAGTAATCTCATTGACTTTAAGAGATATCTCAAATGTACAAGGATCCAAGTTTGATCCTTGACACCACATACCCAGTATCCAAGCATTTCGGGACTAAATCTGGAACGACCAGGTATATAATTGGTGTCCTCTGATCACCTCTGTGTTGAACTCGTTGGTCATCAACATGGTTGGATCTAAGCAGTATTAGTGAACAGTCCTAGTACTAAGCCTCCAACACAGTGGGCGGGGTATCACTAGGTATCACTAGCATTTCTGATCACTGATGGGAACAGTCCAAATTTTTTTCATTAATTAAGTCAGTTAATTAAAAAGTAGAATCACTTGTATCACTTGTATTCCTGTTGTTCATCGATTTGGTTGAGCGGGAACCAGTAACATCTCCATATGTCCTGTCACATTCTAGTGTAGCCCAAGGGCATCTGCTCGCACTGGAACATGAAGAGCCTCAAACCATTCCTTCAGGTCACTAGAATGTGGTCTATAATTGTTACTGGTTATTGGCATATCACAGGTAGCTTGCCAGGTTTTGCCATGCGCTTGGTATACACTCAGTAGTAGGGTCTCATCTTGTGCAATGGGGGAGAAGCAGCTTTCCTCTTGGGTGGATCTCTGACTAGCTGTGAAGTCTAGATGTTGTAAATGGCAACCCTCATGGTGTGGGGGTTCCTCTGGCTTTTTTGGGATAGGAAAAAAAAGCCAGGCTTTATTTTTAATACTAGATTAAATTAAAATATATATAAATATAATATATAAATATAAAATTTATATATAAATATATATTTTAGATAAATATATATAAATATAAATATAAAATATATATAAATTAAAAATAAAT
>JAJIBD010001003.1:320000-505164 GCA_021461705.1 Cryptotis parvus | reverse complement strand
GCATCCCATATGGTCCCCCGAGCACCGCCAGGAGTAATTCCTGAGTGCAGAGCCAAAAAAAAAAAAAAAAAAGGGGGGGGAAATATTGACCTTAGGGAAAGCTATGATGAGATAGCTTCACTTTCCATTTTTTACTATAAAGACGATTGTGTTATAAATCCACAAAATGTATTGATTCTTGTTCCACTGTTTATGATTTTCATAACTTCAACTATTATAGTTTTATTTTAAATATTTTCCTTTCTTTTCTTTATCCCCAGCTTTTTGGAATTCTCAGTGGAGGTGGATCTCTGGATTCTTAGGAATATTATGCCTTTCACTGATGACAGGAATTTTGTTGAATAAGTGTAAGTTTTTCTTACACTTCTTGGATATGTATATTCTGATAAATTCATTTCATTATAAATATTAAATTTTACTAACATGTAATATTTTCATCATAAGCTAATTAATTTTTAATTATCTTTGCAGCAAATTTTAATGAAAGTCCTAAACCAACCATCTTACCAGGACCCACTGAAGAATTGCAAGAAGGTAGAATTCAAGCTTTGGAACATACTGACAGAATAAAAAATATATTTCACGTTTTTTGTCATAAAGAAAAAGGATTTCACATAGCTATGCAAGTGAATCTAGAATGGCAGATTTCCTAGTTCTCTACTATAAAAATTATAAATTACATTGAATATGCAAGTTCATGTATTTATATGTAAGTTGTTAAGCATATTGAGTTAGAATATAATAACATAATTTTTCCTTTATGGGTACTCATGTTTAAATGACTGATCGAAACCAAATTGCATTAAATATTAATTAACATAAATTTTTTTCTATGATTTCTAAGGGCCCATATTTATATTTGATTCTGCTTTTTTTCATTACTCTCAATGTGGTAAAAAATTTCTGATATATATATTTGGTACATATATGTTTATAATGCAAATAAATGTATTTTTATTATATGTATTTACCTTATGCCCCCAAAACATCAATAAATGTTTTTTTTTGAATGGGTAAATAGCCTTTGAATGAGTAACAATTCAGAATCTCTTAATTCATCAGTGATATCTTTTTCTTAGGTTATTCTGACTGTTGTTTCTGTCAGGAAGGCTGGATTGGATACCAATGTAACTGTTACTTCTTTCCACTGAGCGGGAAAGTTGGGAAGCAAGTAGGAAAATCTGTGAGTCTAAGAACTCCAGTCTCCTTCAGATGGACAGCAAAAAATGAACTGGCACGTATTTCATTCTATTTTTCTACATTTTCTGAATAAGGAAAATTACTATGCATATAAACTGAATAATGTTTATAATGCATGGTTTTTATAATGTTTCTAATGCATGGTTTTTATAATGCATGGTTATTTTGAATAGTGACATGAATTTTCTTTATCCTGAAAAAATCATTATAAAATCTACATAGTATTTATTCAAAGATATATATTATAGAAAAATTTTGATTCAATACAGTATGAGAGAATTTTTAAAAGAGAATCAGAAGATCTATAAGGGAAAGGGTATAATTTTTGTTATATAAATACCAACTGAACAAATTTGTAATTCTAGTTTTTTAATTGAGTGTATAGCTACTTTAGTAACTACTTGTATTTTTGGATGTATTTTAGAAATGATATGAGAACGATGATCATGAAAATTCCACTTCATTATGTAGTAGTGCTTTCCAGGCAGTGCCCCTGGGAGCTGACCGTTATCCCCTGACCTAGTCTCTCTTTGTGCATCTGCCCTGCCATGAGGGCCTGCGGATCAGTCCTCACGCTGGCAGTGTGGTGCTGCACTGAACAGTGCTGGTGCCATCAGATTTACTCAGCAATACTTGGGAGTATGGGGGGGCACATGATGCCTGAGATTATACTTGGAGACTAGTGCAGATAAGGCATGTGCTAAAATACATTATAATAAATAATAATAAAGTTATTATTTTATACTTAAATTGTTGCTACACTATGTCCAACTTTGAGCTATCTCTCCAACTCCCAAAACCCAACTTTTTTTATGTTTTCCCTTGTTCTTTCATGAAGTGGTTGCAAATGTTGACTTCCCACCTCTTTGTTATTGCTGCAATGACTGTGGGTCCCACATATTAAGTGTAGACTTGCACACAATTGGTTGTGTTGCTAACATACTTGGTTGTGATGCTCCTGGGGATCCTACACTTCCCAGAAGTAAAAGCCTAGCAACTCCTTAACAAGTTCAATAGGAATCATCCTAAAAATACGTCTCCTTATCACATCTGACACTTGAGCACATCGTTTACCCACATGAAGAACCCAACTCTTAAGAAAAATAAAAATTCTACTAGCTGCACCAGAATTCAGGATACCGTTGATTTGGATCCAGTTGATTTGGGATCCGGCTTTACTAAATCTGTGAAAGAAGTGACTCTAGAAAATGTTGACTCCCTTCTAAGTATTTTTGATTCCTCTGGAAATGATATTTTATTATAGATTTTTACTATAAATCAATGGGGCCAAATAGTGAGAAATGAGAGCCAAGAAGTGATACTTTCTAAAGTAGAAGCTAAACCAGAGTTTGGGTTGTGGGTTTGAGAGGCAGACTCAGTTTCTGATGGTCATTTTCTTAAGTAGACATTATTCTCTACATTCATTCAGATTAAATGGACATGCCTGACTTTTGTTTCCCTGGCAGGATTTTATCAGGAGCAATCGGTACTTTTACTGGACTGGAGTTTCTTACAATATGGATAGCAGCGCCTGGTTGTGGCTGAACGGCTCTGCCGTCTCTCTCCATCTGTAAGTTTCTGGACCCTCAGGACTTTTCTATTTTTACTGGGGTTTATCCTTAGAGATTCATACGAGATGTGATACCACCGAATGTTCTAAAATAATCTGCTCTGAGCTTGAGAGTACAAAAAAGTATTCTAAACAAAATAGCAATTTCACCACACCCCTAAAAGTACAAGTTTATGCTCAGTTGACACTACACACTTGCAGCTGTGCCATAAAATCTCTCGGTACAGCTACAAACCTCTTGCTCTCAGTCCATCATGGCTGTGTGAGCCCATGTCCAGCTGTCAGCTTCACAGATGGTGTCTATAGAATTCAGAGCATTATTTTATTTATTTGCTGGATCCTAAGATTCTTAGCACTATCATATTTCAAATATTCTTTGTTAATTTTTATATTTGCAATCATCAAATCTCATTTTCATTCTTAGTCATTGGATTTGCAACCTCACAATAGCAAACTTGATTTTGAATTGATTTTTAGACTAGATTAGCTAATGTACCTTTAACAAAATGAATGGAATATATATTTAAATGAAAAAAAATAAAATTTCTGACCTCCTTGATATTGATTTTTGAAGTAATCACAATGCTGTTATAATATTCTATTCTGAAACTGAAAACTGAAGCTATAGAAACAAAAAGAATTATGATGATCAATACATCAATATTATTATAGTCCTTTGGAAAGCTTTCAATGTAATTCAAATAGCACCCCTGAATATTTTATCTCGTTTTACCATCTGTCAACTTTTGATTTTTTAAATTACAGATTTGAAGAACTTCAAGATTTCGACACAAGGAATTGCATATTGTATAAGCCAAATGAAGGTTTTTTGGATGAATCCTGTGCGACACCAAATAGTTACATCTGCAAACAAAAGCTTAAATAGGTGTTTCTCCTAGTGAAAGGGTAGGGCATGTAGGTTCACAGATACTAAAAATGTGCTTTTTAATTTTATACTAAAATCTATTTTCTGGAACTGTAGAAGAAGAGAGAAGAAGACACGCTATCTGTGTCGTATTCAATGTGCCAAGAACAGTAACGATGACAGATCTCATTCCCACGACCTGAAAGAATGGTTTGAGGCTCTTTGTGTTCCTGTAGCAAGCAGATGCCCTAGGGCTGGACTAGCATGAGGCAGGGATGAATGGAGCCGCATTGGTGCCCGCTTGAGTAAATCAATGAACAATGGGAAGACAAGTGATACAAGTGATCTATTTTCTACTTCTGGAATATCTGTCTGATATTTCAAAATGTGCCCTATATAAGTTAGAGTTGTGTTTTTTAAATTTAATTTAAATTGTATACACTAATACATACCTGGAATTATGTAGCTTCAAGATAATAAATTTTTGATGCAACACATACGTCAATATTAAATTTAAAGTTTTATGTGTGTTTTATAAATTCCTGTGGATAAATTTAAATAAAATGATTTAAATTTAAATAAAATGATTTAAATTTAAATAAAATTAATTTAAATAAAATTAATCTATGATTCACATAGATTAATTCTAGCTCAGAATGTCATAGTCAATTTAAAGTCTACTTTCAGTTAACCTGAAATTATTTTGAATATTTATATGTGACACGTTTTAATTAGGATAATTTCACTATTACGTGTCTATTTCTATAACTATCTAAAAACAAAAAGTTCCCTATGGACTTAATGGATAGTAGCAGTAACTTTCTCCCCACGTTGAGAGAGAGTTCTCATAGTTGCTTCTTGAAATAACCTCTCAGCTCCTTTCTGCTATTCACTGTCTGGGACTCCATTAACCATCTGTTTCATCAGCTACTGAAGATTTATAGTTGTGATGGAGCCTCTTCAGCTTTTCTAAATCTCATTTCTCAGCCATCTTCCACTTTCAGTCATTTCTGTATTTTTTTTTTTTTTTTACTTTTTTATGGGGGTCACACTCAGAGATACTCAGTGGTTATTCCTGGCTCCGAACTCAGGAATTACTCCTGACAGTGCTTGGGGGGACTATATGAGATGTTGGGGACTCGAACTCGGGTTGGCCACATGCAACGCAAACGCCCTACCCACTGGACTATGATCCGGCCCCCATTTCTGTATTTCTATTTAGCCTCATTCTTTTCTCCACAGCAACTGCCCTATTTTTATATTTTAGATAATATTTTACTTAATTCATTTCTTTATTAATTCACTAATTCATTTATATCGAGAACAATTTTTATCTAATAGATATATAGCTAAAGTATTTTGTCAGCTACTTAATTCCCTCCCTGAGTCATATATATGACTTTCTCTGGTTTCTTATGATAGTAATGACAGTTATTTTAAATTCTTTGTTAGGCAACAATTTTGTGTTTAAGTGTAATTGTTTTTTTTTTAAATTTCCTTTTTGTGATGCTTTGCTGCCTTGATATTTCATATCCTAGCATGTTTTCCTGTTATATTTGGATCCATAAATAATTAGGTTCCTTTCTTCTTATATCCAGTAGATGGTGCTGATGTTGTGACTTTAGTTTTCGATCTATATCAAGACAATGAGTGCGTGTTGAAGGAAATGAGAAGATTGTGTGTCTCCCTGTTAAACTTGTCCAGGTCTAACCCAACATGCAAAGCCTGTATAAGGATCTTCCCTTTCTCTTTCCCTCTCTCTTGCTTATTCGCTCTCACTGTCTCAGAGCTACATGGTGCCTAACAATGTTGTTTGTAGAAAAGATTTTTGTCTGAGTCTCTCTGGTCTTATATTGACTTTCTCACTGGCAATAAAGTCCTAGTTGAGTTGTAATTGTGGAGTCCATTGTCACTTAAAAGGAGGAAACGCTAATAGACACTGCACTGTGGTGTTGACATCATGCCTCCAGTTTTCAAACCGTTACTGCAATAGTATTGATTTAAAATATGTTATAGGCTTGAGGCATACAGCAATATGATATGATATCTATATATACCATGTCATGGTTAACACCAGAACTCTAGTTTTCATCATCCACCCTACTAGGAACCCATCAATCAACTTACGTAATCCTTCTTTTCCCCATCACATCTGGTTAACCATCAGTGGTTTGACTCTGCGATCTAAATGTTTGGGGTTTTAGGGTTGTTCATTTGTCTGTTTCCTATTTAGGAGCTGATGCTCGCATATGCTTTCCAGGGAGGCTTTGGAACCTCCTATTGAATCACAGCCCAGTGGGCAGACCTGATGGATTAATACTCAACATGGTGAGGATGGGATTCAGGCCCTGGGGTGCTGTTGTCCCCGGCACCACGGTGGGTGGGTCTCAGATGCTATGTGGTGTCAAGATTAAAGCAATGGTTCCAACTGTGCACTTCAGGCATTTGATCTGCATCCCTGACTCTAATTTCATATTTGACTTTCTGTATGTGGGTGGAGTTACACTACATTTACATTTTTCTATCTGAAATTTTACTTGGCCACAATTCTGAATGCCCACAACATGTTGTTTCCCATAAGAAGATGTTTATTCACATGAGAGCTAAAAAAAAAGTTTCTTCATATGAAATAAAACTATATGGATGGAATGAATTCTTTCTCACCTTCATTATACATTCATGAGTTTGTGTGGGCATTTAGATATGCTGCTAAATCTTTTAAATAATGTTGCAATGGTAATATGATTCCTTTTAATTCTTGACATATAAAATGACAATTTGATGATAATCACAATCATGTAAGAAAAGAATTAGGGTCAGAATTCTCAAGCAACACAGTAGACATAATGAATGCAAATAGGAGTCTATGTTTATTGTGTGAATTCAAATGCACTTTATATTAGCAGCAGAATGTTGGATTTTTCATTTAGTTGCTTTGTGCCATATGATAGAATTTGGTCTATTGGCACTTAGATTATTGCTGTTAGGAAAATTGTTGTCACTTTTCTATCAAAATTTAGGGCTTTTTACAAGTTAATGAAAGAACAAAGTGCTTTCCTGGGCTCAGACTACCAGACTACCTGTTTGATCTCCAGCAACTTCCCAACGGCTCCCCAGCTTATCCAGGACTAAGTCCTAAACATAGACACGTGTGGTGCAAAAACTGAATGGATATAAGTACCTATCCCAGAGCTGTCAGATGTTTTGCTGTTTCTTTCTGTCCACGCAGCAGCTTATGGGCGATGCCAGGAACTTTTCCTGCAGTGAAAATTGCAGTGTCTGGTTGTGACAGAATGTCTCTTTCTCCCTAAGTGTATGATTTTTTGGAGATCAAAGTCATTTTGGTTCAATGTGTGCTTATCTTTATACTTTTAAGACACATGAGCTTTTGACCAACAATTGACCAATTTGTCACCTCTGTGTGTCAGTCCAAAGTGAGAACCTAATGGTCCACCCGAGATGTCACCACAAAGAGTTTCCAGTTACACGGAGTTCAAAAGCCACAGCTGCTGCCGACACACTTGTGCAGAGAGTACATGAGGCTCTTCGCCTGCCTGCTTCAGTCTTGAGTCATGACTTACTAATTAGAAGAGACGTACATTAAGAATGAAATGCTGAAACTTTGAAACAACATAACTCCTCTTTACACTACGCCCTTTAATCAGCTGTTCTTGTTCTATAAAATCAGAATATACTAATTTTTACCTGAGACATCACTATTTTTGAGTGTTTTGTGTGCATTGTGTGGGTGCAGACATGCCATCTTATAAAATACTCATAAGATAAAGTCAAAGGATAAGAACAGTCTGAATATATCAAAAAATCTTACATTCTTCAATATTTTTCAATATTATAAGTGAACTATTTTTGAGTTAACGTCAATTTGTTTTTTGCCACTGGGTTTTACCATTTTCCAGTAACTGAAGAAAGTTATTTTTTGATGCCTTTAAATTTAGGCAACAACAATAACAAAAATCCAAAGCTTTCTTATAATATATCCCTGGTCAATATTCATGATTGAATTTGCAATTGCTAAAATTGCTGCTGTAAAATGACAACTTTTTTAAAAAAGACACAATCTATATTAAAATACTAACTTTAGCACAAGAATATTCAGAGGTAGGTCAAATTTAAATGGGTTCCTATTGCAAATAATTATTTTGCGTGATCTTCACAACCTAGTAATTCAAATAAATATTTGCAACCAAAGGAAAATTGTTGGTTTCCTTTCTTTTTTATTCCTTTTTCAATTCTCTCTTTCTCCTTTTTGCCCTTCCTCTTTCTCTCTTCCCCTTTCCTTTCTTTTCGATTGCTTTCTTGCTTCTTTCATTTTTGGAAAGGAAACAAACTGGGCTACACCCTGCAGTGCTCAGTGGCTATTTCTGTCTCTGTTCACTCAGGGATGGCTGCATGTGTAGCAAGTGTTTTACCTTCTGTACTATCTCTCTGGTCCCAATCTCGCTTTTCTTGAAACTTCAAAAGAGCTAAGTTCTTGCATGTAATCATTTTCAAGAATAATTCTTAAAAAACTGAGGTCATATAATTGTGGTTATACAATGTTTTGCATGTGGTAAGATTAGCAAAATTACAGTTTTTAAACACTGAAAAACTGTAAATAAAACTGCTGGATCAACATAAAGTCAATGAATTATGCTACTGTCAATATCTATGTTTGTGTTTTATACTCTAGTTGTATAAAATTTGAAAATCAGCAAAACTGAGTATAAGATATAGCACACTAATACTCCTTATTTTAGCAACTTCTGTCAAACGATTTTTACTTCAAAGTAAAAAGATGAAAAAGCAGAGGTAAACAGAATACAGTCTATTTTATTCTATAGCTATTAGCAAAGTAAATAATATTATTTAAAGGGGTCAAGTATTTCCCCTTAGAAAAGTTTATCCCCTTAGAAGTTCAGTGCCACAAATATTCTGTGTCCAAAGAGATTTTATCTGCTGCTCATTTGAGTATTGTGTGTGGGTAAGTTCTCTCTCTTGTCACTCTCTTTATATATATATATATATATATATGATATATAAATATATACAGATATTTATATATCACATATATGTGTATATAAATGTGAATTATTTTCATATATAAAATATGGCTATATAATATACTTAGATAATAATTTTATCTATATATCATATGCATAAAGATGCATTTTAATTTGTATATCTCATAAATATTTGTACAGGACTATCTCAGTAATATTTGTAACAAACATCTTACTTAAAAATTTCCTTAGGAAATGTTTACACTACAAAAATAGCCTTGCATTTTAACAAATTATGCTTCATTTAACTACCTTTTAGATTTGAAAAGTACCTGAGCATTTTATGTGATGCAATTAATTTAAACAATTTATATCGTTTCTTATTAAAATACAAGAACTTAAAGTAAGGAATTTTAAGAAAAAAATTTAATATGTCCTGATTTTAATGAAATTTGTGTTATGGAAATTTAACCTGAATTTCTTGCTTTGAAGACCATGATTCATGCAATGAATGCTTTCAAATTTTACCAACACAGAATCACCCTTGCGGAGGTAACTTTAATTCTTTCCATTTCATTTTATGTCTTACTTGCTCTTGCTAGGCTCTTTGTCATTTGTCCTTTTATCCTGATCACTCCAGAAATGACTTTCCATGAATATAATGGTTCATACTACAAGATCATGTTTTTTATACAGGGACAATATGTTTCAGTAGTCTTGTATTAACTTCATTATTAATAATGTTATTATATATCTTATTTTAATAATAAAAATAAACATATTAATTTTTAATAATGCTTATTCAAACAGAGTACTTCAAGCACAAGTTCAACACACAGTTTGGTATCATTATATCACCACATGATGTGCCAAAGCAGATTACAGGAATCCCTTGACTTCTGAATGGACCACTTATTTCCAACTGAAAACTGTTTTTCTTTTTATGAAAGCAAACTTGAACTTATGTATAGAAAGATGCAGATCATAAAGAATGCATTTGAAAACATTTGAGGTTTAAAATAAGTTATTTTTTCTTCTTGAGAATTTAATTTTGTTTACATTCTGCTAGAAAACAGGAACATTCTTAAAATTAGTAGCATGGAAGGTTTTGCTGTGAAAATCAAGTATTTATTTCATATTTGTTGAATGTTGTTCCTGCCCCAAAGAGAACCAAAAACTTTTTAAATTTTTTTTTTATCATTTTTCTTTATGAGTATATAGAGAAGTTTTGGGATTTTTTTTTTCCAACCCAAAGGTGATACTTAAACTTTTTTGCCTCACCAAATCAAGGTCCAGGATACATTTTTACCCTCCAAATAGAATTCTATAATGTTTTTAATTATAATTGTCACTTGTCACTTGTCTTCCCATTGTTCATCAATTTGCTCTAGTGAGTGCCAGTAATGTCTTCATTCGTTGGGAATGAGGTCCATTATTGTTACTGTTTTTGGCATATCAAATACACCATGGATAGTTTTCCAGGCTCTGCCATGGCTCTGGGTTCATCCCAGGGGGCCCAGTCTTTTTCTGTGTCAGACCATCAACCATCCAGGGCCCACGGGCAGAGCCCTGGGTGTAGACAAGCCTGTCTCCTGTCTGCCACTGCTGACACAGCCGGGCACCGCAGCTATGTTACTAGCATTTTTAATATTGAAGGAATTACAGTATATTACAATAAATGGGTATTCAATGATTTAAAGTATCATAAAAAGTAAAAACAGCAGGTTCTTGTCCACTTATGTCAGACAAAAGAGAAGAATAACTAGAATTTCCTTGAAGCTGCAAATACTTGATTCTTTTGCTCAGAGAGGAGGTGGTTTCTTCTGATGTTGACCCAATTCCAGATGATTCAAGACCCTATTTAGGAAAAGAGCAGATTTAAGTGACAGGTACTGCTGCCAACACAGTTTCTCCCCAGCCTGGCCTTTCCAATCAGTAACACCAGCTGATGCTCTGACTTCTCTCTTGTCTCACCACTCGCCCTCTTCCTCACGATACCATAAGCTCATTCTTCTTTCTCTCCTCTCAAGGTGTTCTTCCTAATCTTGGGTCAACAAGCACTTTGTTCCTATAGCATTTTAGTTAGTTTTTCACCTGGAGCCACGAAAAGTCTTGCACATGGGAGAAGAAATGCTGGGGTTTATAAACCAAGTCCTGAGATACATTGTCACGTAGGCCTCTGGAGCAGATCTACGAGGAAAGATGCTTCCTGGCACACAGCAGCAAAACTTGGCTTCATTATTACAAAAGTTTATGCTTGGGGTGGGGGTGAGGGGCAGGAGGGAGAGAAAATAAAAGGTATAGAGAGCTTTTAATTTCACAGACACTGAGAAATCTTATTTGAGTCCAATCTTTTGGTTTGGTCTATAGGAACAACTTCCTAGAAATTAGGAAAAGAAGCAGCTAAAGACTTATTTGACAGTTTTGTGTATATGTACATGTGCATGTGTGTATTTCTGTGTGTGTGTGTGTGTGTGTGTGTGTGTGTGAATATCAAGGCTCAAGGAAGCTGGGATCTACTACCAGCGAGTCTCAACTCATCAGATCAGAAGATCACTGTGAGAGCCCTACAGTTTCCAACACCCCTGGGACCACCTTGTAAATGCTCAAGGGACAGAGCACAGGGACTGAACATGGTCGAGCATATGCACAGTGGGTCTGAGCGATAACACAGCGCTACTGCCATGAGTAATTCCTGAGCGCAGAGCCAGGAGAAACCCCTGAGCATTACTGGGTGTGGCCCCAAAAGGCCAAACAATAAAAAGGATATGCACAGTATCTGTCTCTGATAGATATGAGAGACAGATATGGGGCAGAGCTGCTACTTGCTCTTCCTGTTCCCAGCCGCTCACAAGGAGCCCAGGAGAGATGGCGGGTTCTAGCCCAGCAGAGCCTTGCAACAAGCCAGACGACTCCCCCCCCCACTCCATGAGGGCCTCCATTTTCCACATCCGACTTCTCTCCGTCAGAACTCCACCCAGCAGAACAGCCTATGACAGTCTGGCTCGACGTGGGCGCTTCCGCTGCACGGTTCATCATTAAATGCTGGACTTAGCGATGACTGCAAGAGTATGCAACCTGCACGACAGAGCCTTGCAAGCTACCCGTGTTGTATTTGATATGCCAAATACCAGTAACAATTATAGACCTCATTCCGAATGGATTGTGGCTCTTTATGTTCCTGGAGCAAGCAGATGCCCTTGGGCTCTACTAGCATGAGACAGGACATATGGAGATGTTACTGGGGCCTGCTCGAGCAAATCGATGAACAATGGGAAGACAGTGATACAGTGATGCACAGTATATCCTTAACCTCTGTGCACAGTATATCAAATATCATATCATATTCGATATGCCTAATACCAGTAACAATTATAGACCTCATTCCCATGACCTGATGGAATGGTTTGAGGCTCTTTATGTTCCTGGAGCAAGCAGGTGCCCTTGGGCTCTACTTGCATGAGACAGGACATATGGAGATGTTACTGGTGCCCACTCGAGCAAATAGATGATGAACGGGAAGACAGTGATACAGTGATCCTTAACCTCTGTGCTATTGCCCAATCTGAGATAGTCTGCTCTTAAGTGGGGGTGGGTGGTGAATTTTAATTTACAGGTTCTTAATTATGGATCAATATCCCTACACTCAAGACTCTCTTGGACTACATCTTTAGCATTTGAAATTCCCACTGGTAAAGACAGTTATGGAAAAATGTGTAAATTTAAATGTCAATATATTATCAGATGATTTAATACAGCAGGTAATTACAGTAACTAAAATATAATTAATTGTTTTTGAGCAGCTGTAATTAAGTTTAAAGAAATGGAGGGGCCAGAGCAAAAGCACAGCAGGTAGCACATTTGCCTTGCACAAACCCCGCGTGCAAACCAGATGTTCTGCCTTTCCCCAGGAGTGATCTCATCTGGGAGCAAGACAAATGAATAAGTCTTTAGCACCTCCAGGAGAGCTCGGTCCCCCAAAGGAATGAAAACCAACAACAACAAAAAGGACTTTTTAGCCTTTAAAGAAGGAAGAATAAAAGTAGGCTTTAAACTTACTGAAGCAATTGGTGAGCACAGGGTTGTGTGTGTGTGTGTGTGTGTGTGTGTGTGTGTGTTGATGTATATTCATGGAATGGTAACAGATGTCAATTTTCCTCTCTCCTGATATCTTCCTTCTGTAGCTGAGACAATGAAGCATATCAGAAACTCAGAACTAATAATGGAGGTGCTAATAGGTCTATTCCCAGGAAGGGAGATGAAAATCTATACAATATATAACCCAAGAGTCAGAAGCCAGATTAAATACATTGCTGGATTGATATAAATTGCGGAGAGACTGACTTTGTTTCAATCACAGTGACTATGGAAAACTACCTACATCTTTTTATCCTTAGTTTTCTCACTAGTTAAATATTCATGAAGTTCATGAATCTTCATTAATATGCTTTTTGTAAAAATACATGAGCTATATTTTATAGATAAGTGTTTTTCTTGTATTTTAGCACAGGGTAAATAAAGTGTGCTTATCGTTATTAAAAAGAGGAAAATACTTTGTGCATTAACCTTTGGTTTTCCCATTTTCCAAAAATTTTAGAATGATTTTGATGTTGAAACATTAAGACAAAACACCAGTCTCCCCTTTCATGATAGTGGAAATATTGATGTGACGCAAAACACAGTGAGTTTCCTGTATTGTGGTTCTAGAACACTTTAGAAGTCAGTGATTTTAGCTCTTGTTCATAGTATAAACAGGTCTCACTGAGACATGATCCAGGAACTTTATTTAAATACATTTTTTTCTTTTTCTTTTTCTTTAGATATCTTCCGACACTGCCTTTGGAGTCCTTCACCTCTCGCTCACTCAAAAAAACAACAACATCAGCCTTTTGAACGAGCCACTTCATCCTTGTCTAATATACTGAGACACCATTTCCCATGGCAGGTATGTGTGGACCAAGTGATTAATTAAGAATCAAAATAGTGGGGAATATGTCCATGTATATTGCTAACTTTGGAGCGGGCTCTTGAAAACAAGTGACCTTTAATTTTTCTCTGTTTTTTACTGATGCTTTGTTAACACAGAGATTATTTTATGAAGTTTCTTGAACAGTTTTAAAAAGTTACTTATAGTAGGGAACACTGTAATCCTGAATGGAAACCGATTTACCAAATTAAGCTCTGAGGACATCATTCAAGCATAGAAACAAACAAGGTCAACTGTTAATGAAAACACTTAAAGCGCGTTAAATACTTTTTATTTATTGCTGTGACTTCCCAAAGGAGTCGAGTTTTCAATTAACCTATTTAGCTTCTTTTAATGAAAATACTTTCTGGGAATATTCTGCACTTAACACAGAATATTCTGTCTCTTTGGGGAATTAGAGGGAGCTCTGATAGCATACTTGTAGTACTCCAGAGACAATCAAACTGGAAGAGTTGGCTGGACTGTTTAGGGTTCAGACACAGCCATGTGGCGCTCAGACCCTCCAATGCTGGAGGCACCATACCCAGTGTTGCTGGGAGGAGGGAATACAGTCTAGGGATCAAAATGGGGCTTCGCATTTGCATGCACTGGGGCAATATCCATGAGCAATACATTTTGGATATAAGAAAATGCATTGCTCTTATGAAAACCGAAACAATAATTGCTTTGCAGGCAAGCAGAGATATTGCTTAAGGTGGTAGAGCTCAGACCTACTATGTGAAAAACCCTCAATTCAAGTGTAGCCCTGCATGGTAAAGCCTAGTCAACCCCAGACCCTCTATTGTTAGATCCATATGACTGGGAGAGTTTGGGTCCCCAGCACAGTTGATGTGACATTCTATAAAAATGTTACATATGGGTCAGAAGTCACTTTAATATTAAAATGTCCTAGATATTATGCTTCTTAGTTAAACTCTCATCACATCAAACCCAGGGTACCCCAAATATTTTCACTTCCATGTGACTTCCAGGATGTTAAGAACCATAGAACTCTCTCAGAGAATGCATTACAATTAGGAAAAGGAACATCGCTAGAATTATTATTTTAACAATAAGAAATTATCATAAACTAAAGACTCTGAGGCTAGCTAACTCATTTTATTTCTCATTCAAATCTTCATAAGCATTAATGCAGAAAAATAAGTTTCAATGAATTATTAGATTTTTTACATTTCTAGGGGACTCCTATACTCTTCTAGTGACTTTTTGTAGATAACTATCAAGCTTAATTATATAACTGCATAAACAGAAATTTGTTGATCTTTTCCTATCTAAGATCTTTAAATTTCTTTGCTAAAATTAGAATAGGTGTATATATCAAAACAATTGTATCTAATACATATGTCAAAACAATTATATATACAAACATATATATATCAAGACAATTGTTCTTAGATGATGGTAAATATGTAAAAGTATAGATGATCTCCTTGAAGAATAAAAAGTATTCCATGTAAAACTTCT
This sequence comes from Cryptotis parvus, assembly GCA_021461705.1. Classification (NCBI taxonomy): domain Eukaryota; kingdom Metazoa; phylum Chordata; class Mammalia; order Eulipotyphla; family Soricidae; genus Cryptotis; species Cryptotis parvus. Next base: position 490,078 of record JAJIBD010001003.1, on the reverse strand, counting down.
GGCATTTGGTGTCAGAGAGACATAGCAAATATGAGGTTTACCTTATGCTCGCCAAGTAGGGTTTAATGCCTGACACCACATAGCTATTGTTGGGGAACCATTCTGTTCTCATCTAAGAGGAGCTCCAGAATGTGGGATTGACACTAGGGAAAGCTGAATGTAAGAGCTTCACTTTTTATTGTTTTAATTATAAAGATGATTGAACTATAATTCACAAGATGCATTAGTTCTTTATCCATTATTTTTGAATTACAGAAATTAAGTTCTTATGTTTTTCCTTAACATTATTTTCTTTCTTTCTCTCCAGCTTTTAGGACCACTCGGTGGAAGTGGATCTCAGGAATCTTAGCAATATTGTGTGTTTCACTGACAACGCTTTGGGGAATTTTGTTAAACGAGTGTAAGGTTTTTTGGGAAAGTGTAAAACTAAAAAATTCTGATAAACCATTTAATTTTAAAAATGTCATTTTGCTTATATGTAATATTTTGTCATAAACTTTGTCTAATTAACTGTTTCTCTAATCATTTTTCTCAGTCTATTTGAATCAAAGTATTAAGCCAACCATCTCACCAGGACCCACTGTGGAATACCAGGAAGGTAGGATTCATGCTTTGGAAAATATTGCTAGAAAAGAAATAGGCAGTTTTCCATTTCCATCACACAGAACTGTGATTTCACATGAAAATACAAATGCATCTTTAAATTGCAGTGTTACTTTTTACATTCTATAATGAAAAACTTATCAAATTGACTGAATGTGTACATTTATATCTTTTTTTATAAAATGTAGTAAATATGCCAATTTAATTTCAATGAAATAATATTTCCTTTATGGGTATTAATGTTTAAACAACTGAACAAAACCCAATTACATGAAATATTAGATAATTCAAATTATTGCCTTTGGTTGGTCAGAATGCTTTTATTGTTGTAGCTGGCTTTTTGGGTAATACTCTGTGATGTTCATGGATTTCTACTGCACTCAAAAATTACTTCTAATGGCACACAGTGCTCCACATGGGATATTGGGGATTGAACCCATATCCGCCATGTGCAAGGCAAATACTGTATCTTCTGTACTATCATTCCTCCCCCTGACCCATATTCATATTTGCTTCCTTTGATTCTGTTTCATTCATTACAATGTGTGCAGATTTCTGATATATTTATTCCATGAAATAAAGCTCAAAAAACAATTTTAGTGTATGTTTATAACTAGCTTCTAAGTAGTCTCACCAACTTCTGTGATCACATGATACTTCATTTAAAGTCTTTTGACATTTTTTCTAGCTTTTTTGAGATATAGCAGGTATATATAAATTAGCACAATATTAAAGCATGCCATGTCTTGACATAGTAAACTTTAATGATAAAAGCTACTATAATTTTAGTTTCCATCATGTCATTTAGTTATAGTTCATTTGTACAGGAGAAAATTAAGGCCTATAGTACAGATTAGAGTATTATGACATGTGACTAAGAAAATGTTCACAGCACTCTCAGTAGTAAGCTAATGGGATTTCTGCCTATCCCTTTATCAAGTTATTTTTAAAATAAACTATCTTATATATAATATCAGAATTATCCCTATGTGCTTTGCTTTTTATATTTCAGGAATACATTTTTTAAAATATCCCTTGAATAGAATTTACTATTTACAACAACAAAGTCACTTCCTTTGGGTCACTTTCTGAAAAAAATATTTCTAGATAATTCTCTCCTCATCTCATACAAATGTTCTCCCTATCTTATACCACACCAAGCATTATTTTAATTGATTCCATTTTTGTGACATCTATGTCATCAGAGGTCATTAATAAGTTATTGGAAATTAAATCATTCAGACTGTCGCTATAATATAATCAAACACTTGAAGAAAGATTGTCTCTGATATATATAATATTATATATATGTCAATTTTCTCTAAACTATGATGCTTATAGATTGCCCATAAATAGTTGTCAAAAAATTAATTCTCAGTAAATGATTTTTGGGGGTTTTAAGTCATACCTGGTGGGTCTCAGGGGTTACTCCTGTATTGGCACCCAGGAATTATTCTTGCAGTGCTTGGGGACCATATGAGATGTCAGGGATCAAACCCAGGCCAGCAGTGTGCAAGGCAAGCACATAATCCTCTGTACTATTGTTCAGGCCCCAAATTATCAGTAAATGAATTGTGAGTGAGTGAGTGAGTGAGTGAGTGAGTGAGTGAGTGAGTGAGTGAGTGAGTGAGTGAGTGAGTGAGTGAGTGAGTGAAAAGCCCTAAAAAGGCAGAAGCCCCTAATTCATTCGTGATGCCTTTTCTTGTAGGTTATTCCAGCTGCTGTTCTTGCCCAGAAGGATGGATTGGCTACCGATGCACTTGTTACTTCCTTTCCAATGAGCAAATAAGTTGGGAAGCAAGTAGAAATTTTTGTGATTCTAAGAATTCCAGTCTCCTTCAGTTAAACAGCAAAGATGAATTGGCATGTATATAATTCCACTTTTTTTACATTTTTTTGAATGAGGAAAATATGTTATCTGTATAAACTGAATAATGTAATCACTCATAATGAATGGTAATTTTGAATAATGGTTTGCACATTTGTTGTCCAGAAAATCATTATAATTCCTATGTAACATTTACCAAAAGATGTATGTTACAGGGACAACATTCAATACTTGTTCCACATAGAGAATTTTCAGAGAATTTGAGATCTATGCAATATATGTCATTACTTTTGTTCAAATAGCACCTAAACAAATTTGTAATTCTTACTTTTTAGAATGAATTTATAGCAACTTCTAAACTATGTATCTCTTGGGCATATTATAGAGAAGATATGGAAACTATTTTCATAAAAATCAAATTCATTATGTAGTAGTGGTTTCCAAGCAGTGCTCCTGGGAGCTGAGCTCCCATGTGATCCCTCAATCGTGCCGTGTAAGCAGCAATCCTGCCGCGAGGGTTCTCGGTTAGTGCTTGGGCTGGCAGTGTGGTGACGCTGATGAACAGTGTCGAGGTCATCATGTCCATTCCAGCAGTACTTGGTGGTGGTGGGCTGGGGGGATGACCCACAATGCCCGAGATTGAACTTTGAAACTAGTGCAAGGCATGTGCCAAAATATATTTTAACTAAGTAATAATATGGATATTATTATGTTATACATAATATACTGCTGCACTATGCTAACTAACTTTGAGCTATGTCTCCAACTCCCAAAACCCAATTCTTAAGAAAAATAAAAAATTCCACTGGCTGCACAAGAATTCAGGATACTCATGAGTTGGCGTCCAGTTTACTGATGTGTAAAAGAAGTAAAAATGTTGAGAACCTTTCAGATAATTTCTGATTCCTCAGGAAATATTTTATAATATACTTTTTCTTTCAAAAGTAAATGCCAAAAAGAATTTTAGTTTGTGAGATTGAAGGGAATAATCTGATCTGGTTTCTGACTTTCTTAAATGTATACTATTATTCTGAATTCATTCAGTTTAGGTTAATGTGTCTGATTCTGTTTCCAATCAGGATTTTTTGAGGCAAAATGTGAATTTTTACTGGCTTGGAGCTTCTTACAGTAAGGATCATGGCGCCTGGCTGTGGCTTAATGGCTCTGTCGTTTCCCTTAATCTGTAAGTTTCTGGAGCTCAGGAGTTTCTGTTCTCGAAGGGGTTATCCTTAGGATTCCTTACAGAATGGAATACTGTGGAATATATTCTAGAATGCACTTCTCAGGTCCTTTTGCGATTATAAAAAGTGTATGAAATAGAAATTTTACCAAAACCTATAAAAATACAAGTTTATGCTCAGGTGACTTTACATGTGTGCAGCTATGTACAAAAAGCTCTTTGTACACCTGCTTTCCTCTTGCCTAGTACAAGCACTAGTTTTGCTGAACAGACTCCACTATCTGTCTATTTCATCTCAATATGACTTGCAGACATGGGGCAGAGCTGCTACTGGCTCTCCCCTGTGACCAGCCGCTCATGAGGCGCCCGGGAGGGATGGTGGGTTCTAGCCCTGGCCCACTATCCCAGCAGAGCCTCGCAACAAGCCAGAAGACCCCCTCCATGAGGGGCCTCCATTTTCCACATCCGGACTTCTCTCTCGTCAGACCTCCACCCAGCAGACCAGCCTATCAGCGCCCGGCTCATCGAGTTCCACCCTGCAGCAGTCTTTCTTAAATCCGGCTCAGGTATGCCGGTCCAGAGACTTGCAGACATGGGGCAGAGCTGCTACTGGCTCTCCCTGTGACCAGCCACTCATGAGGCGCCTGGGAGGGATGGTGGGTTCTAGCCCTGGCCCACCATCCCAGCAGAGCCTCGCAACAAGCCAGAAGACCCCCACTCCATGAGGGCCTCCATTTTCCACATCCGGACTTCTCTCGGGTCAGACCTCCACCCAGCAGACCAGCCTATCAGCGCCTGGCTTGCGGCCTCGCGGTTCATCAATAAATGCTGGACTTAGAGGTGCCTACAAGAGTATGCTACCTGCACGGCAGAGCCTGGCAAGCTACCCGTGTTGTATTTGATATATGCCAAATACCAATAACAATTATAGACCTCATTCCGGAATGGATTGGGGCTCTTTATGTTCCTGGAGCAAGCAGATGCCTTGGGCTCTACTAGCATGAGACAGGACATATGGAGATGTTACTGGGGCCCGCTCTAGCAAATCGATGATGAACGGGAAGACAGTGATACAGTGATTCTTAGTCTCTACATATTTCAAATATTCTTGAAATTTTTAATTAATTGTATATATTTTAATATTTATATAAAATATTTATTTTTATTTATTTTCATTTTATTTTTATTTTTATAAAATCTATTTTATTTATTTATTTTATTTATTTAATAAATTTTAAATGTATTTTATTTATATAAAAATTTTGTTATTTTTATATATTTTTAATATTAATTTTTATATTTGTAATCAAAGAATCTCATTTTCCTTCTTTGTTATGGGGTTTACAATATCACAACACAATTTTATTTTGATTTATATTACTAAAATATATTATTTATTTATTTATTTATTTTTGCTTTTTTGGGTCACACCAGGGATGCTCAGGGGTTTCTCCTGGCTCTGCACTCAGGAATTACTCCTGGCGGTGCTCGGGGACCATATGGGATGCCGGGTCAAACCCAGGCTGGCACATGCTGGCCAAGTGCAAGGCAAATGCCCTACCCGCTGGGCTATTGCTCTGGCCCCAACATATATTATTTATTTAAATGCAAAATAAAATCACTGACCTCAGTGGTATTGATTACTGTAGTAATCACAAAGCTATTATAATATTGTATTATGAAACTGAAACATTTGACTATAGAATGAAAAGGAATTATGATGATCAATATATCAATTTTTTTAATATTTTATTACACCACCATGTGATATACAATTACAAAGATGTTCATGTTTGGGTTTCCGTTATACAGTGTTCCAGCACCCATCCCTCCACCAGTGCCCATTTCCACCACCAATGTCCCCACTTCCCTCCCCCTCCCCTAGCCTGCCTCTATGGCAAGTTCTTTATCTCTTCTCTTTCTCTCTTTCTCTCTTCTCTTACACATTGTGGATTGCAATACATACATTTAGAGATTATCATGTATATCTTTTTTTCTATATTCAATGCTCAGTTCTAGGCTGGTATTATCACTTTTGACAAATATTAGCACACTGTTCCCTTCTCTGTCTTACCTAACCTCTGATTGCCACATGTTTGTGGTAGATTCCACCTTTTTTTTTAATTGAAAGATGCTCATGTAGAGCTTTGGTTCTACAGTGTTCCACACGCACCCTCCACCCAAACCCATCTCCCATCACCAATGTCCCCACCTCCCTCCCCCTCCCGCACCTCAACCACTTGGCGGGTTCTGTATGTCACTTCTTTCCTCTTTATATCTCCTTCCTAACAAACTTTCCTGCTCTTCGTGGAATGCAGTGCATTAAAAGACATTACTGTTTCACTATTTTAGTGGACCACGCCGCAAGCGGCCGCATGACCTGGGCTCAAACTGGTTTTGCTCTGTTGATCTGGCCGTGAGGCAGTTTCCCCAGCGTCCGGACAGCGAAAATGGTGGCTAGTGTGATGGGCGAGTCTCATCCGGCTGCTTCCGGGACCCCCAGAGGCGACGGGCCCACTCCCAAAACCCATCTGCCCTCCTCGGGGTTCCATGGTTAGCTAGGCCCGCGCGAAGACGCAGTGCCAGCCTCCCCAGCCGTCCGTAAGGCCCTGTATCAATATATCAATTTTTTTTTAAAAATCCTTGGAAAATCTTTCAATGCAATGAAAACACTGCCATGAATATTTTATTTCTTTTTACCATCTATTAACATTTGATTTTTATTTACAGATTTAAAAATCTTCAATATGTCAGCATGAAGAATTGCGTAATTTTTCATCCAAATGGAGGAGTTATGGCTGAATTCTGTTGGGAAAATATTAGCTACATCTGCAAACAAGAGCTCAGTTAGGTGTGTCTTGTAGTTAAAGGGTAAGGAATATAAGTTAACTGATATCAGAATATTACTCTGAATTTTATATTAATTATGGTGTCATTATAAAAGGTCTTGAGTGGTTAAGTAAGTTTTCTTTGCTACTTCTATTAAATTTTCATTTTTTTTCAAATGTAGTTTTATTTGAGAAGACCAAAATAAGCATCATCCTAAAACACTGAGATTTCTTCTTCATTGCTAAAACTTTGAGGGATGGAACTTTGGAAATAAGAGCTAGGATGTTGGGGGGTTTACATGGGTGGTGCAGATTATGGCCAAGTGTTTGGCACCAACCTAGTTTAGATAATAGAGCAGGATCATATCACTATATCACTATCAAATGTTCAATGCCCGAGATGAGAGCCTTCTACTGAGAGTTTACCACCTACACGGCAGAGCCTGGCAAGCTACCCGTGTTTTATTTGTTATGCCAAATACTAGTAACAATTATGGACCTCAATTCTCTGACCTGAAGAATGGTTTGAGGCTCTTCCTGTCCCTGGAGCAAGCAGATGCCCTTGGGCTACACTTGCTTATGACAGGACATATGGAGATGTTACTGGTGCCCACTCTAGCAAATTGTTGAACAATGGGAAGACAGTGATACAGTGATCAGTTATCTGCTGGATGGAGCTCTGACGAGTGGAGAGTCTGGAATATCTGTCTAATGTTTAAAATGTGCTTCATAAAAAATTACGTGTTGGGGCTGGAGTGATAGCCCAGCGGGTAGGGCGTTTGCCTTGCACGCGGCCGGCCTATGCCGGCCCGGGGGTTCGATCCCCAGCATCCCATATGGTCCCCTGAGCACCGCCAGGAGTAATTCCTGAGTGCAGAGCCAGGAGTAACCCCTGAGTATTGCCGGGTGTGACCCAAAAAGCAAAAAAAAAAAAAAGTTACATGTTTTTAATTTATTATACATGTCCAACAATAATTGGAATTATGTAACTTCAAGATAATTTATTAATCATTTTGATGCAACACACTAAATACTAAATTAAATGATTTTGCTTATATTTTATAAATAACCTGTGAATAAATTTTAATCAACTAATTCACTAATTCAACTAATACACACAATCCTACTTATTTCTTAGAATATCATAGTCAATTGGGAAGTCATCTTCAGCTCATTTTTTGTTTTAATTTGGATACTTTTAATATTATGTGCCCATTATAAAATATAATATCTAGGGGCCGGAGCGATAGCACAGCGGGTAGGGCATTTGCCTTGCACACAGCCAACCCGGTTCGATCCCCAGCATCCCATATGGTCCCCCAAGCACCGCCAGGAGTAATTCCTGAGCAAAGAGACAGGAATAACCCCTGAGCATTGCCGGTGTGACCCAAAAAAAGCTAAATAAATAAATAAATAAATAAATAAATAAATAAATAAATAAATAAATAAATAAAATATAATATCTAAATGCATTTTTGCATTTAGATAGTCTGGTGCCCTATGGACTTAATGGACAGTAGCAGTAGTTTTTTCCCAGTGTTGAGAGAGTTCTCAGCATTGTTTCTTGAGATAACCTCTTTGCTCCCTTCTGCTATTTACCTTTTGGGACTCCACTGTCTGTTTCATCAGCTGTTGGAGATTTGCAGCCCTCATAGAGCCTCTTCAGTTTTTCTAAATCTATTTAGATTTAGAAATCTAAGTCTTTTTCTAAATCAAAAACTTTTTTCACTCATCTTCCACTTTTAGTTATTTCTATATTTCTATTTTGCCTCAATTTTAATATATATTTTAAATCTTATTTTATTTAACCACCATGAGATATACAATTAAAGATATTCATGATTCTGCTTCAGTCATCCAGTGTTCCAGCACCCATCTCTCCACCAGAGCCCATTTCCCACCATGTTCCCAGATTCCCCCCAACCTGCCTCTGTAGCAGGCACTTTTCCTCCTCTCTCTCTCTCTCTCTCTCTCTCTCTCTCTCTCTCTCTCCGCTCCCTTCCTCCCTCCCCCTCTCTCTCTCTCTCTCTCTCTCTCTTTTTTACACTATGTGGCTTGCCCTACATACATTTAAGGGTTATCATGTATAGTCCTTTTCCTACATCGAATGTTCATTTCTAGCTTGGCGTTACCATCTCCAACAATTAATAGGACACTGGCATATATTTATATCCCACAAATGAGTGCAATCATTCTATATTTATTCTCATTTTTTTACACAACAACTATCCTACCTTTGACATTTTAGATAATCTTTTTCTTAATTTCTTTATTAATTCAATAATTCATTATATCAAGGAAAATTTTTATCTAATAGGTATCTAGCTAAAGTATTTCTTCAGCTACTCGATTTACTCCCTGAGTAAATCATTTCATTGCCTTGCTCTGGTTCTTATTACAGTTATTTTTGTTTGTTAGGTAAAAATTTTGTGTTTAAGTTTAATTTTGCTGTATTTTAAAATTTCCCTTTTCTGTGATGCTTTACTCACCTGATATTTAATATCATTAGCGTGCTTTCCTGTAATTTTTGACTCTATAAATAATTAGGTTCCTTTCTTCTTATATCCAATAGATGGTGCTGATGGTTTGGCTTTAGTTTTAGAGCTCTATCAAGACAGTGAGTGTTAAAGGAAGATTGACTCTCTGTTAACCTTGAGTAGAGTGAATTCAGTAGGCAAAGCCTCTATTGGTGATCTCCCTCCTCCCCTCTCCCCTCTATCTCTCTCTCTCTCCACTGTCTCTCCCTCTTCTGCTCATTCACTCTCACTCTCAGAGCTTCAGTCTTGCCCAACAATGTCATTAGTAGAAAAGATTTCAAACAATGTCTTTCCAGTCATAATGAATGACTTTCTTATGAACTGAAGAGTCCTAGTTGAGCTGTGATTGCTGTGTCAGTTGTAATGTAAAAGGAGGATTCCTTTTCATTTTTGACGATATAAAATGGCAATCTGATGATAATCACAATCAAGTAAGAAAATAATTAGGATCACAATTCTCAGGAAATGCAGTAGACATAATGAGTACACATAAGATTCTGCCAGGCTTAATACTTGAGGATAATAGTTTGAAGGATCCCCAAGCACTAAACAGCTCTGTATGTTCTCAGATGGTGATTTCTGAGCATCCTTTGTGAGATTTTTTAATGAGTTTAAAGAAACCATGGTACAAACTCCAATAAACAAAAAAATAATGTATGAGAACAGTCAGGAGAAAACCAATTAGAAATTATATCACTTGTATCACTTGTCTTCCCATTGTTCATGGATTGACTTGAGTAGATGTCAGTAACATCTCCATTAGTTCCTGTTCTGGAGTTAGTACAGCCCAAAGGCATCTGCTCCCTCCTGGATCATAAAGAGCCTCAAACCATTCCTTCAGGTCATGGGAATGAGTCTATTATTGTTACTGTTTCTGGCATATCAAATATGACACGGGTAGCTTGCCAGGCTCTGCTTAGGTGAAATGAAAAAAAATATTTAAAGTCCTCAGTAGCATCATAACAAAAATCTCAGGAATTAATCAGTGAATTGGAAGACAAGATTCAGAAGTCATTCAATAAAATACAGAATATTAAAAAAATATGTGATACCTCCCATCTTTATTTTCCCAAGGATTGCTATATCTATTGTTGGGGGATTATTGTTCCATATGAGTTTCAAGAGTGTTTTACCTATTTCTTGAAAATAATTCTGGTATCTTTGTCACTTGTCTTCCCGTTGTTCATCTATTTGCTCAAGCCAGCACCAGTAACATCTCCATACATCCTGTCACATGCTCGTAGCCCAAGGGCATCTGCTCACTCCAGGAACATAAAGAGACTCAAACCATTCCTTCAGATCATGGGAATGAGGTCTATAATTGTTACTGGTATTTGGCATATCAAATACGACACGGTTAGCTTGCCAGGCTCTGCAAGTGGTATACACTCAGTAGTGGACTCTCATCTACTCACGAGTCAGCAAAAATTTTAATGAGTCACAGATTCCAAGACCAAAAGATGCTTAGTCACTGTGAGGATTAGTAGTACAAAAACCAGTGGGATGGGAACTTTAATTATACCAGCCAGTTGTCTGGCAGCAGCTTATCTCTCATGTACGTGAACTGCAACTATGTTCTTCAGCGTGTGTCTGATCAGTGTGGTAATTCAGAAGTGTTAGTCTTATCTCCCTAAGACTGCTACAGGGTGGTCAGGGACGATCCAAGGTCTATAAAACATAAATTGGGTCATTTTGAGCATCCGCTCATGGAACATTTATTCTCAAGTCTTAGCTTCTTGTGACCAGGGACTTGGAAAGGTCTATATTGCTTTCATTTCATTCTCAAAGTGACTCCCAGAAAAGAATTATAATTAAAATGCTGTCAGTTAAAGATGAACAAAATACACACTTCTGACGTTTATGTTTTGTTATTTGGGCCACACCCTGGGGTGCTCAGGCTTAGTCCTGGCTTGGCACTCAGGGATCACTCAGGATAGACTCAAGGGTGGGACCAAACCCAGGTTGGCTGTGTGCAAAGCAAGGCCCTTAATAGCTGTACTACCTCTCTGGCCCCCACGGTTTTTTTTTGTTTTTGTTTTTAAGTGAGTCACCATTAATTAAAAAGTTATTCTTGACTGATGGTCAGCCATACAATGTTCTAACAAGTTTTGTTTATTTTTATGTAAACATTTGGGATCCTTTTTTTTTTGAAATACCTTTCAGATGTACATCACCAACGATCATCATGAGAACACACTATGCTAAGCTCGCCACTAAAAGTCTGTATCCTTCACTCTAGAACTGTCCCCTCTTTCCCGATTTGCTCATTTTCCTACATTGCCCCTTCCCTACTGATAACCACTTACTGATCTTGCAACAAAATAGAATCTTAATATCTACCCACCTCCATGCACTCTCTGAAAATTCTGGTATCTTTACAGGGATTATATTGAATCTGTGTAATGCTTTGGGTAGTATTGCCATTTTGACAATGTTAATCCTCCCAATCCATTAGTAGGGAATTTGTCCATATTTCATTTTCTCCTTTTTTAATAGTAAATATAGTTTATTTAAATTTGGGGTTACATTTAAGATACTAAACCTACCACATTGCACCTTCCCATCACTATCATTTCCAGTTTTACCAACCACCCAATAAGCCTGGCCCCATAATATTTATTTTATATTAGCAATTAAGTCTTTGTGTAAGATTACTAAGATATTGGTAGAGGTTAAGCCTTCTGTGTTTATGTTTTGTTCATGGATATTGGTTGCCTTCTACATTATATCCCCTCTAATCTGGTGTGCTATTTCTGGTTAATCTGTGTTGTACAGTCTAAGATACTGCTCCAGGAAGTACAGAAATTTTAAGGGAGTGATACAGCTGGAATTATTTTTTTTTAACTGGATGGTGGCTTAGGTTTTCATCAGTTAATCTCTAAATGAGGCTCACCAAGAGCAGTGGAAACTGGCCAAGAACATGGGGACTATTGTGGAATGTGGAGGTTTCTCAGCTGCCAGGTTCTGTTTTTAGCAAGCACTGGGCTCACCTGCCTCCACTTCTGGGTACCAAGAATGACCTTTTTTTATTTCTTAAAGTGTTGTTTTGTAGTTTTATTTGTGTACATCTTCACCTCATTAGCTAAGCTTATTTTGAGACACATGTGTGAACTGAATTTTTTAAAATATCTCTTTTCTTCTCTTTCAATATTTGTATATAGGAAAGAAATTGAATTATGGGTATCGATTCTGCTGAATCACCTTCTGCAACTTCAAACTGTACTACAAAGTGATAGTAATTAAGACAGCATGATATTGGAATAAAGACAGACTTGCAGATCAATAGAATAGAATTGAATATCTTGATACTGACCCTAAAATATATGATCACTCAATATTTGATAAAGGAGCAAGAGACGTGAAGTGGAACAAGAAAATCTCTTCAACCCATGGGGAAACTGGGTAGCTATATGCATAGAAAAAATGAACTCAGACCTCCACTTAACATCATTCACAGAAGTCAAATCAAAATCGATTAAAGATCTTAATTCACCGGACCTGAATTCATAAGGCACATGAAATAAAATGTAGGCAAATGCCTCCCATGACATTGAATCTAAAGGCATCATCAACATGAAACACTATTGACTAAGCAAGCGGTAGAAAAAAAAAAAAAACAAATGTGACTACATGAAACCAAGAAGCTTCTGCACAGCAAGAGAAATGGTGAAGGGCTAAAGTCACTGGGCTTCCATGGAGATGGAGCTAAGGTCCCTTTCCTGTACCTCTGTCCTGCCCAGCAGGCCTGATGGACCCGCCTACGAACTGCTTCTGGGCTGTAGGCCATTATCAAGAGACACAGACACACAGGGCAGAGATACTACCAGCTCTTCTCATGCGTGGCTGATCATGACATGTCCAGGAGGGAGGGCGGGTTCTGGTCTTGGCCCACCACCTCAATAGAGCCTCAGAATAAGCCATAGGAAGCCCATGAACCATAATTACAGCCATTTTTAACATCTGAACTCCACAGTTTATCAGAGCCCTACCCAAGAGAAAGTCGATCTCAAACCCAGCTATGCAGATCTCAGCAGCTAAAGTCGCTGGGCTTCCATGGAGATGGAGCTGGGTCACTTTTCCCCACCTCTGTCCCATCAGAAGACCCACTGGACCCACCTACTAACTGCTTCCGGGCTGTCGGCCATGATCCAGAGGCACAGACACTGAAAAACTTTGTACTTTATGAAAAACTTTGTACTTTGAAAATCATGGTGTTTTAACAAAATAAAAAGGAACAAAAAAAGAAGTGAAAAGTGAGCCCATGAAATGGGAAAAGTTATTTATCCAATTTCCATCTGGTAAGGGGTTAATATCTAAGCTATATAAGACACTGGTACAACTTTACAAGAAACATCCAGCCCCACCAAAAAATGGGGGAGATGTAATGAATAGAAATTTCCTCAAAGAAGAAATACAAATGGCCAAAAGGCACATGAAAAAATGTTCTATATAGCTAGTTGTCACTTGTCTTCCTATTGTTCATTAATTTGCTCTAGCAGGCACCAGTAACATCTCCATTTGCCCCTGTCATGTGTGGAGTGTAGCCCAAGGGCATCTGCTTGCTCTAGGAACACAAAGAGCCTCAAACTATTTGTTCAGGTCATGGAAATGAGGTCTACTATTGTTACTGTTTTTGGCATATCTAATATGATACGAGTAGCTTGCCAGGCTCTGCCATGTGGGTGGGAATACTATCAATAGTAGGTAGTCTCAGTTCTTGCATTTACCAATGAACCGTGGGGCTGCAATGGGACCAAGCACAACAGGGAGGTCTAGTAGCAGCTCTGCCCGTGTATCTGTGTCTCTGGTCCAATCATCCATGGGGTTGAAATAGGCTTCTCTATAGGGTGGGACTCTGACGAGCCGAGCTGCAGGTTGCCTTTTCTCTTGGATGGAGCCCTAAGGAGCCATGTTGAAAATGGCTGCCATCATGATGGTGGTGTCGGGATTCCTCTAGCTTCTTCCACACACTATCGCAGTGCCATGAAACATCAAAAAATGTACTTCTCAGCAGATTTTTTCACATATTACTTCTTTCTGGGGAAACTGCAATGATGTAGGTGGGCCCCACAGGTGGCTTATGTGAAGTGGGAAGGAGAGAGATGGTTCCTTTCTCCCCAGCAGCCTGGGACCCTCTGGGTAGGCTAAGGAATGATGAACCCCTGTATGGCGTGGGCCTGAGCCCCACCAGCCCCACGAGGTGGCCGTCAAGCCACACCTGATGTCTGCTTGATCTCTAGGCACGGGAGTTGATCCCCACCACCTGAGATTTCTCAGGGAGCCACGGACTCAGGCTGGAGGAGGAATTGCTCTTAGCAGGAAAGGAAAGTCAGTCCTAAACCTTACCTAGGGTTTCCTCAGGGTTCTTGTCTTTCTCGCAGAAAAAGAATTTTCAGGAGTAGATGAGCAGTGAAGTAAAACAGATTTTATTTGGAAGTTTTTTAGGAAGGGGAAGGAGAAGGGAAAGAGTAATGTGCTCAAGGGAGAACTCAGGCTGCATCAAAGGCGTAGAGCTAGCATAGCTAATTAGGGAAATGCAAATCAAAACAATGAGGTATCATTTCACACCACAGAGACTGGCACAATAACCAGTCAGAAAGAAGACTCTCATTCATCTTTAATGACAATTCCTACTGGTCCAGCCTTTTTGGAAAATGATATGGACGTATCACTTATGTCCATATCTAGGAACTGAGCATTTAAAAATCTAGGAACTGAGCATTCACCCAGTAATATCAACTCTGGGAATATAACTCAGGGGCCCCAAAACACACTGCAGACAAAACATCTGCATTTTCATATTCATTGCAGCACTATTCACAATCTGTTGTGATGCTACAACAGATACCACAGAAATTCAAGGAATCATCAGAAATTATTATAAGAAACTTCATGCCATGAAACTGGAGAACTTAGAAGAAATGGATACATTTTAGTAATCCTATCACCATCCAAGATTGGAAACATCACCTGAACAAACCTATCAAATACTAAACAAGAAATCTAATGGCAATCAAAATTCTACCCTGTAACAAAACCCAGGTCCAGATGGGTTTACTAGTAAATTCTTCTAAATTTCAGAGACCTTTTCCAATCTTTGTGGATAATTCCACAAAGTCAGAGAAACAAGAATATTCTCAAAAAGTTTCTATAAGGCAAATAGTATTGATACCAAAACAGACAAGGGGAGATTTTATACATGCAAGTATATTATTAATTGTAATAATATAAGAAAAGATAAAAGAATGTACGATTTTGTCAGTTGATACAGAAAAAGTGTCTGACAAAAACCAATACTCATTCATGATAAAAAAAAGTGTCTACAAAATAGGGATAGAAGGAAATTTACTCAATATGTTTTATACCATTTACCACAAACCAACTTAGCATTTGTGATTTACTTTATTTATTGTTTTAAGTCTAAGCTTTCTTATGACTCCCTTATTGCATTCTATATTTTCAGTAACTGATATTTTAATTTTCATGTGTATCATTTTTATTCCTCTCTGCTTTCCTTCTTTATTCAATGGGGTTCAGTAGCAAGTTATTTATTCCTATATAGTTGATGTAGGACATGAGCCTTTTGCTTTTCCCCCATAGGACCGCTCACCATGAGGCCAAGCTGCGTAGCCATGGATCTGGAGTCTGTCTTGCGGAGGTTGACTGTGGTGGCTAGAGCTCAGGGTCACACCCGCTGAGCCCGGAGGCTGGGGGATTGGTGGAGGCCCCCAATCCTTGCTCCAAGTCCAACAGGGGCGGCCGCCTGCATGGCGAGCAGGCCCCTAGGAGCTGTGTAGGACACGACCAGGTACTGGCCTAGCCTTTTGCTTTTTTATGCTACATAGCTCCTAGGACCACTCGCCATGCAGGTGACCACACCTGTTGGACTCCAAGCAAGGATTGGGGGCCTCCACCCCCCCCCAGCCTCCAGGCTCAGTGGGTGTGACCCTGAGCTCCAGCCACCACAGCCAACTGCCGCAAGATAGAGACTCTATATCCATGGCTGTGCAGGCGCGGCGGCTCTGCCACTGCAGTTTAATCTTAGACCCACTGGTAATAGAGGACAGATTGAGAAATACAGGGACATAGACAAAGAGAGACTCACACATGGGGCAGAGCTTCTGCTTGTTCTCCTTGTGCCCAGTTTATCACGAGCTGTCCGGGAGGGATG
The DNA here is from genome assembly GCA_021461705.1 of Cryptotis parvus. Classification (NCBI taxonomy): domain Eukaryota; kingdom Metazoa; phylum Chordata; class Mammalia; order Eulipotyphla; family Soricidae; genus Cryptotis; species Cryptotis parvus. The sequence continues at coordinate 473,931 of JAJIBD010001003.1, read as the reverse complement.
GCGGGTTCTAGCCCTGGCCTGCCACCCCAGCAGAGCCTCCCAAGAAGCCAGAGGAACCCCCACACCATGAGGACCCCCCATTTTCCACATCCACACCCCCTCTCGTCAGAACTCCAACCAGCAGAAGACCTGATCACAGCACTGCTTTCGTGGCGCAAGTGGTTCATCAATGAATGCTGAGTTTTGAGGTGACTATAAGATTTTCCGCCCGCAGGGCAAAAGCCTGGCAAGCTACCTGTGACATGCCAAATACCAGTAGCAATTATTGACCTCATTTCCATGACTTGAATGGAATGGTTTGAGGCTCTTTATGTTCCTGGAGCAGGCAGATGCCCTTGGGCTATCTCACATGTGTCAGGACATATTGAGATGTTACTGGTGCCCGCTTGAGCAAATCGATGATGAACGGGAAGACAAGTGATACAAGTGAAGTGTTCAATTTACTTCTACTTTGTTGTGATATTTAGAAGAAATACTTGGCATGATTTTAATCCTTATTCAGTTGTTAAAATGTGTTTTGTATCATATGTTGTATATCTTTAAGAAACCAGTTACTGTTGCAGGACTCCTAAGGGCCGCTGCATCTGCTCTGAATTGCCGCCTGCAAATCACTTCGTAGATAAGGGGGTAGTCTACATGTGGCAGTTTATCTGACCATGTATGCTGTACTAGCTGGTATAAATATTCTCCCAAGCTACCACAATCATCGTGGGACTAGCTAGATCTTACCAGCATATTTGCCTGGCCACGTAGGGACCCCTAGTAATTAGACCAGAGAGAAATGCTGTTTGCTTCCAAGCAAACAAGCATGGCTCCCTGATATACTCAAAGGCAACTAAAATACAAAACTACAATGAAGTAGAAGAGACTTGTGAAGGCTTGGATAAATATTTAACTGGCATTAGTATTAGTCTTTGGTACAGAGACATGCCATCTCAGAAACCCCCTTCTCTACCCTATAAAGGCATTTCCAGGCAGATCTTGGCTCAAAACATTAGCATACTAAAGGGCCTAGGTGATGTGCAGGGAGGGATTACCTAAGGGCATTTGACCCTCCCTGCTTTCCATAACAGTGGGCTGAAGGTCTGAGTTACAGGGGTATAAAACTAGCCTGCTTTCTCTCTCGTGGCTTCTTTTTTGGGCTCTCTGTTTGTGAGTGCTCACCCTTCTTGGAAGTCTTGTCTTCTCCTTTTTACAAGGCCTTTACACGTGGTGGCCGCCATTTTGTTTGGCCTACACGTGGCTGGGGTTCTAGCCTGGAATCCTAAGCACCGGGCTTTTCCTTTTGCTGATTTGTATGCCTGAACCTGTGATAAGTAAAGCCTTTTAAAACTGCATCGGATTCCTGAGTTTTCATTCCTCGCCGGCTTCAGAGGTAGAAGGGAACTCGCTTCCTGGCACTGTCGGGGGACCCCGGCGGAGCTCCCCGACAAGTTACCATTGAAAGAGAATGCCCATTCTATTTTTTAATGTTAAATACTGCATATATATATATATATATATATATATATATATATATATATATATATATATATATATCAAAAATAATCTATCTTTTAATTTGAGACCATGGCTTTAATTTTATTTGGAAGGAGGGGAAAGGTGATCAGAGTGTCACCTGGCTATTCTCAGGAGCTAGTTCTGGCTCTGTGCTATAGAATAACGCCTGATAGTCCATTGGAAACCACACAACTGCCAAAAATCAAAGTAGGATTGGTAGCATGCAAAGCAGCACCTAAGTCCCTTTCCTATCTTGGCAGCCCACGATTTCCTGATATATTGCTATAGTGGGTGACAAAATGCCCTATTGCCCTTGCATTGCTCTCAATATCTCCATATTAACATTTTCTTTTTGAATTTAGAAATTTCTATATTGGCAGTTTATTCTTTTTTTTTTTTTTTTTTGCTTTTTGGGTCACACCCAACAATGCTCAGGGGTTACTCTTGGCTCTGCACTCAGGAATTACTCCTGGCTGTGTTCAGGGTACCACATGGGATGCCAGGGATCAAACCCGGGCCAGCATGGGCTGGCCGCATGCAAAGCAAACGCCATACCCACTGGACTATTGCTCCGGCCCATTATTCATATTTTTTTGATTGTTCTGTGTTTTACCTTGTTTCTTGTTTAATTTTATTTTTATCTGTCATTTCTATTTGCCTGATTTCTGTGATTATTTTTGTTTCCTCCCCCTTTATGCATTCTTCTGTTTCCCCTCCATTCCTTCATTTGTATCACTTGTCTTCCTGTTGTTCATTGATTTGCTCTAGCGGGCACCAGTAACATCTCCATACATCCTGTCACAAGCAAGTGTAGCTCAAGGGCATCTGTTCATTCCATGAACACAAAGAGCCTCAAAGCGTTCCTTCAGGTCATGTGGATGAGGTCTATAATTGTTACTGGTGTTTGGCATATCAAATACAATGAGGGTGTGTAGGTGGTACACTGTCAGTAGCAGGCTCTCATCTCGAGCTTTACTGATGAGCCTCAACAGGGAGAGACCTGCTTTTATCTTAGGTGGAGCTCTGAGAAGCTGTGGAGTCCAGATATTGAGAATGACTGACCTCATGGTGTGGGGGTTCCCCTGGCTTCTTGCTAGGCTCACTGGGATGACAGGTCACAGCTAGAACCTGCCTAGAATTGTATACAGTGTATAAATGTGAAAGATCCTGGGAAGGACCTGGTCCTAACTTCCAGTATTATCTAAGACTGTTGTGTGATCACTCTACTGTGGGTCTGGAGTGTCTTTCTTCTGGGGTTGCTGGCTGTGGTGGTTGGGAGCTCGCAGCCATGCCTTCCGACATACAGGTGGAGGAATGGGAGGAGGAGCCCAAATCCCTGCTCCAAGTCGGCCAGCATGGCCCTCACCTGCATGAGTGAGTGAACCCTTGGGGCTATGTTGGACTCAGCCAGGGGCTGGCCAAGCCATTTACCGCCCTCCAGAGCTCATGCCCTTCCATTCCTGTCCCGGATTTTTTGTTTTTTGGTCACCGTGGTGATTGCATAAAATTTCCCATACCTTGTCCTTTTTTCTTCTGATCTTATTTCTCCATTTTTTTCATTTTTAAAAATAATCTTTCTTCCCTTTAATATTTGTTTGCAAGATGAATCCCCCTTTAAAACTGTGAGATAATTCCTAAGTTAAGGTATAATAACTCTTAGAGTTGCAACTTTCTGATTCTACCATCTATTTGTCTAGCACCCTGCTCAAATCTTTTGTGCATTTTTATGTTTACATTTCAGATGAAATAATTTCTATTTTATTCTGGTGTGTCTCTGGTGGACATAAACTTCAGCTTATTTCACCTTTGTTAGAAAACTTGTCTACAAATCTTCATTGTCTGGTCTTCGTTGACTGGTCTCAGCTGTTTGCTTAATCATTAAATACCTTGTTTGACTTTAGATTTATTTTTAGGCCACATATGGCAATGCTCAGGGCCTATTCTCAGCTCAGTACTAGCACAAACTTGCAGTGTTTGCAGCAGTGGTCAGGAGATCTTGGTGTCTAGATAACTGAGCTTATCTCCTCTGCTCAATCTTTGAGTATTTTTAATGTGTCATTTCTTATTTCTCTGATTTGCATTTTCTACCTATAATCTAATGACAACCTTTTAAGTTTAGTACTTATTTTCCCTACAGTTTTTAATACTTTGCCATTGATATTTGATATTTTTCTATGATATATTTTGGAATGAATCTCATTGCATTTAGATAATTAGGTTCTAATTCTTGCTTGCTTCAACAACTTTAATGTTCAGTTCATTCTCAGTTTGGGGACTTGTCAAATAGTTTCTTAAAAAAAGTTTCTCTCTGATTTTTACTCCCTATTTATCCTCACCAAGACTTCATGTTCCCTTTCTAGTCATAGTAACATTTACTCATTTATTTTACATAGTATTTCTCTCACCTTTCGTTTGAATAATCTCTGTGTTGGAGTTTATTAACTCAGTCTTCCATAAGAGCTCTTCTATTCTCATGTTTTTCCATAGCACACCTCATAAGATGCATGTCAGGGTCAGGTTTTGTTGGGTTTTGCATGTTGGCTGGTTGGTTGGTTGGCTTTATTCTTTGTATTCAATTTTCTTCCTCACTATATTCCTTTCCATATACTCTGATCACTCATTTCACTTCTGAGCATATCAAATTGCCTTTCTTCATTCTCTTGTATCACTCTGAGTTTTCATGAAAGTATTCGAAATTGTGGATGTTTAATCCCAATTTCCTTGTCCTCCAGTTTATTTCTAAAGAATATTCATTTTTCTATTATCATGTTACTTATGTCCCAGGTTGTTTGATTGTGTATTCTAAAATTTTCACATTACACTGATCTAATATCTTTGTTCATTTCCCACCTTTTTAAAAGCTTAAATTGCACTCTACAGCAATATATCTAGACTACCTTTCTGCAAGGCAACTCACTGGCTTTAGGCTACTGGGTGCTTGCTGCTATTGCTGTGATGTCACTGCAAAGCTGGTCTTTGTTCAGCTCAGTGCTGCTAAGTTGATGTGGAGAAGGGTGTAAAGGATGCAAGCTTCTACTGTGAAGGTGTGAAAAGAGGCCTCATTTGTGTGCTTACCAGCCTACTGCCACCCTTTGTTCTTGAGTTTCTGTGTGTGAGAACATCACAGACTGACTTTGGGGCATTAGTACTAACAGCAGTAGTTAGTTGGGGTATCACCACACTTTCTCTGTGGCCCATTTTACTGTATCCATAGTCCTGTATGGTGTGCATCAGACTCCTTGGAGTCTTGGTGTACTCTGCCACCTTGGATTCACTAGGGTGATCTTCGTGGAAACCTATTTTGTTACTGCTCTCTTGTCCCTGATATTTATACCAAGCCGGTTGTTTGTACAACCAGTTCATCCTACTCTGCATCATTGAATGCATCCACCTTCAATCACAAATATACCTGTTAACATCCAGCCACAATGCACAGAAGAATACACACATATATATATATATATATATATATATATATATATATATATATAATTGCTTTATTAGTCAAAGATAAAGGGAACTATTGAAGGGTGCATCTTAAACTTCCATAATGCTGAAACTCCCCAAGAATTTTCCAATATGCAATATAAATTAAGAATAAACTAACTTCTACTTAGGCATTTCATATACTGTATACACAAAGAAATGGCATTCTATACAAAAATCCAACAGGAATTCAAAGGGAGCAGCTTACACAATTGCATATTGGAGTATGCAGAGTTTAGCATCATCTTTGAACTCTTCCTATGATAACAAGAGGTAAAAAGCCAATTAAAATTCTTGAACTGAAGACACAAAAATTGTATCACAACAAGTTTAAGATTCTAATTCCAAGAACTCTTACTGAAAGTTAAAGGGGATAATAATTATACAGTGGCCTTGGGGATTACTCAGTGGAAAAAGCAACTGCTTGTAGTCATGACACCACAAGTTGAACTCCTGGCTCTGCCCACATGTGCAGAAACATGGTCTCAGCATGTCTGCACATTGGGACTGGATAGAGCATGGGATAGAGCATGCACATTGCACTGGGATAGAGCATGCTTCCTCCACAGCACTGCAGCTAGCGGCAATCACTGCAACTCGAGTACTTGATCCCATTTAAGACTGCAATTAAAGAAATCAGGACTGCCATTAAAGAAATGTGGAAACAATGGCAATCAGTGTACTGCCATGAGGGTGTACATGAGCACCAGTGTGCCTGGACAAGCTCTATAAGCATAATGTGCAAAAGAACTACAACTAAATTAGTGTGACCATGAATGATCATCACAGACAAATGTGCTAACAACATAATGGCTTTGTGCACTGCCGTCAGTCATCACAACAATAAACAACAACAAAGGGAAGGGAAAATGAAAAGCAAAAATAGAATTTAGCAATTATGAAAAGAAAATTTCAGACTTAAAGAAATGGTAGAAATGGAACATTTCCTAAATAGATAAGCTCTATATTTCATCGAATTTGAAAATTCAAGAACTGAGTGAGGTATATTGATCATTACTGAAAATATGCACGATATTTTAATGTAACTAAAGGTCAGAGTAATAAGGCACCTCTGTCTGGGGGTTGTTTTTTAGACATAAGAGCTTCCTGTGTGGTCGCATCCAGAGAGCACTGTCTTACCTTCTGTAATCAACCTTTAGTTGCACGTGATTGCCTTCTCTTTTCATTCTGCCTGGATTTTATAACAAAAATGATCAACAATTCTTAAACCCAGCTTTTGTTCCAAGAGTTACGATCAACCTCAGCTCAGAGCACGCATTCAGCAAAGATCCTGGCATCTTCTTCTAAAGGCAGGCGCTTATAATTTTTCAAGGTAATGATAAATTTTAATATAACACACTCAACAATTTTAATGTAAAGTTGATTAAAAGTAAATTGAATAGATAACAAGATTTATAACAAATATGTGTAATCCAATGAAACATTTATAAATTAATCAATAAATGAAAGGCATAAAAATATATTTCACTCTTTTTGGGATATATTTTAAAGAAATATATTTTGGGATATATATTTTACTTTATTAAGATAAACATTAGAAATGAGATCATTAGAAAATATTGGATATAACTTCTTAAAATCATTATGGAAAAATATTTGGAGAATGTAACCCAAAAAATTCTACCAGGAAAAATTTGTAATAAATCTTTATTAGATTTCCACAATCAGTAAATATAAGGTAGTCTGGATGATTTATTTAAAGACTTTACTTTTCCTTGAAAGTTTTAGTTTCTATTGAGATATAAAATATTAAATGTAGAAAGTAATTAATTGGGAATAAAAGTCAAGTTCTTGGGTTTCTAAACCAACAGTTGAACCTAATAAATAATTATGACAGTAAAGAAATCAGTTCTTCTGACATCAGAATGTTATAATGAGCAAATATGAATATAAAATAAAACATAAGGTGATGATTGGTTGATAGATATTTCATAGAGAGAGAAGACAGACTTTCATTGAGAGATTTATTGAAAAGATTGCTAAGTAACTACCATTTGATCATGATTTAAACAAATAACATGATAAGGCAGAAATACAGGCAAACATTTTTTTACAATATGGAAGAAACTGAAGGGTTGTCATAGTTTATCATAATTGGAGATAATAGTCAAGTAGCTCCATGAGCATGGATGTAGAAGCTATGGGCTGCAAAAGATTGAAGCCTAGTGAAAATTGGGAGGTATTTCTATAGACGATGCCTAAAACCTGCTATTCTTTGTACAGCTATCAGCTAGTTCAACATATGTTAACAATTTGTGAACTATAATTTTAGAATGTATTTACCAAAGTATAATTCCATGCAATATATATGCTAAAGCTGTTTCTAAATCCTTCAAAAATCCCAACGATTGTTGATTCTTAAACATATTCTCTAGTTTGAAGAAACCCCACAATTTTCACTAGGTTTAAGTGTAAGCTGGTTAGCTGGTTATACTCTGCACATGCCATCTTTTTTTTTTTTTTTTTTTTTTTGCTTTTTTGGGTCACACCTGGCGATGCTCAGGGGTTACTCCTGGCTCTGCTCTCAGGAATTACTCCTAGAAGTGCTTGGGGGACCATATGGGATTCCAGGGATGGAACCCAGGTCGGTTGTGAGCAAGACAAACACCCTACCTGCTGGACTATTGCTCCAGCCCGTTTTTTTGTGTCATTCCTATGACTGATGAGTACAGAATACAGCTTTTTGTGGTGTTTTCAATGCATTTCTGCTTTGTAGAAATGAGAGAAGAGAATGTGACTTATTCGGAGTTGCGACTTCAGTCTCCACATCAGCAGCAGAGAAGAGAGAGGCATGAGGCATCAGAAGCCAAAGAAACTGGGTGTTTGGGGCAAGGAGGTTTGTGACTAAAGTTTACTTTATTATTTACTCCCTATAGTAAAAAGAAGGGCTGTAATAAGTTTTACGTTCGACACTACTAATACACAAGCTTTCACAATCTACAGTCTTCCTAAACTTGATGTACATTGATAGTGGATTACATAAAAATCAATGACACAATGCCTAGATCAATCAAAATTATGTAAATGATGTGGTTTAAGAGTACAATGAGCAGGCTGTCTTACAGGTGCTGACCTGAAGTCAGTTCTAGTACCACATATGGTCCCTCCCAAGCCAACCAGGAGTGATCTCTAATAAAGAGCCAGGAGTAAGTCCTAAGCACTGCAGGTGTGACCCCCAAACCAAAAATTAAAGCTGTATAAATTATGATAATTAAGTGAGAAAAAAGAGTCTATGTAAAAATAGTATTATTAATTTTATCATATTTACTTTTTCTACTCTTGTTAAAATTACATATTCAAAGCAATGATTAACTTTTGCTATTCTTTACACTTTTAAAAACTTATTGAACATGCATAACACATGTAAATGGACAATAGTGCAGTATAAGTATTATTTTTATCCAAATTTTAGTTACTATAAGTAACTCAGTAATACACAATTTATCTTCTAATGCGAGTGCAGTTCAAATTTCTAGTTATTGCATTAAGTACTTAGTGTAAATACTAAGCCTATAAATAGTTTTATGTTGCATGCCTATGTTCAATAAACAATAAGTTCAATAGCTAGAATATGTAAACAACCCATATGCCCATAAGTGGATTAATGAATAATGAAGTTATGAAACATATGCATAATGGAATACTATTACCATAAACAAGGATGAAATCTACAGTCTGCTGCAACTTGGATAAAACTGGAGGGCATCATAGTAAGTGAAAAAAGTCAGGAGGAACAAACACTGGAAGCCCTGACTTAACTATGGTATATAGAAGAATACATTAAAGGATCGCACAATATCAAATACCTGGACTTTGAATGCAGAACTGAGGTGATCAGGAAGTGGAAGGGGTGGAAACGAAAGGGGAGGTTGGACTAGGAATGGCATGAGACTGGTAGATCTTATGCACTTTGGTGGTGGCGAGATATGACGTAGTTAACACTATTGTGAAAGGAACTTAGATTAACTGGAGACTGAGCAAGCCCAGACTATGGAGAACTTTCTAAAAGTCATCAGAGTGAGAAAAATAACAGGAAATTTTACTTCCTGAAGATTTGTCAAATTTATTACCAAAATGTGCCCAAAAAAGTAAAAGGAAAATGTTTAAGATTAGCTAGGTAGTTACTCTATTGAATATGTGGGGTTCACTTAAATAAACATTGGAAGATTCACAGAATACATATAAAATATCTTATTAGTTAAATTCACATATTAAAATATCAATAAAAAAGAATTGGGCCAGAGATATCAAACAGCTGGTAAGACATTTTGATTAAACTGGTTTGATCAACTTGGTTTCTCTCCCCAGCACCACATATGAGCGCAGAGCAGAGCACCAGGAGTAAGAGTTGAATAGAGGCATTTTTTTTTTTGCTTTTTTGGGTCACACCGCGATGCTCAGGGGTTACTCCTGGCTCTGCACTCAGGAATCACTCCCGGCGGTGCTCAGGGACCATATGGGATGCCGGGATCGAACCCAGGCCGGCCGCGTGCAAGGCAAACGCCCTACCTGCTGGGCTATCGCTCCGCCCCTGAATAGAGGAGCAGTGATCCTAGCCCCACTCCCCGCTCAAAAGCAAAAAAGACTGGGTCAGCAATGTTTTCCAAAATATTCCAGGTTGATCTTTACCAATGATAAAATAAAATTGTATTGCAGGGCTAGAGAGAAATAGCAGCAGAAGCGTTAGTTTTGCATGCAATTGACCTGGGTTCAATCCCTGGTGCCACATAATCACTCCCTGAGCATTACCAGGAGTGATCCCTGAGCAGACAACTAAGAGTGATTCCTAAGCACAACCAGATATGACCCCAAAAACAAAAAAAGTATTGTAATATTATCTTTTACAAAAGAATGGAAATCAATTCAATGTATGAAAAAAAGCACAATAGAGAGCTGCTATTTACACCCACAAGTTAATTTCTAATTTCTGACCTTTTTAATATGCAATGATCTGTGAACAATTTTTTACAAATTCATTAAATTTTCAGTGTTATAAATTAGTAAATATTTCAACCAATCAATAAAATACATATGTCATGTTTGTGTCTGAAATTAATATTAGTAATTAACTTTGGAGGAGTTATGAAGACTTGTTATTTGTACAAAATCATGGATCTAGGTAAGTACTCAAACATTTCTAGTTGGATAATAAAACACCTAAGAGCCATGAGTACAACATTGCAATGACTGTTCACTGGTCTCTTCATTAGGCTGTTTTGTCCCACTGTCTTTTGTGGAAATTGATGGTACTTGTTCTGTGGATCATCTGCATGATGCTTCTTGTGGCTCTTGGAATCTTAGTTTCAAAATGTAAGTTTCTGATAGAAAAAAAGCCAGCTTGTTCACTCCTTGTAGAAACAAAACTTTTACAATATTTTATTATTGTTTCTATTTTAATTTATCCTGAGGCATTCTTAATTCTATTCTTGTCATTTAATGTATCCTAACCAGCTTTTACTTTTGTTCTTGGCCTAGTCTCTGTTCTACAAGTCTTTCTAAGAGGCGCATAAATTTATAAATTATGATTTTATTTTTAAGCTTCTGGGCTCTCACTTTTAGGTTCATTTCTACTGTCTCTTTTACACAGAATGCCCACTTGCTCTTCAGTTATTAGGATTATAACTTAACTTCTACCAAAACTACTTCTAAGAAATATTCTTAGAAAATTGTAACCCAAGTTCTGTTATTAGCAGTATTGTAATCATGGAACTTAAATAAAAAGTAGAGAGGATAAATGAATTTTTTATTTTTATTTAGAACTAACTGCTATTTCATCTGCTCTTGGATATATCATTACATTCTTTTTTAGCAATATTTGTATTATTAGACAATTCATGTAAGCCTCCCTATTATATTATGTATTCTGGAAGAAATTAATCATATAGAATATCTTAGCTTTCATAGAACATATAAAAATTTATGTGCAATAGAAAACATTTAAGTATGACAGAATAAACTATATTTTGTCTTCTTCTAAGTGACAAAGAGGCATTCAGGAAATCTCAACTCCAGTCAGGAAACACCCCACAAGGGATGGAACCCAGGTAATTCAGTGACTCAACAACTGATGCTCAGGGCAATCTGGTATTATTAGACAATTCCTGTAAGTCTCTCTATTATATTATGTATTGTGGAGGAAATTAATCATATAGAATATAGTAGCTTTCATAGAACATATAAATTTTTTGTGCAAATGAAACCATCATTTAAGTATGACAGAATAAACTATATTTTGTTTTCTTCTCAGTGACAAAGAGGCATTCAGGAAATCTCAGCTCCAGTCAGGAAACTCCCCCACAAGGAATGGAACCCAGGTAATTCAGTGACTCAACAACTGATGCTCAGGACAATCTGAAATAAGACCATTATCTCTTAAGATTAAGAAAATAAACTTATCTGTACGCTCATTTGAATGTATAAAATAATTAATTAGTAATTTAAAGAACAAATGAGTAAGAACAGAAAATATTCACTGTATCACTGTCTTCCCGTTCATCTTGATTTGCTCGAGTGGACACCAGTAACATCTCCATATGACCTGTCTCATGCAAGTAGAGCCCAAGGGCACCTGCTTGCTCCAGGAACATAAAAAGCCTCAAACCATTCCATCAGGTCATGGGAATGAGGTCTATAATTGTTACTGGTATCTGGCATATCAAATAAGTTTTGATATTTGATATGCCAGAAAATAGTACTCATATAATATTAACTAAATATGTTATACTGCTGCTCAGGAAGTTAAATTAGAAAATATTGTATTATACTGTCTCTGTCACTCTCTTCCCATTGTTCATCGATTTGCTCAAGCAGGCACTCATTAACATCTTCATACTTGTCCTGTCACAAGTAAGTGTAGCCCAAGGGCATCTGCTTGTTCCAGGGACAGGAAGAGCCTCAAACCATTCTTCAGGTCATGGAATTGAGGTCCATAATTGTTACTGGTTTTGGCATAACAAGTAAAACATGGGTAGCTTGCCAAGCTCTGCCGTGAAGGTGGTATACTCTCAGAGGGAAGGCTCTCATCTCGAACATTTACTGATGAAACTTAAAGGGGAAAGATCAGGTTTTCTCTTGGGTGGAGCTCTGAGGAACTGTGGGGTCTGAATGTTGAGAATGACTGACCGCATGATGTGTGGGTTGCTCTGGCTTCTTGCTAGGCTTACTGGGATGATGGGTATCAGTTAGAACCTGCCTAGAACTGTATACAGTGTATAAATGTGAAAGATCCTGGGAAGGACCTTATCCTAAAATCAGTATTATCTAAGAATGTCTCATGGCCACAAAGCCGCCGCATGCCAACAGAGCTGTGGGTCTGGCATGGGTGGGTCTCTCTTCCGGGGTAGCTGGCATGGAGGTGGAGGAAAGGGCAGAGCCCAAATCTCTGCTCTGAGTCCAGCCAGGGGTGGTCCCCTCCCCACACATGTGAGAGAATCCTTAAAGCAATGTTGGACTCGGCCAGGAGCTGGCCGAGCCCCCTTACTGGGAGGTCGGCTCCTTGGGTTGCTTCCACGTGGGGCCGAGCAGCTGCTGAACAGTATGTATATTATACTATACGTATATTATACATTGCTGGATATTCAGAACATATGTTCACTAAAACTCATTAAATTTAAAATCATTGAAAATGTTATCAGATCAAAATCATCTATAATTTATGATTATTTATAAATGTTCTAGTATAAATCATATCCAAATTATTACAATTAGTCAATATGACAACATTTTGATTGGACAAATATATTTTTTTTCATTTGTGCATTGTTTGTCACTTATTTTTCACACTTTAAACACTTGCTTTCTCATTTATAAGTGTAGTGATAAGAGGCATTTCAACTTAGTCTGATTCTCTTTAGCTGCAGCATGCCAGCCTTGTGGGGACGACTGGCACCAGCACGGGACCAACTGCTACTCTACTTCTACAAACTTGGCTTCTTGGAATGACTGTGAGCTTCAGTGCGCCATTAAAAATTCAAGTTTTCTTAAATTAAATACTGCAAAAGAGATGGTAAAGACAAGTATATGTTTCTAAACTTTTCTTTTCTCAGCCCAGAAATCTGAACTCCAGGATTTTTTTTCTTCTGAAATTTGTATTTCCATAAAGAAACTTATTTTGTGGGGACAAAATGGGGATTTGGGCTTTAATCAAAGATACTCAGGGATCAGTTTTCTTGATGGTCTGGACGTGGGGAACTACACATGGTGCTGAGGGATCAGCCCTGGCCACCTGTTATTCCTCTACTGTCTCACACAGCCCCACCCCCCTTCCTCCCAGGAACGTTCAGTGAAATACATCAAGTTATGCTGCTCCTTCTCTTTAATTCCCTTTTTAAATTAAAAACATTTTTTTATGGTTTGGGGTCAATACCCAGAGATGTTCAGGGCTCACTCCTGACTCTGCACTCAGGAATTTGTCCTGGTGATGCTTGGGGAACATATGGGATGCCTGGGAAGGAACAAGGGGCAGCTGTGGGCAATGCAAGCACCCAACCCACCGGACTATTGCTTCAGCTCCTGTTCTTTTTTGGAACTTCTGCTTGCAGTCCTATGCCATACATTAGTACTGGTTTATTAACTCTGATATTTTTCTATTTCGGTGGTCTCCTTACTCACCAATCCCTTGTGATTTTTTCATTCCCCTAACACTTTGTTCAATTTTTCCCTCAGATTATCTTGATATGTAGTTTGCCTTTTCATAACTGTGGCCCTTCTACCAATCCTGTGTAACATTATCCTAATAATAACGACTTATTATTCTGGTATTAGAGAATCACTACTCTGGTACAAAGACCTGTTTACCTGTTAGTACCTGTAAATACTGTAAGACATCCTGTAGATTTCTTCTTTGTAGCCGTTTTTGACTAAATTGATTTCTACTTTCTTAGATTCTTTGGTTTCTATTTCCTTCCCTTCAATATTCAATGTCTAATGGAAGATGTAGAGTAATATTGGGCTCCATAATGGTTATGTTATGGCAGATTCTGAATTGCTTTGGGATCCGGTCCTTGAAATCAGCTTGTAGGAGTATGTATGGCACCAATCACTAGGTGTCTTTCAAGATTCATTAATCATCCACACCTTAATCAGGCGCACTTAGGCAGGTGTCTACAGCCATTGTAGCAGTTCCAAAGTGTCCCAGAAGGTCAGGTGACCCTATATCCAGACATGTGGGTCGCATTATGTCCACAGGTTCAAGTTCCTGCCCTCATGGGCTCTAAACTGGTATCTCTGTGTCCAGTGAATGATGCCCTGTCTCCTGTTCTGCAGGTCTCAATCTGCTCTTTTTCTTTGTTCTCCTCACTACTTTGTTGTTAGGCTCTGGGCTTTGGAGGCTTTAGGGCTTTGGTGTCATCATCACTGTTCTTGTCTTAATTCTCAGTCTGTGCAAACATGAGAGTTGCCCTTCTCATGTCCGTCTTTGAAATGTGGGCCCAGAGAGAGAACTAGAGCAGTGGCAAGGTATCTGTCATCTCTCTCTCATTTATTTTTACTTTTTAATTATTTTAATGTAGACAAAAGTCACACTGGTTTTTGTGATGAAATTCTTGAGTTGAAATTGATTAGATACAAAACTTTAATATTGAAATATATCAGTATAAAATATAAAATAATTTATATATAGTATAAAATAATTTTTATTTGAAAATTATCTGATCGCAATGTTGTTAATTTAATTCATTGTCTAAGAATTTATTGTGATGTCTGTTCCTAGTCGAGCCTTCTGAGTTATTGTTTTGCTTATTAATTTTAGTCAACTTTTATGCTACTTTCCCATCTAATATGATGTGTTTCTACTGGAATTTCAATTTTGAGGAAATAGGGGTGTTTGTGGCTGCATATGTGACCATGCAGTCCAGAGGCTTGAGGATCAATGGTCTGGTTGAATGAGTTGATTTGACAGCAGATGCTAGAGGTGGGCATGACTGATAGGGCTTCCGGAAGAACACAGTGGGGGAATGAGATGAGACTGCCCAACCTGACTCTGAGAATGCCCCAGAGTTTTAGGCTGGGCACCAGAGTATTATTCACAGTTGGCATCTCTGCAGATATTTTTGAAGTACTGCAACTGAGCCTTTGGCATGGTTGCTGCAGTGGGGCAAGTGAAAGCAGGGGTTTTTGCAGGATAGATACTTGGTCTGCCCTTCTACTGAAGGAACCCAGAGTTTTCAGCCCCAGGGACTGGTGTTTCCATGAATTTTAGCTGCATTGCATGCATCAACTCAGAAATGTAGTCAGGAATCAGTAGAGCAGTGGCCGTGGGACGTGGACTACCTGTCATCTTTACTTCTCTCCACCCCTTACCTGTTTCCACTATTTATAACCCCCATATAGGTTAATTTAAAATAACCAGTTGGGTAATTGAGACTATCTGGAATTCTCTTCCTAAACGTCCACTATAGTAGTTGTGTAACATTTGGCTTTTAGCTGGAGATCATTTATAGCAATACTATTTTTTATTATCACTAGGACTCTAGATAAAATTTTAAAGTGCATCAGCAAAGAACATTTTTGTTTCTATAAATGGACAATTAACCAATGGTATTTAATTTTTCTGCTCTCATTTTATTTAGAATTTCACAAAATGGTTGACAAAGACGCTCTCTTCAATGAAAGAGAATACGTTTTGGATCAGTTTAGAAAATAACCGACACAAGAGAAATGGGCTTCGCTAGATGGTCCAGCTTCTATCTGCGAGAAGTAAATACTTTTCTGTTTATTTTAAGTCCAGTCCAATAATATAATACAAATTATCTGTGTGCAATTGATTAGATACTACAATTCTATTACTAGTAGTTGGTTCTATAATATGATAAGTATAAGATAGGAAATGAGGGGGAAATAGGTGAGAAATGAGGGAATATAAAATATCACAAGAGATTTACATAAATAATTGATTTAATACCAATGTTATGACTTTTACATTGTTATTTGTGTTGTTCTACAAAGTTTAGATTGTTTAACCTGGAAAAAAAATAAAATTCAAGGAAGTGGGGCCAGAACGATAGCACAGCAGGTAGGGCGTTGCCTTGCATGCAGCTGGCCCAGGTTCGATCTCAGGTGTACCATATGGTTTCCCAACCACTGCCAGCAGTAATTCCTGAGTACAGAGCCAGGAGTAATCCCTGAGCATTGCCGGTGTGACCCAAATTAAAATAAAATAAAATTCAAGCAAGTGGTTGTACTATTGACAGCATAGATAACTTACAAAAGAAAAAGCAGACTCTTACAAAAGAGTCAGACTCTTGCAAAAGAAACAGACTCTTACAAAAAGAAAAAGCAGACTCACTGTTTAATAAAATCTAAATTCTTTCTTTTTTTCTTTTAAAAGAAATAGCAATAATGTTTAATATAGATGCTAATAATTTATAACTATGTAAAAAATTGTAATTCTTGGGAAAGAATTAAGTTTCATGTTTATACAATTTTTTTATACAATGTACCAAAAAATTGGAGAACTGTGAAATCAAAACTGATTTACAATAGTATTAAATTTATTCTTTCAATCTAGTTCCTTCATGCATGTATCATATTGTCCTAAATCTTCATTATATGTCAGAGTAGACTAAATGTTGAAGCAGATTTAAGAACTTGCTTCATTTTAGTCCTGCCAGACAATGGAAGATTTGAAAAATATAAAAAACAATGCCAGATTTGGCACACTTTCTGTGTGCTATGATACAAACTATTATGAATGTTCTTCATATATCAGCTTTTATTCCAATTGAGCAAAAATGGGTACTTATATCCCAATTGTTTCTAGGTTCTAGTAATATTTAAGAAAAATAAAAATGCAACTGCTTGATATTGAGGTAGAATTGATAACCTTGTAAGAGACATTTCCTAATAAAAATAAATGCTAATTTTTCTAAAAGATACCATAGTCCAGAGAGCTGGCTCTAGAGCCTAGTTGTATATGCCTGGCACACAGAAGATTAGTTCTGTTCCCTGCACTGCCTGGTCTCCACCCTAATGAGAATCTGAGGTATCCCCTAAGTACCACAGATGAATGTGCCTCCAAAACAAACAGAAATGATAACATAAAGAAGAAACTTAATTTATAGTAGACTATTCATTAATAATGTTTACATTTTTCTTTTCTGTGCTGTATGGGTCCCACTGGCTCAGTCAGAATAGGATTGAATTGTCTCAGTGAACAATAAACTATTGTGTTCTCAGGGCTAGTGACTAGGACTGGCAGAGGTCGTGAGTCAACTTAAAATTGTTTTTTATATTTTTTCTGAGCACACATGAAGAATGATTAGTACTAACATGATTTTATCTTACCACTTCATTCTTTTTTAATGAAACAAATGCTACCTTAACAGAATTTAGCCCTTTTCTCCCTTTCCTGCTCCCACCTATTAACAATCTTTTAGTATCAGTAGTTTGTGGTTGGTATTATAAGTTTGAAGGGTTCTAAAAGTGCTGAACTAGAAATTTCTTGCCAGTTTTTTCCACTAGTGGTGGAACACTGTTTTGAAATTCCAATTGCTTTCATTTTCTTTTCCTTTGAGTGAAACAAATATTAATATTATTTATTACAGGTACATTCACTACTATATATAATTATGTTTCCATAAATGTAAGTTTCTTTTAGTTGAGTTTATATATGAAGTGTAACTTTAATCTAAATGCAATTATTTTTTATTGTCTAGGAATCACTTAAAAGAACCTGGCTCTTCCAATGATCAATGCATATATATAATAAAGGGAGTCTTATGTGGTAATGACTGCAAAAAACCTGGACTTTGTATGTGTAAGAAGACTATACAAAAAATCAAACTATTTAAGTTATAAATAGATAATGTTGAAACTTTTCCAAGAAGAAAATACACTTATTTAAAATATGTTCAACTAAAAATATTTTTTAAAACATTAAGTCCATAATTTTATAGAAAATAGACAATCAAATTTAATCATATTGTACAAATAGAATGCAATCATATGCTTTTCTGAAGGACAAACTGTGAATTTGGATAAAAATGGGAAAAATATTAAGAGAACAAAAGGAAACTTTTTATAAGTCTCTAATTATTAAAGTTTTAACTGACCCTAATCTTTCAAAATGTTAAATAAACTTGTGTCAACATATTTAGTTTCTCAGTGAGCACACATTATTTGCTGCAGTCTTTCTCTGCTTTCTGACAGGTTTTGCTGACTAGCAATGGATTTGAGGAATTGGATTTTAGATCACGATCATGATCTTCCCGTTAATCATCTATTTGCTAGAGCGAGCACCAGTAATATCTCCATATGTCCTGTCTCATGCCAGTAGAGCCAGGGGCATCGGCTTGCTACAGGAACATAAAGAGCCTCAAACCATTATATTAGGTCATGGGAATGACCTAATGTAATTGTTACTGGAATTTGGCATATCAAATACAACACGAGAAGCTTGCCAGGCTTGTCGAGCGGGAGGCAAACTCTTTTAAACACCTCCAAATAAAGCATTTATTGATGAACTGCGCGGCCGCTTGCAGCTGCGCAAGCCGGGCTGTGATGGGCTGGTCTGCTGGGTGGAGTTCTGACGAGAAGGAAGTCCAAATGTGGAAAATGGCGGCGCCCATGGAGTGAGGGTGGTGGTCTGGCTTGTTGTGAGGCTCTGCCAAGGTGGTGGGCCAGGGCTAGAACCCGCCATGCCTCCCGACTGCCTCATGAACGGCTGTGCACAGGGAGAGCAAGGAACAGCTCTGCCCCATGTCTGAGAGACTCTGGACCAGCATACCTGGGCCGGATTGAGGAAAAACTGCTGCAGGGTGGGTGTCGATGATCTGGGCTGTGATGGGCTGGTCTGCTGGGTGGAGTTCTGAGGAGAGGGAAGTTAGATTGGATTTTAGATAGAAGTTAGTTGGATTTTAGATATGCCAGGAAAAAATCCATATTAAAATTATCAACAGTGGAGTCTTAGAAATTAAAAAAAATATATATTACTTTGAAATGATAGAAATAAATTTTATAATTTTAAATATAAAATTAAGCCAATGACTCAAAACATTACTTAGTTATCTGTTGCAATCACTTGATCACTTGACATCCTGTTATTCAATTTGCTCGAGCGGGCGCCAGTAATAGTTGCATTTGACCCTATCACGTGCCAGTGTAGTCCAATGGCATCTGGTGCTTCAGGAATACAAAGAGCCTCAAACCGTTCCTTCAGGGTCTTGACAAAGAAGTCTGACCATCTTGTAGGTGGGCAGCCACATGATCTTTTGACATCCCATGGGATCCAGTCGGTAAAGGTTCTAGTCCAGTGGTTGTCTCCAAATCGCATTACATGTCCAGCTCACCTGATTTTCGATGCCTTGGAAAGCGAGACAGCATCCCTGACTCTGGAACAGCAATGGAGGTTGGAGATCTGGATTCCTTCTTTCACTTGAGTGAGGCGTGATATTCCAAGCATAGCTCTTTGGATTCCTCTTTGGGAGATCCGAATACCATTCTCATCCTGCTTTCATAGGGCCCAGGTCTCTGAGGCGTATGTTAATGCAGGGAGAATGGTGGAGTTGAAGAGATGTGCCCTGAGCTGGAGGCTCTTTGTCTTTTTTAGCTATTTATACTTTGCTTTTGAAGGCATTCCATGCCGCTCTCTTCCTCCTGCGCAGCTCAGGTTTTAGGCCATTCATCATGTTGACTTCTCGACCTAGGTACACATAACTGCTGCATTCAGAGATGTTTGTTCCATTGAGAGTGAATGGGGCCTCTGGAACTAGTTCATTTTTCATGAACATAGTTTTGCTGAGATTCAACTATCTTTCCACATTCTCTGTTGAAGTCAGCCAGCATTTGTGCCACTTGGCTAATGTTCGGTGTTATTAGAACAATGCCATCATCGAAGTGGAGGTGGTGTAGTTGTCAACCATCTATCTTTACTCCCATTCCTTCCCATTCTAATTGTCGCATGTTGTTCTAGAGGGTGGCGCTGAAGAGTTTTGGTGAAACGGTATCACCCTGCCGAACCCCTCTTTTACATTGATGATCACTTGACATCAACTTTTTGACATTGATGATTTTTTTTTTTCAATCCAGCCCTGGTATGCTGAACCAGAGACTCTCAGACATGGGGCAGAGTTGCTACTTGCTCTCCCTGTGCCCAGCCGCTCATGAGGAGCCCAGGAGGCATGGCGGGTTCTAGCCCTGGGCCGCCACTCCAGCAGAGCCTCACAACAAGCCAGACAATGCCCCCTACTCCATGGGGGCCGCCATTTTCCACATCCAGACTTCCCTCTCTTCACAACTCCACCCAGCAGACCAGACTATCACAGCCCGGCTCCGAGGCCACTAGAGGTTGCGCTGTTCATCAATAAATGCTTTATTTAGAGGTGACTACAAGAGTATGCCACCCGCACAGCAAGCCTGGCAAGCTGCTCGTGTCATATTTGATATGTCAAATACTTGTAACTTTTATATTAGGTCATTCCCATGACCTAATATAATGGTTTGAGGCTCTTTATGTTCCTGGAGCAAGTGGATGCCTTTGGGTTCTACTAGCATGAGGCAGGACATATGGAGATATTACTGGTGCCCGCTCTAGCAAATAGATGATGAGCGGGAAGATAGTGATAGTGATCACTTCTTTGTAGAATGGTGAGATCCTGGTGGTGAATCCATAATATAGCTCACGAAGGATCTTGATGTACTGGGTTTGAACGCCCTGTTTGGCTAGGGGGCGATGACTGCTTCAGTCTCCACAGAATCAAAGGCTTTCTGTAAATCAATGAACGTGAGACAGAGTGGCATCCTGAACGCCCTACACACTTCAATGAGTTTGGTTACCATGTAGATATGGTCAATTGTGCTGAATCCTTTTCGGAAGCCAGCTTGCTCACATAGTTGCCCTTCATCTAATGTTTTGCCAATCCTGTTCAGGATGACTCGAGTGAACAGCTTGTAGATGATGGACAACAGGCAGATGGGGGATAGTTGCAGATGTCATGAATGTCTCCCTTCTTGAACAGTAGAACTGTCTTGCTGGTTTTCCAATGGGAGGGAACCTTGCATTCGGACAGGTAGCATGTGAAGAGCAGAGCCAGTGTATTGATGAGTACTGAAGGCAAAAAAAACTTTATGAGTCATATGTTGGGGAGTCACATGGGACCTCAATAATATCAGAACTCGAGTTCCCTGGTAATGCTCAGGGACCGTAGACTGATGAAAAAAATCTATGAGTCCAGTACTTTCCAAAAGGCTTTTTCCTTTTCACCAACAGTTAAAACACTCTGCTACCACAATCCAGGGCAAGAGACTCCCCCAGCCTAGAGTTCCTGATCAGATGTTCTGATCATGTGCTCTGATCAAGATGTCTGCTCCACATGCATGTATATGTGAGTGAGTCCCTTGACCAATCCAGCACCTTTGTCTCTCAGCTGGCCAGCAAAACCTTTGACTTTGCTCCTGGACAGCTCAGCATCACCAAAGATAAAAACCAGCCTTTTATTGCAGATTCCAGGTGGGCCACACCTCTTAAGAGATGCAAATGTCAGGGCTTCCTCCCTTCCTCCCAGATCAGCTCTTATGCAAGACACTGTATTTTGCTTTTTTTTTTTGGGGGGGGGGTCACACCCAGCAATGCTCAGGGGTTTCTCCTGGCTCTGCACTCAGGAATCAATCCTGATTGCATTGCTCAGGGAACCATATGGGATGCCGGGGATCGAACCCAGGCCGGCATGGGCCGGCCGGCGTGCAAGGCAAACGCCCTATCCGCTGGACTATAGCTCTGGCCCGTTATGCAAGACACTGTAGAGAGGGGACTGATATAAAGAATTACACGGAGATAAAATATCTAAGGATGTCTTTTCATGGGGGAAATCACATATAATTCCGACTATGAACTCCATCACGGCAGAGCCTGGCAAGCTACCCATGTTGTATATGACATGCCAAATACCAGTAACAATATGGACCTCATACCCATGACTTGTTGGAATGGTTTGAGGCTCTTTATGTTCCTGGAGTGGACAGATGCCCTTGGGCTATCTCGCATATGACAGAACATATTGAGATGCTACTGGTGCCTGCTCAAGCAAATCCATGATTTACAGGAAGACAGTGATACAGTGATGAACTCCACGCATGCTAAATGGCTATCTCTGTCCCACAAGGTTCTTTGTCTGGTTTGCTCTGCTTCAGGGCAATTTCTAAGTGCTCTGTTCTTTGTTTACCCGGGAGAACTTACAGGCTCACCTTAGGACAAACTAGTATGATTTCCCCTTTGATCTTAATAGAGCTAATTTCCTCCAAGTGTGTCCCATATGGAAGTCAGGGGTGGCTTTCCCTGGTATTAATCCAGTCCCATGCCTGCATGTGTTCCTGACCTTGGGGGATATGAGGAAATATCTCCAATATATCTGATATAGACTGTGCTGGACCCATAGTAGAAATTATGAGAAGATTCCAAGAGTTATTAAAAGCAAACTGCCTCATCTGTGCCTTTCCCCATGCTTCTTTTGCATTTGCACAAGAGGGATCTCTTTAGCATGAAGCTCTGGCCTAAAAGCATGTAAATGGCTTAAGCAGCAAAGATCCAGAGTCAATTATCGTGTTGTATCACCCAACACTTATAATGGTTTAGAATTTTAGAGCTAAACAGGGAGAAATCATGATTCTATGGACACCTCCAAAGACTAAGAATTGAACTTCTGTATCACCCTGCAGTTCTGCCTCTTGGCATTTCCCCCCAAAGGTCTAAAAACACCATTTCAAAAAGGTATTTTCTTGCCTATAGTGATTCAAGAGTCAAAATCTGGAAACAACCCAAGAAACCAAGTGTTCAAGATCAGAACACATATATATTTTCTGATATATGTATTGTATATATATGGTATATATATATGTACTTATATCCATATATTATATATAATCTGTGGTATAGCTAAACAATGGAATACTACTCAACTATAAGAAAAAAGATGAAATTATGTAATTTGCTGCTGCAAAGAGGTATTATAAACACATGTTTTTTTTTCCAAAGGAACTTGCAAGATCTAAACTCTTCATATAATATACAAAACAGAAGATAAATTAGATTTTCTTCTGGAGGTCTGGTTGCTCACATATTCCAAGCAGAAACTAATTTCATTCCTGTTATCTGATCCAGAATTGCTTATTGGCTGTTTAGAGCAGTAGACCTAGTTTTGCTAGGTTATAATGGTAATAAAATACTCACTAATATACCTCTTTGATTTTGCAAAATATTTTAAAAGTGGCAAATATGGTGCTATCTTGCTTAGTTATAACCCTGATATTTAAAAACTGTTCAGCTTCTATATTACTTATTATATCAGTTTCTATACTATTTATTATATTTATTATAACCAAATTTTTGGAATAATTTGTGCCTAGTGTCCATAAAATCAACCCTTTCAGTCATATAAGTCAACATATGTAAACCGAGCTACAATAAACTATAGTAGTACAGATCCTTAAACAGTTTCCTCAAACAAATCTCCATCCCTGTAAATGTTTCTTTTGTGGCCAGTATTTTGAGCACACATGGCTGGCAATTTTCTTCAGATTGTTTTCTGCAGCCATTATTGTCTTATTTCCATTTATTTTGGGATAAAACAAATGTCCTCATAGCTCAATAGCTATTCCTTAATTAAACATTATCCTGGTTATTGAACTTTTTATTTTTTTTTAATTTTTATTATGCCATGTGAGATATACAATTACAAGAATGTTCATAATTGGGTCTCTGTCATACAATGTTCCAGCACCCATCCCTCCACCAGTGCCCCATTCCCACCACCCACATCCTAAACACTCTCCCCAACCCAACCCAGGCCTGCCTCTATTACAGGCACATTTTCTTTCTCTTTTTATCTCTCTGTCTCTGTCCCTGTATTTCTCTCTCTCTCTCTTTCTCTCTCTCTCTCTCTCTCTCCTCTTACACTTTGTCACTTTTCCTACAGATATTAATGGTTTATGATGTCTCTATGTGCATATTCAATAATAGTGAGTTCTAGTGTGACAAAATAATCCCCCATTCCCCATAACCTCTCCAGTTTGTTGCAACTAGAATGATCATTACAGTGTATAAGTGTGAAAGATCTTGGGAAGGACCTGGTTCGAACTTCCATTATTGTCTAAGATTGACTCGGCCAGCACAACTGTGAGTCTGGAGTGTCTCTCTCTTCCGGCTTTTGGCTATTGGACTTTTTAATTCATAATTATAGTGTGTGAAACCACACTTGAATAAATGCTCAAAGGTATTATTTTACTGAATCAAATAATACCAGATGGAATCTAAAACCAACTAGAATGGTAATTCTATGAGTAAATTATAAATTTTCTTAAATATCTGGTTTTAAAACAAAAACAATTCTTATTATTGGTTCTGATGCTCAATTCCACTTAGCCATTATACAACAGTATTTACAACAGTATTTTCTACCCTATTCTAGGTTTTCTGCAGTGTAGGAAAGATCACATCCTTATATCTAAGGGTAAGCTGAGTCTGGATAACAGAAATGGACTCTACATGTGACCCGGATAAAGCCATCTTCTGACTCAAATGGTCAGGTCCTGATTTTTCTTAGCAACCATCTGAAATGGCAAAACATAACATACCTAGAATTCAACTAAGAAATTCCAAATTTATACTTGCTTTCATAGCAATTTCACAATTGATTCTTTTTCTGTTACCCACTTTCATATAACATAAATATATTGGGAAAACATTTACTTTGGATAACTTCCTAATTTATGAACCATACCATTCCTGAGAACCCTGCTGTTGCCTAAGAGACTAACTGAACTCCTTAACAAATTTTTTACTTTGTTTTATTTTAACTTAAATGAATTTTTTAAATGAAAAGACAAAAACCCTGAAATTTGTAGAGCTGGTACATAAAGTGGGTGTCTCCAGTCTTCTGATCATCCCTCATTTCCCCATGTGCACCTAGTAGAAGTTATCAGGGAAGGGTTAAGATAGTGACAATTATTTGTAGGTTTTTGGATTATTTTGTTTAGATTTGGTTTGAGCCACAGCCACCTATGCTCAGGGCTTACTTCCGGCTCTGTGCTCAGGTCACTATTCAGGATGCGAGGGACAGAATTTAGTTTGGCACATGCAGAGCAAGTGCCTTACCTGCTGTTCTATCATTCCAGTGCCTGGTCTATAGTCTTTTGTTTGTTTATCCTGTTGGACCACACCCCAGGATGCGCATGCTCAGGGTTTACTCCTGGCTGTACTCAGGATGGTACCTAAGTTGACAGATGCCTTTACCTAGTCTACTATCTCTTTAACCCCTGATCTATAGTTTTAAGGGATTTTCAGGCTCACTGGGACTCTGTTCTTGGCATTGAAGTCTTGTTATGATTTCTTATAGCTTTATAGCTGGTTGTTTATTCCCCCTCCCTCTATTTTCTCAACACCATAGTATGTGTCTTATCTCTCCAAGGAACAGGTCTTTTCTTCACTTTATAACTTTCTAGAGTTCAGTTCACTATGATTGCTTTTGTTTCTTTTGGGTTTGGTTGGTTGGTTGGTGTGGGCACCACACCTGGTAGTGTTCAGGCTTTACTCCAGCTTCTGTGCTTCACTGGCCTCACAGGAGGATCTTATGGACTATGTACAAGACAAGGAATAGAAGCAGGGTCATCTTCAAGAAGGCATATACATTACCTACTACCTTCTCTCTCTCTTTCTCTGTCTGTCTGTCTGTCTGTCTGTCTGTCTCTCCCGCATAGGTAGTACACAAATTGTTCCTGATACTATGACTTACAGACTTTTTTTTCCTGATGCTATAACTTAACAGAATTTTGGCTCTATATGGTGTTCAAACAATGGGCATTTGATGGAAACCGTCTTTGTGCATTTATCTGGGCTGGTGATAAACTGTACTCTAGTCGCTAGTGATTAGGACAGCATGAAGGAGCTTCGGTCTTAGGAAACTGCTTGCTCAGGAGGCTGGGCTAAACCACTCCAGACTCTATAGACTGATTCACTTTCCATGCAACGTTAAGTCAAGTCATAAGATGTTGCAGGACTCCTAAGGGCCGCTGCATCTGCTCTGGATTGCCTCCTGCAAATCACTTCGTAGATAAGGGGGTAGTCTAATGTGGCAGTTTATCCGACCATGTATGCTGTACTAGCTGGTATAAATATTCTCCCATGCTACCACAATCATCGTGGGACTAGCTAGATCTTACCAGCATATTAGCCTGGCCACGTAGGACACCTAAGTAATTAGACCAGAGAGAAATGCTGTTTGCTTCCAAGCAAACAAGCATGGCTCCCTGATATACTCAAAGGCAACTAAAATATAAAACTACAATGAAGTAGAGGAGACTTGTGAAGGCTTGGAGAAATATTTAACTGGCATTGGTGTTGGTCTTTGGTACAGAGACATGCTATCTCAGAAACCCCCTTCTCTACACTACAAAGGCATTCCCAAGCAGATTTCGGCTCAAAACATTAGCATAGTAAAGGCCCTAGGTGAGGTGAAGGGAGGGATTACCTAAGGGCATTGGACCCTCCCTGCTTTCCATAACAGTGGGAGGAAGGTCTGAGTTACAGGGATATAAACTAGCCGGTTCCCGCCCGCTTGCTTCTTCTTTGTGGGATCTCTCCTTGTGAGCGTTCATTCCCCTTGGAAGCCTTTACACGTGGTGGTCGCCATCTTGGCCTACACGTGGCTGGGGTTCTAGCCTGGAATCCTAAGCATCGGGCTTTTCCTTTTGCTGATTTGTATGCCTGAACCTGTGATAAGTAAAGCCTTTTAAAACTGCATCAGATTCCTGAGTGTTCATCCATTCCTCGCCGGCCGGAGGTAGAAGGGAACTCGCTTCCCTGCACTGTCGGGGACCCCGTAAGCGCCCGACAATAAGATAATTAACTTTATTATAAACTAGGCTTGATTCACTATAAGTGTAATTTAATATTTATTTATCTATCAACTCCTTTATTGTTTGTGTTTTAGTATGTACTTTTCTCTCATGTTCAAACATCTTTTTGTTTACTTTTCACTTTAATTCAAGCACATTCCTGTCTCATCCTCCAGATGATTCCCAATGTGATCAGGTCACTGTAGGCTTAAAGGTCAAATTAGCAAGACTCTGGGAAGAGCTGAAATACCATACCAGTATCTTGGTTTCACTATCACAACTCTCACACTTTCAAATTGTGACACTTTAATATGGTTTCACACTTTAAAATAGCAAAAGCCCTCATGCTAACTTGTCTAAATTGATATTGTGGCCTTGCCACATTGCTTACTTTAGTCTTGCTCATCAAAGGTTCTGTTTCCGTTTCTGCTTCATTATCTATGAGATAAGGAGAGGCAGAGCCAACTTCCTACAGTGCTTGTAACTAAGAGAATAAACGATAAGTTTAAATATGTAAAGTGTTGCACAAAAGAACAATTCAATACATCATGTTACTATAACGCTTCTTCCCTTCCTACACCAAATATTGACATAAATTAACAATAATTGGTTATTAAATATAATTAGTACATGCAAATGCAATTCATCTCAATTAAAGTCATTTAGCAATAATTTTAAGAATTCCACTATGAAACATTATCAATAAAATCTGAAATATTGCTAATAATGTGCCCACTATTACCAATATAATTTTAAGTTTGGAGCTGGGGGCTCCCAAGTATTTAGGAAAACCAGAGTCCACTTACCATAATACTAAACCACTGGGTCTGAATGCTCACTGCTAGCACTTAACAATAAGGTGTTGTCCAGGTCCAGGAGTTCTGCAGGCCTCCGGTATCGTGTCAGGGGCTGTCAGGGCCTACGTGGTGCTGGAGACTCAACTTGGGTCCTGGGAATGCAGAGGATCCAACCCCCACCTTAGAGTCTTTCTAGTCCCTTAATACATGCTTTACCATCACAAGTTCTGTGTTCAATGAAGACTTCAGCTATACCTAATATTTGAATTGTTTCAGTCTGATTTCCTAAGAGAATGATCTTATCTCAGAACTATACTGAGCATTTTATACTTTTCTTGCATTGCTACCGATTTCTCTGTTCCTCACTGATACATTTAAATATTTGTGTTTTGCAATGAGAGTGTGTACTTGCTAGTATGAGAATTCTGGGTGTTTGTTAAGGTGGAAGGCATTGTTCCACACCTGGCTGTGTGCAGAACTTTCTCCCACCTCCGTGTTCAGGAACTACCCTGGAGGGTTTTGAGGTGCTATATGTGAAAACAGAATGGAACCTAGATGGCCCCATGCAAGACAAGGTCCTTATCACTATACTATCCCTCAGGCCCTAATATGAAGATTATGATCCTTATTCAGACAATAGAAAACCAAATTTTTCAGATGATGAATGAGTTAATAATTAATAGCAACTCTGAGTTGGAGCAATAGTAATAATAACTTTAATTGTGTAAACTTTTATTTTGTTACAGATGTATATTAAGCATTGTAAATCAGGTAAAATTCTTCAAATTTAAATAATATGTAACAATAAGTACAACAAGAATATATTCCAGCATAGGAAAAATACAAAGAAATGAAATACAAAGAAACATTATTGAGACATAAATATTAAATAACCCCCAATTACTCTGAAAGACTTAGATGAAATGTTTTAAAATTGGTCACATATTCGTTCAAAACAAATCTTGGCACTAAAGTTACATCCTCATGTTTATTTTGATATATGATGCCAGTCTTAGTTCTTATTAGAATCATACTAGAAAAATGAGTGGCTTGGGAAATAAGTTAATGTTGCCTAATAAAATAAATCTCAAAGAAAAATTACACTGTTATAGATTAAATATAATGGTTTTGTATATACTGGTTTTAAACAGAAGGTATTAAAATATTTTGGCTACATAAAATGCAAAAAGGTATGAAAATGGAGTTTTCACTGATTAGGAAAAGTGGACCGAAGTTGCTATATTTAAAACAAGGCATTTTCTTGGCATTAAGGAGACTCTGAGCTGTCTGTGTAGGGAGGCTCCTGTGTACAGATGGAGGAACAAGATGCACTCTGTAAAGTCTACAAAAAAATTTAACATGTCTGTGGTGCAAATACTAAATTCCAAGGAGGATGGAAAACAAAGTTACCAGATATGGTCTGTACATACATATATTCATACATACATACATATACACATACACACATATATATGTTTATATACATATATAATTTGCATATATTTTTGTGTATATAAAATTATATGTGTGTATGATACATATATAGAAGTTAGAATCTTCAGAATCCCCCATTTCATTTTTCCTAGTTTTGTAATATTTTCTCCAAGATGCAATATATTGTATTCAAAGACTTTATTCTTTTCCTCAGAAACTGATTTCACATTATTTTCCTCTTGATTAATTCCTCTTTATTAATGAGGCATAACACAAGTTGTATTACTTTATATTTCCAAAGCAAATACATGTGTCTTTCCTCTGTGTTCTATGACTAGATTTATTTATTTATTTATTTTTGTTCTTTGAGAGGTTTGCACCAGGTGGTGCTAAGGGGTTACTCCCTGGTTCTACACTCAGGAATTACACCTGCCTGTGCTTGGTGGAACCATGTGGGGAGACAGGATTGAACCCAGGTCTGCCAAATGCAAGACAAACACCCTACACACTGTACTATTGCTCAAGCCCCTCGTTTTCTATAACTTTAGTAAAGGCTTAAAACAAACATAACTAAGTGCTAACTTTGGTTACTACTAGGTGGCATACTTTAGAATTTTACAAGGTAACTTGAACTGAATCTGTCCAACATTATCCTCTATTGCCCACATAGAATACAAGTAATTTTCACTCAGCTATTTCTATAATTTTTATATATTTTATATAAAAATAATATATGTGCACCTTATAATGCTGTCAACCCACACTTCTATTCTCTTTATAAAGCACGAAAATGGAAATTTCTTTTTTTTTTTTTTTTTTTTAAGTATTTTATTATACCACCGTGAGATATACAAATAAAAAAGATATACAATTAAAAAGTTCATGTTTGGGTTTTGGTCATACAGTGTTTCAGCACCCGTCCCTCCACCAGTGCCCATCTCCCACCAACAACATCCCGGTTCCCTCCCCCTTCCCCAGCCCTGCTCCATGGCAGGTTCTTTATCGAAAATGGAAATTTCACCGAGCATAAAATTCAAAATGAGTAAGGCATGCAAGGCACACATGACTTGCTCTGCTGATCTTATCTCCACTTTTCTCTTCCTCACCTCCTTCGTAGGTCTGTTGCATGAGACTGGAGTTCCCAAAGTCCCAGACTATTCCGTCTCTGTGCATTTTTAAGTGTTGGTGAATTAAAAAAAAATAACACTTCTCCTATTAGCCCAGATGACGTTTAGCTGTTCTACAGATTTCAGGTGAATTATTTTTTAGATTGTAAGTTCTTCCCAATTAAGTTATTATCTTTCTCTGTTCTACAGAAAACAGGTCTATAATCTTACCACAAAGAGTGGTTCGATTCTGCCAACATATAATATGCTATATATGTTGGGATTTTTTAATTTTTAATATTCAGTTGGTTTTCCACCTTTTAACATGCTACATTAAAATTATACAGGGATTTTTAAATTTTTAATATTCAGTTGGTTTTCCACCTCTGTCCAAATATTTTAAACATAACATTAACTTTTGTATAGCATTTACCCATTATTAGGTGTTAAATGCCTCAAGTTTGACAAGTTCTAGAAGTTTACCAACTAATAATTGCACAAATTTAATAGAATAATAATTTACAGTTAGTTAAATGATATCTCTAAAACAGGACATTATTTACAAAACTCTATTTTACCTCAATTAAAGGTAAATTTAAAACGTTCAGAGAGATAAAGGTGATTGCTGTGGCATGCAGTCAACCCGAGTTTAGTCCCTGGCAGTACATATGGCCACAAGCCAAGCTGGGTTTAGTCCCTGGCACTCCAAATGACCCCCACAAGCATAGTTAGAAATGAGCCAGGATTTAGCCCTGAGTATATAAGAGGTCCTCAAAGCAAGCCCCAAACTAAATTAAAAAAATTCAATTCTGCTGTATCTTTAGTTCATTAAATGAAGAATGAATATTTTTTGCTGTTGTATTAAAAGGTAACATGCTTACAACCATGCTAATATTAATTTTTATGATATACAAGTTGTGAAGTACTTCCATCATCACACCATCATCACTAAATTAAAGATGTTTATAAAATATAGATTATCTGTTTGACTTGATTTCCTTCAGATTTATTTTTGGATGCAGGTCATAGAAGAAAAAATAATTCAATAAATATTAATGAATTTTCTACAGTTGCTTCAGCTCCTACCCACAGAGAGTGGCCCATGGAGCAATGAGATGGGGAAACTGACTCTGTCCTTGGTCAGTTTCAACAGAGCTCCTAGGACCATGCAGACACGTGGGCTGTTGTTGCTGGGCTGCAGGGCTTGTAGCAGGGATTGAGCCCCTTCCCTCACCTCCAATGACCCAGTGGTGGTGACTAAGAGCTCCACAGCCTCCACGATCAGTAATTCCAGAGAGAAGGACCAGACACACAGCTACTGCAGCTCCTACCCATGGTGCACGCCCACAAAGTGGCCATGTGCCAGGCTAATATAACAACCAAGTTTAGGGCCAGGTCCTTCCCAGGACTTTGTCCTTATATACATTGCAATGATCAATGTAGTTTGCAGCAAACTGGGGAGCTGGCGTGGAAATGGGTAGTGAGGGGCTGTGGCCTTTGGTGGTGGTAGTGGTACATTGGTGGTGGAACTGTTGTTAATCAATGAAAACTTATGACAACTGTATCACTGTCTTCCCATTGTTCATTGATTTGCTCAAGTGGGCACTAGAAACATCTCCATAAGTCCTGTCACAAGCAAGTATAACCCAAGGGCATCTGCTTGCTCCAGGGACAGTAAGAGCCCCAAACCATTCTTCAGGTCATGGAACTGAGGTCCATAATTGTTACTAGTTTTTGGCATAACAAGTAAATAAAACATGGGTAGCTTGCCTGGCTCTGGCGTGTAAGTGGTATAGTCTCGGTAGAAGGCTCTCATCTCAAGCATTTACTGATGAAACTTAAAGGGGAAAGATCAGGTTTTCTCTTGGATGGTGCTCTGAGGAACTATAGAGTCTGGATGTTGAGAATGACTGACTGCATGATGTGCGGTTTGCTCTGGCTTCTTGCTAGGCCTAAAGGTATTAGTTAGAACCTGTCTAGAACTGTATACAATGTATAAATGTGAAAGATCTTGGGGAAGAATCTTCTCCTAAAATCAGCATTCTCTAAGAATATCTGCAGCCTCTTTGCCAAGGGTGCTGTGGGTCTGGCGAGGGTGGGTCTCTCTCTTCTGGGGCAACTGGCATGGAGGCGAGGAAAGGGCAGGACCCAAAACTCCACTCCAAGTCTGGCCAGCGTGGTCTCTCCCCGCATTGAGAGCAAACCCTTGGAGCAATGTTGGACTTGGCCAGGGGATGGCTGAGCCCCTTACCGGGGGAGGTCAGCTCCATGGGTTGCCTTCATGTGGGGCCAGCCGAGCAGCGCAGCTGTGGGTCTGAAGTGGAATGGTCTGTATCTCTTCTGGGGTTGCAGAGGAGCTGTGGTTCTGGCTTGGGTGGGTCTCTCTCTTCCGGGGCAACTGGCATGGAGGCGGAGGAAAGGGCAGGGCCCAAAACTCTACTCTGAGTCTGGCCAGCATGGTCTCTACCCGCACATGAGAGCAAACCCTTGAACTCAAAGTTCAAAACTTATGACAACTGTACTGTGAGGAAATTTGTCAATCACAGTGTTTTAATATTTAAAAGAAATCACTTCATCACTGGATCACTTGAATCCCGTTATTCATCTATTTGCTCGGGCTGGCACCAGTAACATTTCCATTGGACCCTATCACGTGCCAATGTAGCCCAATGGCATCTGGTTGATTCAGGAATATGAAGAGCCTCAAACCGTTCCTTCAGGGTCTTGACAAGGAAGTCTGACCATCTTGTAGGTGGCGGCCACGTGATCTTTTGATCCACGTGGGATCCAGTCAGTAATGGCTCTAGTCCAGTGGTCATCTCCAAATGCGCATTACATGTCCAGCCCATCTGATTTTCGATGTCTTGGCAAACCAGACAGCGTCCCTGATTCTGGAATAGCAATGGAGGTCAGAACTCCGAATTCCTTCTCTCACTTGAGTGAGGTATGATATTCCAAGCATAGCTCTTTTGATTCCTCTCTGGGAGACCCGAATAGCATTCTCATCCTGCTTTTCGTAGGACCCAGGTTTCTGAGGCATATGGTAATGAAGGGAGAACAGTGGAGTCGAAGAGATGTGCCCCAGAGCCAGAGGTTCTTTGTCCTTTTTAGCTATTTCTTCGATGCCTTTGAAGGCATTCCATGCCGCTCTCTTCCTCCCTGCGCAGCTCAGATTTTAGGTCGTTCATCATGTTGACTTCTCGAGCCTAGGTACACATAACTGCTGCATTCAGAGATGTTTGTTCCAATGAGAGTGAATGGGGCCTCAAGAACTAGTTCATTTTTCATGAACATAGTGTACTTCAGATTCAGCTGTAGCCCTATCTTTCCACATTCTCGGTTGAAGTCAGCCAGCATTTGTGCCGCTTGGCTAATGTTTGGTGTTATTAGAACGATGTCATCAGCGAAGCGGAGGTGGTGTAGTTGCCGACCATCTATCTTCACTCCCATTCCTTCCCATTCTAATTGTTGCTTGATGTTCTCAAGGGTGGCACTGAAGAGTTTTGGTGAAATGGTATCACCCTCTCGAACCCCTCTTTTGATATCAATGATCGGCTTCTTTGTAGAACCGGTGAGATCCTGGTGGTGAATCCGTAATACAGCTCACGAAGGATCTTGATGTATTGGGTTTGAACACCCTGTTTGGCTAGGGCTTCGATGACTGTTTCAGTCTCCACAGAATCAAAGGCTTTCTGTAAATCAGTGAACGTGGAGACAGAGCGGCATCTTGTACTCCCTACAAACCTCAATGAGCTTGGTTACTGTGTGGATAAGGTCGATTGTGCTGAATCCTTTCCGAAAGCCAGCTTGCTCGCATGGTTGGCCTTCATCTAGTGTTCTGCTAATCCTTTTCAGGATGACTCGTGTAAACAGCTTGTAGATGATGGACAACAGGCAGATGGGGTGATAGTTGCCGATGTCGTGAATGTCTCCCTTCTTAAACAGTAGAAGTGTCCTGCTGGTTTTCCATTGAAGAGGGTACCTTGCATTTTTGACAGGTATAGTGTGAAGAGCTGAGCTAGTGTATTGATGAGTACCGACAGCAGATTCTTCAGGTGTTCGGGTTTGACTTTGTCTGGGCCTGGTGCTGTTCCCTTCTTTACCGGTGAGATGGCATGTCGTACTTCAGAAGGGAGAACGTTGGGAATGACATATCTATCCTGTGGAATTTGGTATGTGGGCAGGTGGATGTGGCTATCAAAGAGATTTGAGTAAAGTCCTGGATAATCTTCTCCATTGCCTTTCTGGAAGATGTGATAGATCCATCAGGGCGTGGAGAACAGTATCTTGGTCTTATAGTTGGTGAAGGACAGGAGGGCGGTGTGAATGCTTTTCCCGGCTTCTGCTGCATCTTCCAGTACTTCTGCTCTTCTGTCTTTGAGGTCTTCTTTTATCACTTCTCTGCACTGTTTAGCAAGCTTGGACGTTAGCATTTGGTCTCCTGAGGCTCGGTGCCTTGCCATGTTGGCGAATGAGTTTGAGAGTTTCTGAAGACAGGCGGCCCTTTTTGTGTCTTTCTCTCTCAGCATTCTTCGCACAATCATGGAGGTGCTGAACCAGTCGGTTGTATTCTTCATCAATGTCATCAATGATGGTATCTTCCCATGTTGCTGCAATGGTGCCAAAGAGTTCCCAGTTGGTGGTCGTTCTGGGAGTTCTCTTCTTAAACTTTGCAGCCTTTTCTCCCGTTGTGGGAAGTAGAATTTTGCACAAAGGAAACGATGGTCTGATCCTGTTTGGAATTTGGGGATGACAGCAACATCAGTCAGACAAAACCTTCGATTGAAGATGATGTGGTCAATTTCATTGTGGAACTGTCCACCAGGAGATTCCCATGTCCAACGTTTCACTTCAGCCTTCTGGAACAGTGAGTTCCCATGAATGGTTATGGTGGACATGATGAACTCAGATAGTCTCTCACCCTGTTCGTTCCATTCTAGGCCTTGGGTCCCGATGTGGAGTTCTTCAGCCGATCTTCTTGGCTTGGCATTAAAATCACAGAATATGATCTTGTAGGTGTGATCTTTTTTATAGAACTCCTCCAGTACCATGTAGAATTTCTCAATTTCATCTCCTTTTGTAATTTTTAAAAAAAAGATTCTTTAAAAAAAAGAATTGTAATTTTTAAAAAAATTAAAAAAGAATAAAAAAGTCAATGCAGTTTCTCCTGGAAGATTCATCAAGGAGAACACAGAGATCATCCTCTTTAAGAGTGAATCCTCTGTAGAAGCATACTTCACGAGTTCTTTACCAAGTCCTCTTCATGCAAATATAAGTGTACAAAGCAGAACAATTTTCTGAGTAACCTTTAAAACTTGAGCCATAAACTGCACAGTTTCCAGCCTGCATTTCAATGACTGTTAATCTAAATTAGAGTGGAGGAAAAATTACTTTTATTGTGACTTTTATTAATTCAGAGAAAAACAGAAGATGATTTACATATGTGGGCTAGAAGTACCCTCTACCCCAGCACTTTCTGGTGTGACTCTGGTGACCAAGCATGGCATGGTCAACAGGGAGCTGTACCTGACGGACAGCACTGAGAGTTGAGTATAAGAAAGTTGAGTATAAGAGTTAGCACAGAGTCCACAATTAAAATTACCCGCTACTGTTGGCACATGTCTGCTCTTTTCTACAGCCCAGCTGGTTTAACTCCCGCATCACTATTTTTTCTAACTATTAGACAATTCTGTCACTGTGTGATATTTGCGTCAAGGGGTGGGGTAACCGAGGGACAAACCAGAGTAGACATAGTGGTACAGACTCACATGTCAGGAGAGGGAATGGAGCCATCTTCCCACTGCCAGGATGTATTTGTTAAAATCTGGAGCCCCATCCAATGATATGACTTCACCAGTTTAAAAAAATCCTATTTGAAAGGCAGAAATAATGTCATTGCTCACAATTTTAATAGAGGGTCATACCTTTAACAGCTTCTTCCCACAGAAACGCCACTTGTCCTCTAGTGTAATTCCCATTCATAAAACATGAGCATGATAGTTGTGATGTCTGTGATTTTTTACTCTTTATTTTGGGGGGTAGTAGTGGTGCAGGGAGCCACACCAGGCTTACACCTGACTTTGCATTCAACGACCACCGCTGACAAGCATGAGGGGTGCTGGGGATCAAACTAGGGTTAATTGCATGCAAAGCAAGTGCCCTACCAGCTTGCTTTGTATATAATGCAAAGCTTTTATGTACAAAGTGATAGTATAGTATCTGTCACTATATTATCACTCTGGCCTCTGTACTGTCTTATTCTTAAAGAAGAAAGACTTGGCAGTGGAGTATCTAAGTCATGGTGTCTCTTTTATGGTCAAGTTCATATTACTGCAATATGTCTCATAAATTCAGGCCAAAGGTAGGAAGGGAAAATAAGACAAATACTCAACCTGCTCCTCTCTGTCATATATCTTCAGGAGGGTGGCATTGTGACTCATACAGGAAGCTTGGCTTTGGTACCAGTTTTTGGTATCATCAAAAAATTGGTAGCAGTTATTTCTGTAGCATATCCAGTTTAGAGGACATGGACCACAGTAATTTTCTAGAAATGGAGAATATATAATTGATACATACATAATATACACAATCTATTATTAATACATATGAAATTACAGGCAGTGTTTTTTCTAAATAATGCAAATAGCCTTTATACTTCAGTGCTAAAATCTCATGCATTTAAACCACTATAGTCACAACTAATAATTATGTCCTCAGAATCTCACACATCCAAGGCAAGATCTCAAATGCTGACCTACATATGACTCCCAATTTCCTCGACTTTTTATAAGTATTTCTAGACAGAAAAACATTTACATTTAAAAAGCTAGAGTGCATTATAAAAAGATCTACTAATTTTCTTACACACTTTTTTTGTGAAAGCTAATGTCAATGTTAATTTTTGTTAATGCCTATATCCCAATATATACATATGCAATTTGTGCTTCAATATATTAGAAACTTTTCTTACCTTTCAAAGATTTCAGAGCTCCTTGGTTAAATAATGCTATTAAAATAATCATAATCAGAATCATTAAAAGGTTTTGTATTGTAGTTTATATTCAAGTAAAAATACTCAAAAATTTAAATTGACAAAATAGAGGGATATAAACAATATTGTTAACTTATATTTCTGAGCACCTATATATTAATGCATTGGTATTGTTAAATAAACAATGTTGCTCGTTATTTGTTTTGTGATTACTTACAATTTATGATCATGGCACTGCCTATCATTACCATTACAATGAACCGAACTCCCATAGCTACAGCAATGGATCGAGCAAGGAGAAATGGAGACGCTGTTAATAACAAAAAAAAATAATAAAAAAATGTTTAGGGTGTCTTTGCTTTAAAAATAAATATTAAATTAATTTTTTGGGGAGAGGTACTATCAGTATATTTTACTTATCTGCTGCTCTCAGAATAAGCATAACTGCTCTGTAGTTGATTTTAAAATGAAATATTCTAATATGTCCTTATTATTCTCAAAAAGCTCTGTGGTAACCCTCTCAGAATATATCCTGTGTGCGGAACCAGGATAGAATAATCCCCTGAGAGCTGCTAGTTGTTGTCCCCCAAACAAAAACTATTATTTCAATAAACAGACTATTATAGCTGCATTAGCTGGAGGCAGACAGGAGACAGGCTTGTCTATACCCAGGGCTCTGCCCCGTGGGCCCTGGATGGTTGATGCTCTAACATAGAAAAGACTGGGCTCCCTGGGATGAATCCAGAGCCACAGCAGGGCCTGGCAAGCTACCCGTGGTGCTAATAATGGACCTCATTCCCATGAATGCAGATGTTACCTGTGCTCACTGAAGTAAATTGATGAACAATGGGAAGACAAGTGACAAGTAACTAAGGATAAGAATATATATATATATATATATATATATATATATATATATATATATATATATTGCTTTTTGGGTCACACCCAGCAATGCTCAGGGATTACTCCTGGCTCTGCACTCAGGAATCACTCCTGGTGGTGCTCAGGGGACCATATGGGATGCCGGGGATCGAACCGGGGGCCGGCATAGGCCAGCTGTGTGCAAGGGCAAACGCCCCAGCCCCAGGATAAGAATATATTGTAATAAAGGAAAGTTTCTCTATTGCTTTTTGGAAGGTTGCTCTCGAGGACAGTTTGTGTCTCTGCTCTTTGCTTGCCATTTCTATTTAATCCTCCTGAAAGAAAGCTTGTAGTTCACTGACCCTATAGAAACTGCTACCTTGATATTCTCATTTTTATAAACTCATCTTAAGAAACAGAAGTACTACTAAATTCAACAGCTTCTGCTAATGATATAATGCATAACAATATTATATTGATGTTATCTTTTTCTTTCTTTATGAAAATTGAATGTAAAAATCACAGCAAAGATATGCTTATCACATGTAAGATCACAGTTTCTGGTATGATCTGAAACTTACAGTTTGCACCACATTGATCTGTCTCTAATATAAGAATTCTTTTTTGCTGTCTTCTAGAAGAAGCATGTTTTACCAGCTCCAAGTCATAGTCATGGGATTCACTGTTGTCTAGAAATAATTTACACCAATATAAGTGATTTTTTTCATCCACTTGGATTATCAATTTTAAAAATAACTTGCCATATGTTCATACTCTCTTAGAAGCCTAAAATTAAGTTAGTTTGTCTTATGTTACTTCATTAATATGATATTTGAACTTTATAATACAATTAAATTTGTACTATGCTATGGAAAATATGTGTAGCAAGATACTACGCTCTATTTCTTTTTTTGGCTGCTAGCATATTTTATTTCATATAGTCTTTTTAAATATTTTTTTTATTATACTACCATGAGATATACAATCACAAAGATGTTTCACATTTGGGTTTCAGTCATACAGTGTTCCAGCCCCATCCCTCCACCAGTGCCCATTTCCCTCCACTAATGTTCCCTGATTCTCTCCCTCCTCCCCTCAGCCTGCCTCTATGGCAGGTACTTTGCCTCCATTCTCTCTCTCTTGCTCTCTCTCTTACTCGCTCTCTTACTCTCTCTTCTTCTCTCTCTTGCTCTCTCTCTGTCCTGTCTCTGTTTCTCTCTCTTCCTTCTCTTACACATTGTGGCTTGCAATACATACATTTAGAAGTTATCATGTATATCCCTTTGCCTTCACTCAATGCTCAATTCTAGGCTGGTACTATCATTTTCAATAGTTATTAGCACACTGTTCCCTTCTCTGTCTTGCCTAACCTCTGACTCCCACATAGTTGCAATAGATTCCACCCACTGACAAGACCTCCTGATCCATCTTTTGCCCTACTTTGGATATTGGTATCATACTTTTTTTTATATCTCACAAATAAATGCAGTCATTCTATATCTGTCCTTTTTTCCTCTGACTAATTTCACTCACTATGCTCTATTTTTGTATGTCCATTTTGAGTCATAATAAAAATCTAATCTTAAAATAAGCACTAGTAAATGGAGATTAAGCATTTAGACATGCATACAACTCATTGGGACATACTTTTAAATAAACTTCCCAAATTGCAAAAAAAAAAAAAAAAAGTAGCAAGAGGGTGAAAATTACCTGAAATATATATTTAAAAAGATAAAATAAAACAGTAGAAATCTGTATCAACTATATCAATCAGACAATAAATAATATATACAGTGTATCTAATTTTATTCATATAATAAAAAATTAAATAGTATCCTCCAAAATTTTAGGAGTTAAGACAAGTAAAGAATCTCTTCAAAAAGTAGTTTTAAAATCTTTAAAATAGTCTTTACTGAATATACTATAGAAATGTAATGTGAACTTTTTTATGAATAAAGTTCTAATTACCTTTGATACCTAAACTAACACTAAAACATCATTTGAGTTAAATGTACAATATGCAACAAATTGTTAAACACGTGAAAGAGTAGATAATCTCTCCGTATTCTAAACTATCTCAGATTGTGATAGTTTAGGTATGCAATTTTGAAAAAGGAGCTGTAACTTTTCATGTTTTAAAAAATGTGATTGAAAGAAGAGTGAACATAATATAAAATAAATATAAAATAAAGTGAATAAGCTTCACATCTCAATATATGTATATGCTTTGCTCTTACTACCAATGTTCTAGTGTGCCGGAAATTAGGCAGTGCTGTAAACCAATGGTAAATCAATGAAATGCATTTTTTTAAAAGTAACGTAGCAATTGCCATATACACTGGTATCAAATTCTGGATGTCTTAAAGGTGAACCTTGACCAAAATACATACTTGAGTGGCAAATACATACATACCCATATTGTGATGAGAACATCTTTCTCGGACCAATCCCATTATATGTATAACTATGGTTGCTCATCTACTCCAGAAGTGAATCCAAAATCTTCAAGTATAAAGAAAAAGCTGCAAAAAAAAATTTAATTGGTTGTTATGTTATGATATGCAATACAGTACTTAAAACTTACTACTGGCTCTGTGTTCAGGGATCATTGCTGGGGTTGTTGTGGTACTGTGGGGTTCCCAACAGATGTTGGGGTTCTGCAGTATACCCTAGTGCATTCAAATCTGATGCCTGTCCACAGACAGAAGGACAGAAGGAAAGGGACCACAGGCTCATTGGTAATCGTGGCTATCTAACTCAGGTGAAGTCGGCTAGTTATAGAGGTATCATGAAGTGTGGGAAGTTGGGGGTTACAGATAGGTGATTAAACTTTAATCATAAAACCATGAACAGATGTAAAAGTCCCTTCCTTCAGGGAAAATCTACTAGGGGGACTCCCCCAGGGATGGAATCCTGCTCGCGTCTATAGAACTGCCCTAGCACCAGGGCAGAGTTCCATCTAAGAGCGTATTGATTTTTCCTTTCCTCTTGGTCATCCATACAATCATATTACATTGACTTCTTAATGATATTTCTAGTCATTTTGTATAAACACAGTAAAAGATATAGACTTTTATCTACACCCTGGACTAAGCTTAAAATGATCTCTCTGTACTCATGGTAAAAGGCGACTTTTCCTGGGGATATCTCGCTATATCTTCCAGACTACAATCCTCAGGCCAGGTTACTTTGTCCTAACCCCAAGGGTCCTAAATCAGTTGCTTATTTTTTGGATCAGAATAGAATTTGCATGACCATGTTCTTAATTTATTACACTTCATATGGCACTTAGCCTGTCCCTCACTGAGGCCAGGGTAGCTTACTCACAGCTTGCCCTGGGTCCATCCAAGTACCTAGATATGACCCTCCATTTTGGGTGTAGGGAACTAAGGCCAACTAAGGGAAACTAAGTTGTGAATCAGGAAAATATGATGGGTGCCCAGGAGTAAATATTTCAGAGTTAATTAACTCCTATATCACAAACACATAGCACTAACTAGTGTCTTCTGTCTGCTCAAAAAGGACATTGCTCTAACATAAGAATTTGCAAAGGGCATAAAGGAAAGAAAAAGCAACATTTCACTTACAATGCAAAATCCAGAGTCATCAGAGGTTAATTCTGCAAATCACTGTGCCTGACTCAGAGACAGCTGTGACACACAGGAAAGAAGAACACAAAGGAGTGGTACAGAGATAAAGTTTGCACAGAGGATCATGAGTCCAGGTGGGGTAGGATATGCCCCATTAGCACTGGAATGGGTGCAGTTCAATTAACCTGAGTTCCCTGCCAGAGGGAAAATAACAACTCCAATGTCAAATCTAAATGTTTAGCTCTGTAATCCAACAGAGGACCCTATGAGATTTTGAGGATCCAACCTGGGTCAGCCATGTTCATGACAAGCACCCTACGAACTGTACCATTCTGGTCCCATAGATTTTTTATTAGTAAAGCAAGAATACAGAAAATTTTTATCTATGCATATATAAAAAGTGGACCAAAGGAATTAGACTTCAGATAAGCTCATATAAAATAAGTTAAATGTTTTTCATGGTGATTAAAGATATGTATAAAATGTCAAAAATATAGTTGTGCCATTATTAACAACATTAAGATATTAAACATATTTGCCTTATACCTAGTTTTTGGCTTATAGTTGCTTG
This sequence comes from Cryptotis parvus, assembly GCA_021461705.1. Taxonomy (NCBI): domain Eukaryota; kingdom Metazoa; phylum Chordata; class Mammalia; order Eulipotyphla; family Soricidae; genus Cryptotis; species Cryptotis parvus. The sequence continues at coordinate 431,749 of JAJIBD010001003.1, read as the reverse complement.
ATTTTGTTTGGTAATCATGTTTTCATTGAAAGATAAATTTAAATGAATACATTTGTATTGAATTCTTTTCCCTGTTCAGTTTAGTTCAACTTCTAGTAATATGATTATCTTTACTTAAACTTTTTCTATCATCATCATAACAAAAATTATCTCATACTTACATACATAGCATTATCTCAGTGGTAATCAAACTATTTGAAAAATAATTTTAACAAATATGCTTGATATTTAGAGTCAAAAAATGAAAGTCATACTACATTTGTCATGGTGATTTATGGCTCATTTGTTTCCGGATTGAAAGCAAAGTTGTATATCAGAGCAGTTAGTAATTATCTTCACGTGAGCCAAAAATATTTAAGTGCAATTATTCAAGCTGAAATTCAAATCACAATACCTAATGTAAAAAGTTCATATTTCTATTTTTGTTTAGAAAAACACTCCTTATACCAGTATTATATCTTCTGGTTAATTCATAAATATAGATTTTAATTATCTATTGGAAAAATATACCAGAAGAATAGCATTTCTTGTCCTTAACAATCCATACAAACACTTAAGTAATTAGTATTGCTTTATAGTGAAAAAACTTAAGACATTTTCTTGAAGTTAAAAGCTCAAGAGTTCCTAATTTCTTAAACATGTCTTAGAAATCCACATACATACCACACAACTCACACACACACAAAGACACACACCTGTTATGAAAGCCGATCCTGGTTCTTGTGGAATCCTAAATTAGCGACATGAGCTTTCAATTTAGAATTGAAACTAGGTATGTCTATTTTAAGTTTAATTTCCAAAATAGATATGATCAGTGCTATTCTGATCTCATTTTCCTGTTGAAACCACAATAATTCTGCTTTATATCTGCACAGAATATTTCATTGGTGGAACAAATACACAATTCTTTTTTTTTAATTTATTTTATTTTTTAAATTTAATGTAGATAAAAATCACAACTTAGTTAATACAATTCTAGAGTAGAAATAGTAAAATATTTAATATCCAATATCCCACAGCAGTGCCACACAGTTCATCAATAATTGCTTTATTTAGAGGTGACTGCAAGAGTATGCCACCCGCATGGCAAGCCTGGCAAGCTGCTTGTGCCATATTTAATATGCCAAATACCAGTAACATTTATATTAGGTCATTCCCAGGACCTAATATAATGGTTTGAGGCTCTTTATGTTCCTGGGGCGGGTGGATGCCTTTGGGTTCTTCTAGCATGAGGCAGGATATATGGAGATATTACTGGTGCCCACTCTAGCAAATAGATGATGAATGGGAAGATAGTGATAGTGATAGTGATCCCACGGCAGAGCCTGACAAGCTACCCAGGGTGTATTCGATATGCCAATAATGAACCTCATTCCCAACAAATGGAGATGTTACTGGTGCCCACTTCGACAAAATAGATGAACAATGGGAAGACAAGTAACAAGTGACAGGTGACAGTATCCAATATTAAAATGGATAAATATTAAAATAAATATTTTATTTTTTTTTTATGTCATCCCAGTTAAGTCCTTATTTTGGTGGTGGGAAATGGGCACTGGTGGAGGGATGGGTGCTGGAACACTGTATGACTGAAACCCAAACTTGAACATCTTTGTAATTGTATATCTCATGGTGGTATAATAAAATTTTTTTCTTAAATAAAAAAATAAAAATTTGACAAGTTTAAATTATTTAAGCTGTCTGTTGCTAGTTGAACCATCAGCTTTATTTTTGTTTGTTGAGTTTAGTTGGCTTATCTATTATTTCCATGCTAATCTGGTGTGCCCCTACTGGAATTTTTGTACCGAGGATTTAGGAGGTATTGTGTACTCAGAGTCCTTAGAACATGGCCTGGGTACCCAGTACCTGAAATTACTTACAATCTGGCATCTCTGCAAAGAATATCAGTGAAGTGGTGGAACTGATCCCTTGGCGTGGCTGCAGTTATGGGGTGTGGAAGCAGCTGCTGGGGCTTCTGGAGTTCTCTGCCCTCCCACTTTCCAAAAGCACCCCTGAGTTTTCAGCCCAGGGGATCTGTATGTCCATGATCGTAGTTGCATGACTTGTATCTCCTGGGAGACATAGTCGTAATTGGTAGAGCAGGGCCAGTGGATGAATGGACGCGGCTTTGGCTGTCTATAGTCATTTTAAAATGAAAAATTAAAAAATTGCTTGTAAAATTGCTATAGCTCAAAATAATTTTATTGACGATGTACTGGTTTTAATCTTTATATATTTTTGAGTTTACATAACATGATCACTACCTAGAATATAATTATATGTTTTGTTTAATTCATTGACTTGTTTTTTTTTAACTTTATATACCACCTGCTAGGTAAAATACATAATATTTGTCTTTCTCCATTTGATAAGTTCCCCTTGACCTAATTCCTTAAGATCCTTCCACACTGAACAAAGAGCATTATTTTGTCATTTTTGAATTCCCCAGAAATATCTGATTGCATTAATCAAAGAATACAGTTGGTGGAACCAGCTGATTAAAACAACATTGACTTTAATAATTCTAAGTGATCATGTGTTCATGAAAATAAAAATTCAAATACCAAATTCATACTCTTCAATTATATAATTTATTAAGAAATAATTGTTAGCTACCTCGGCAGAGCCTCACAACAAGCCAGACCACCGCTCCTCACTCCACGGGCACTGCCATTTTCCACTTCTGGACTTCCCTCTCGTCAGAACTCCACCCAGCAGACCAGCCCATCACAGCCCGGATCACCGACACCCACCCTGCAGCAGCTTTTTCCTCAATCCGGCCCAGGTATGCTGGTCCAGAGACTCTCACACATGGGGCAGAGCTGTTCCTTGCTCTCCCTGTGCACAGCCATTCATGAGGCAGTCGGGAGGCATGGCGGGTTCTAGCCCTGGCCCACCACCTCGGCAGAGCCTCACAACAAGCCAGACCACCGCTCCTCACTCCACGGGCGCCGCCATTTTCCACTTCTGGACTTCCCTCTCGTCAGAACTCCACCCAACAGACCAGCCCATCACAGCCCAGCTTGCGCAGCTGCAAGCGGCCGCCGCAGTTCATCAATAAATGCTTTATTTGGAGGTGTTTAAAAGAGTTTGCCTCCCGCTCGACAAGCCTGGCAAGCTTCTCGTGTTGTATATGATATGCCAAATTCCAGTAACAATTATATTAGGTCATTCCCATGACCTAATATAATGGTTTAAGGCTCTTTATGTTCCTGTAGCAAGCCGATGCCCCTGGCTCTACTGGCATGAGACAGGACATATGGAGATATTACTGGTGCCCGCTCTAGCAAATAGATGATCAACGGGAAGATCGTGATCGTGAATTGTTAGCTAATAGAAAAATTAATCATCTCAATTCTGCCCTAAATCTTTTACAAGAAAGCAATCATTATTATTGTAACTTATATAAAATATTCCAAAAACTAGAAAAAAGGAAATAGTTGCTAAAATTAGCACCACTCTGGTATCCAGCTCGGATGATGTGTTATGGAATGGAAAGGGTATGTCAATTGTTTGTGACAATTGTTTCAATATTTAAAATAGTAGCAAAAAATAAAGAATAGAAAGTGCATAGAGCTAGTGTAGATGCCAAAATATTCTTTATGTTATGTTAATAATTTCTTATGGGAAGTGTTAAATTTGTTATAAACAATGTCACTTGTCATTTGTCATTTGTCTTCCCGCTGTTCATTGATTTGTTTGAGCAGGCACAGGTAATGTCTCCATTCGTGGGAATGAGGTCCATTATTGTTACTGGTTTTGGCATATCGGATACACCACAGGTAGCTTGCCAGGCTCTGCCGTGGCTCAGGGTTCATCCCAGTGGACCCAGTCTTTTTCTATGTCAGACCATCAACCATCCAGGGCCCACAGGGCAGAGCCCTGGGTGTAGACAAGCCTGTCTCCTGTCTGCCACCTGCTGACTCAGCTGGGCACTACAGTCACACCTGCAACACTTCGAGGTGCACAGAACCAGGAGTAAACCCTGAGCACTGCCAGTGTGACCCCCAAAAAAACAAATGGTTAAAAATCATTAATTTTGTTAAAGCATACAAACATTGTCATCCTGAATGATCTAATCTCATCTCCTTACTTAAAATTAAAATCCCAGAGATGAAACTGTGGTTTCTTCAAAGTCACATGATTGACTAATGACCTTGAAGGCTGACCTGCTCAACGAGATTTCTTTCCATCCATCACACTATCTATGCCTGAAGTCACAAGTCAGGTATACAAGTAAAGGTACTCTCTTCACATCCCCACAAATCTATTCTGAGAACAAGTATGTTCCCCTGAGCAAAGCCTGGGCTTACTCCTGAGCACAGGGTTAGGAACAGCCGTGGGTACCACTCGATGTGGCCCACCCACCCCTATCTCAAAAAGAGAAATTCCTTAAGTTTGATTAAAGTCTAATGATTGCAACAATAATTCTGATCTAAAAAGATCCTTGCTTATGCATTTTTATGTCAGCATTTCTTGTTGATCCACTTGAAACCTATAAAAATCACAGAAATGAAAAGAACTTTTCATGCAATTATAATACCTAGTTTTCCCTTTGGTGTTAATTTATAAATGTTTACTTTTCATATGATTTTCATATTGCCAAAACTTACTAAGACTGCTATAAACAATAAATTTATATGATGTTTTCATGAGAACATAAAAGGTAGAACATTCAGAGAGAGCACCCCTGAAATAACTAGTGTTGGAAAAATCTTTAGACCCATAGAATAATAAAGTTATTCTCTTGTGCGTATACATCACATACAGAATAATGAATTTTAAAGCATTTTAATTTAAGAATACTTAAGTGTAATTAAAAGTCTTAAGTTTTCTCTGAATAGGATAAAGTCAACAAAATGTGTTTTTGCAGGAAAGACTCATGTAACTATAAAACTCACTTATGAGCTTCATACCAGCATATGAATCTGACTTTTTTAAACTTTTGGAAAACGAAAGTTAAAAATACTTTTGCAAACAACATGGTTCGCACTATTTGGTTAAAAACAAAAATCAAAACAACTCAGGTTTCACACTATTTAGAATTACTTTAAGTGAGAAAAACCAGCAACACCTATTCTACCAGCCAGCCTTCTTGGCCAGTAAAACACAGACTGGCTTAGAGGGCTAAGCCCTTCCTGTGCTCCTGGAGGAGTTGGTGGTCAGGCCACCTTGCAGCTTCGTGGCTAGAAAAGACTGTCACAGCAGGATGCTTGCTTCAAGCTGTGGCACCAAAACAAGAAGTGGTCAGAGGTGTTTACTGGGCAGTTGCTCACAATGAAAGCTTGAGATCTGCGGTTATTACCAAGTGAAACTTTTTCTTTTAATGTGCAAAAGCTCTTTCAGACAACTTATACATTCCTGTGGAGCTAGAATGGTGCTTCAATATGCAAAAAAAAAAATCACCTATGAGAACTGTTTCTGCCTCCCATGTGCAATTCAAAGTTTGCAAATCCAAAATCCCTTTCGTCTTAATTGTTCTGTAAGCATGTCTATACTGATGAGATATGTTGAAAAGACCAATTCTGAAATTCAGACAACCATTAGTTTATGAGAGACAGGGAGAAATTATCACTGGATCTGTGTAGATACACCGAAATAAAACAATGAGGAATCTGAAAGTTTAAGGTTTGCAAATGCACTTGAAGAAATAGTTCTTCAGAACTGATTATACATTCGGCTAGGCTTTGTGTATTTGGTAAGGCATATAGTGTTAATCATGGGTTTCAATAGCATGAACACCCGACATTGATTGGTCCGTAAGTCTGAATACACACTGCAGTGGGACAAGAGAGGGCAAGAGAAAGAACTGGTTACCGTCTTGGCACTAATAAACGTTCCCGAGAATTCCTAAAGGATTTCTTGGTCCCATCTCAGCTGAAATTAGTATAATTCTAGAAGTAAGCAATTCAATTTGCTTAATTATAATAGACAATTCTACTGTTATCTTTTTCCACAAATATTTTCATTATTTTCAACCCAATTAGATTAGTTCATAATGCTTGCTCGTATTATTCTATAAAATATAATGGAACAGAAAGGACCCTCTCCCCCAGCCTGTGGGAATATTTTCCAAAATTGCAAAAAAAAAGGCAAAAAATTCTTTAAAAGTTCTCTCAAATAAATCACATAAAGAACTTGTCTATTAGAGTGAAATAGCTTTAAGTTACAACATCCTGTTTTTTCTCTTTCTTCTGTTATCTGTTTATTTGTTTGCCGCTTAACCTTTCATTTCCTGCCACAGTGGTAATCCCCACGTGCCTGGAAAAAATGACACTCTTCACCCCTACTGCTTCTGACATTCAAAAAGATTTCAGATAGATTTAAAATATCAAAACACTTGAAAATTTTGTGGATGTCATGAAATTCCCTATATCCCTTAAATGGCTAAATAACAGACCTGAAGCTCAAAGAATTTCCAGAGAAAACTGTCTTATTAGTTACAGATGATGCTAGAACCAGCGTCTTCCAAGCCACAGCTTTGTTGTTTAATGATTACTTTGCACTGAGACGAGCAGAGTGGATACTCCCATTCTGTGCTGGGCAGCTAATCCTAATGCTGTGGTACCAGGGAGTACCCAGACCAAAGCATGCGACCAATCCATAGTGACATCTCTCTGACCCTTCTCCTCATTTTTTGTTGGGTTTATTTGTTTTGATATTTTTGAGTATTGTGAGTTTTTTTGGAGTATATGAATACTTTTTTATTTTAATGTAAGTTACTTTCACAGCTTAGAAACCTTTTTAGTTTAATATAATGCCACCTGTTGGTATTTGGATTTTTCTTTTTATTCTCCTTTCCCTTATTGTTAAAGTCTATTTATAATCAAAATAACACAAACATTAAGTAATATTCATCTTCCAAGCTGTTCTAAGGCAATTTCCTTTTCCATATAACTTATTCTTGCAGGAAAGGGATGGTTCAAATTCCTCAAATATTACCAGGATGTCTATTCCACTTGCTCTTTTCTGCCAGGACAGTAACTGTTAAGCTGAAGAAAATTGACTACATATACAGAAGCAATAATTTTCAAATAGTCATTTTCCCATAATCACCCTGTGAAGTTTATCTTTGATCAGTTTACTTTCTGTTCCAACTTAGTTTTCCTCCTCAATTAGTTTTGTACCTTTCTTCTCAAAAGTCTGGTGATTCTTATTTTCTATTCATATTCGTAACTAATGTCCTACAATTTCAATAATATTTTTAGAATATTTAGTTATGCTCAAACCTTTTAGAATACTTAAAAATTAGCAATAATACAGTGGGAAGGGAGTTTGCCTTTCACGTGGCTGACCTGGGTTCAGTCCCCAGCATCCTATATGGTCCCCTGAGCACCACCGGGAATGTCTTGAGTGCAGAGCCAGGTATAACCCCCTTAGCATCGCCAGGTGTGACCCAAAATGCAAAAAAAGAAAACATTTTAATATAATTTAATAGTATATCTATTAATTTAGAACTATTTAGTGTTAATTTGGAAGGTTTGCAAAGTTTATCTCTGGCAATACTGAAATTGCTGTGAAACTTGTGGCCAGATAGGGTATGATAATATCGATTATTCTGAACTGCTGGGATTTCCATACTTCTGTTAGTGGTCAGAATTGCTGGCACTCAAACATTTATTATACTTAGAATAGAACCTAGCACCTCTGATATACCAAAAATCCCTGGTAGGGCTCTGAGCAACTGCCAGACTATGAGTTTGTCAAAACTTTTTTCAGCTTAGCCCTGTCTTATTACAACAGCTCCCTACCCTGAAAACTTGGGAGTCTCTTGGATTCAAAAAGGTTGACACAGACTTTCCCAGGGCCTGTAGTTCAGAGGTTGTGACAATATTCCCTGGAGGAAATCACCACATCTCATCTCATCTTCCTAGCAGTGTCTGCAACCAACTCAGACGTCGTTTTGTCCAATTATTTCATAGACCCAGTCTCTGTCTTCAAAACAGACTCATCCAGTAAAATGTTGTGTCCAAATTAATGAGAGGAGCAAAGTATAAATGGAGAAACTCTGAGCTCCTCATCTCAGTTAAAGCATCTTCAGGCTCAGGTTTTTTTTGGCTTTATAAACAGTCTGGCGTCCTCAGGCATTCAGAAACGGCACACTTGCTGGTTCTCCCTGCAGTTGCTATCAAGTTCGCCTTCTCCAGCTTTCATAGTCTTTAGAATACTGACTTGTTCATACTAGAAAGTTAATTAGAAGAAATCAAACAAAAACCCTGGAGATATTGACTCTTACAGTAGCAGAAACATTGAGGATTCATTTCAGTGAGTGAACAAAAGAGAAAGATTACAAAAACCAAAAACTAATTTCCACCAAAAAGGCATGTAACTGAAATATATACTTTTCTCCACCTTTATTATTGATCTGAATAACTACAATAATAGATTGTTTACTTTCACTTTGTTTTTGGACACACTCAGCAGTGTTCAGGCCTTCTAGTGTTGTGCTCAGGATCACTCCTGGCAGGCTCTTGGACCCATATGTGGTACAGGAACAAACCCAGATAGACAGTATATAAGTCAAATACTGTACTATCATTCTAGGCTAGATGACTTAGTTTTGGTGAACGAGGCCAATCATTTTTCCTTAAGGACCATACAGATTCATTCAACCACAAATGTAGACTGAATTCAAACGGCTTTGCTGGCTTTAGGAATAAACCAGTTAGAGCCACAAAGCTTCTCTCAGGAAACATCTGTAATATTTGCAAAGTGCAGTCTGAAGCCTTGTTGGTTTCAGCTGGCCCTAACTCTGGAGATCCCTTTTTAGTCTCCTTTCACCCTTGGCCATCCATCAAAGCACTCTCTTTTTTAAAATATTTTATTATACAGCCGTGAGATATACAATTACAAAGATGTTCATGTTCGGGTTTCGGTCATACAGTGTTCCAGCACCCATCCCCCCATCAGTGCCCATTTCTTGACCAGCCATAGCTGGCTCACTTGTGGATACTTAGGCCTTCCCCTGTCAAAGCTAAACTGAGCTGAAAGCCTGCTCTAGGTCCACCAGGTCCCAGTGGGACTCACACACTGGCACTTAGGAATTAAAACCAATTTGGGGGCAAATGAAGCTTACATCAATCCAATTTCACTAATGACTAAGTTATGTCAGGAAACCCTGTCCGCCAACAGGATCCTCTATAAAGGGTGTTTTTGAGTTTGTTCAATCTTTGTGGCTTCACAGTAGTTAAGGGCCTTTTTTTTTACCCCACTAGTTGCCTAGAATCCTTTAAACGAGGTATTAGATGGTTCCTCAAGCTTAAATTCTAGAATATTATTGCAGATGAAAATTCAGAAAAAAAATAAATATAACAAGTGCTCAGATGATGAATTACCAAGACAAAGCATTTTCTTCCCTTTTGTATTTATGTAAGCAATACACTGCCATAAAACGCAGTGTATTGCTAAAACGCTAAAAACATGCTAAAGGTTTCAAGAAGAAAATTGAGAATTTCAATTCTATTTACTGCAAGGTCAAGTTACCAACTTTCTGTGGATAAAGGCTATATTCTTAATAGTCCATTCAGTTCCATGTAGAAAATCTCAATCCCCTGAAAAATAAAGTGTTCGGTCTTCTGGAAGTCACTACAGTTTTATCTTCAGTTATATGGTAAGTCTGTATTCTGAATTATCTGCTAAAATTTCATCCTAACAGAATCCTCTGAAAGTGGCATTGGAAAAAAATTCTACAATGTCAAAAGTCTTTATAATGTTCACAATTAAATATAACAATTAAAGAACATTTTGTGCAAATGACAAGGAAGTTTCTCTATTTTGCTATAACCAATTTCCTAAAATATCCATACATATCCTAAAGCACCAAAATATTTCAGGAATTTCAAAATGATTTTTCGAGTAGTCAAATTTTATTCATTTATCTATGTTAAGAAGATCAAGGTGGCTAGAGAAATAGTTGTTTTGTTTTGTTTTATTGCTTTTTGGGTCATAGCTGACGATATTCAGGGGTTACTCCTGGCTCTGTACTCAGGAATTACTCCTGACAGTGCTTGGGGGACCATATGGGATGCTTGGAATCTGACCTAGGTACCTGCATGAAAGCAAATTCCCTCCCCACTGTATTATTATTATGGCCCAATATAAATTAATTTTTAAAGGGCATGATCTTTAAAAATTAGTAATTAGATGAGTATTGTTTAATTCTGACTTCCTGATTAGCAAGTTATTATGTTCAGAACTTAAAACTCATTCACACAGTTTCACAAGGAAAGCCGCCATTATGATCTTTCTGTTCCTAACTTATTTGTGATTCTTATTTGTATGGTTTTGGGGCCTCAATTAGCTGCGCTCAGGGGCTTACTCCTAACTTTGTGCTTAGGGATCAGTCTTTATGGGGATTGGGGACAATTCTGGTCTGGCAATCAAACCCTAATCAAATGCATGCAAGGCAAGTGCCCTACTCACTGTATATCTCTCCAGCCCTCCCTCTGATTCTGTTTGTCCTAAATCCAACTTTGTTCACCATTTCCATATCGTACTTACTTCTATTTCAGTTACATTGATTTTGGAGAAGAGAAGGGTGGGATTTTGATTTCCACTACTGTGCACTGTCCACTAGACACTGCCAGAAATGAATGCTGAGCACAGAGTGAAAGATAATACTTGAAAATAATTGGGTATTACACGCCTGCCTACCCCCAAAACAGTTTAAGCATTTTTCTATGCATATATTATATGCAAAAATGTACTTGGAGAACTTTGAGCGGTTTACAATATTTGAGTCTTAAGTAGATCTTGAATACTTTTCACCATCTGTAAGGGTAAAGAACAATTATTTGTAAATGTTATTTGCCAATATAGTGCTGAACTAGAACCGTTTCCAATTTCCAACTGGATCCCACGGACGTCAAAAGGTCACGTAGCTGCCCACCTACGAGATGGTCAGACTTCTTCGTCAAGACCCTGAATGAACGGTTTGAGGCTCTTTGTATTCCTGAAGCAACCAGATGCCACTGGGCTACATTGGCATGCGATAGGATCAAATGGAAATGTTACCGGCGCCCGCTCAAGCAAATCGATGAACAGGATGCCAAGTGATCAAGTGATTGTCAGTAAGCACCACTGGGAAGACACAGCACGGTAAAAGGCTCATCCTTGCTTCCTGACATTTTCTCTCCTAAGGTGCAGTAAGCAAGAAGTCCAGTGAAATTCACCTTTCTGTAAGTCACTGTGGGCTGTCCCAATTCCCTGAACTGCGTTTCTGCAAGCTGCCACTCTCCAGCATGGATCCCATCCTCACCAGTTTCTACCTTTGACCTTAGAATTGCTCTATCCTTGGGCCATGCAAAAACAGCTCTGCTCCACGACTGTCTGCAGCCACAGGTCTTCAGTGAAGTCGGAAATCCATCCTATGAGAGCCTAATCTCCAAGTACTCTTCTCTGTGTCTCCCCTTTAACCTAGGTATTTTATTTTATCCCCATTTAATGGACAATTCCCAACAGTTAATTGTTTTCTTCAGTTCTCTTGCTTTCTGTCTCCTGAGTTCACTCTGACATATATAATTTATACTGTGGCTGTTAAATTCTTATTGACAACATTCTTAAGGGTTAGAAAAAAAATTAGAAAATTATACACACTGTGAGGAATAATAAATAACAAAAGTTCATCGTGATAGTTTTTAAACCACTCACTTATTAAAAGAACAAAACATTAAGGAATGTACAATATATACCTGCTGTATAATTTGGTGATGCATATGAATGTGCACTTTAAATTAATTATACATCATCAGGGTGAATTGTCAGGTAAATCACGGAACTCGATCATTAAGATACATGAATCAAGCCTTATCCTGAGTAAAAGCTGTACCATCTCGCCTAGTGATGTCCATGTGGAGTATCTTCAAGCGATGTCCTGGGGGATGGAAATTCCCTCTATCTTACTCTTAATTTGGATAAAAATTAAGAGCTCTAAAAAATAATATAAAATGACTATGAATACAATGATATTTATTTTGAAAAATGAGAACTTTACAGGTGGTAAGAATAGCAGTTTTCCAGATTTAAGTGAGCTAAACCATATGGTGCTTACAGACATACACTTTTCTTTCTGAGCAGGATGCTGGAGCAGATCGTTTTCTAAAAATATCTAAATAGAAACAGTTGTCCTGTTTTTTTTGTAGATGTTGGGAACCTAAAATATAGGGAATAATGTATAATTAATATTGGAAATTCATACATGATACTTTATGATTATACAGGATATTTTGGATAATAGCTATATATCAAAATCTGAATAATTCTGCAAATTTTTTCAATAAAAATATTGATATCACATCTTGTACTATTTTTTATCTGTTGCTGTTTCTTTCTAAGATCAATCACTGTTAGGCATAGGAATATAAGGATGTTCAAGGATCTTACCATTCGGAAGAAATATCTGGGTTATCTGAACATTTCCTTGCTCCATTATTGACATCATTGGAGCATCCAAGCCAAGACAGTAGATTAAGAGTCACAGATATATTCTAAGAGGAATAGTGTTATGAAAAATCAGAACTTTTTTATATTAGTTTTGATTTTTGTAATGAATATTAAGTGTTTTATATCATAGTCATTGAATGAAATATTAGACATTATAAATATGACATTAAATGATAATTATATTTGAACAAAGAATATTATATAATATCATTGGCTAGGAAATATAAATAGAAAAACAAAACTAAGCTAAGTGTAAAAAAATGAGCAAAAATATATTTTCTAAAGCAAAAAAAATTACTAAATTGAAAATTTGAGATGCAAAATCTAGAATTAATGAAATGAAGATGGTAGAGACTTTTCATGTTAGAATGTGAGAAGTAAGAGAAAAATATAAAAATCTCAGACACTTTTATGGTATAAGTAAACCAATTTAGGTTTAAATCTATCTTCAGAAGAACAAATACAAAACAAATAAGAAGTGTTTGAAGCAATGAAAGAACAAACTTACTTTGTTTAGAAGTATATATGGACCCAAGAGATTTAGCAAATTTTTAAATTATCACACTAGCATTCATATTTCAAAATATAATAACCAAAGGCTATGTCTTAAACAATAGTTTAAGAGAATGAAAAACAGATAATATTGAGGGAATTTGCAGGATAACTAAGTGACTTAAATCCTATGAAAATCAGAGTTTAAATGATCTAAGTTCAATGTAGCCTGAGTCACCTCACATGTAATATATATGTGCCATGTCTTTAACAAGTATAGGATTAGGAAGCCTAGTCCCCCATGGAAACCAAAATTTAACCATCTACTCATGTTTAAACTCTTCTATATTGTGTTTACTGATTTTTTCCATTTTTTAATTGAATCATCATGAGAAACACAGCTCCAAAATCATTCATGATTGGTTTTCGGTCATATAATGTTCCATCACCTGTCTCTTCACCAGTGTACATTTCCCATCACCAATGTCCTCAGTTTCCCATTTCCTTTCTGTCCCCCTTCCCCAGCGAGGTGTTTTTCTCCCTCTATCTCATTCTCTCTCTCTCTCTCTCTCTCTCTCTCTCTCTCTCTCTCTCTCTCTCTGCATTTCTCTCTTTCTCTCTCATTGCATTATGATTCACAGTACAGGTATTGAAAAATTTTCATGCTTGTCCTTTTTACCTACTTTCAGCCACTGTGATGAAATCTGTGTATAAGTGGATAACATGGAGAGTATCGTGCTGAGTGAAATGAGTCAGAGGAAGAGGAACAGAAATAGAATGATTGGACTCATTTGTGTGTCTTGACTAGAGCACCAGGACTGTTTAGTGAAAAAAAAGAATCAAAACAGAAACGGCAAAATGTTCTCTCTACATACTAAATAATCTATTTGAAATTTTACAGTAAAATATAGTATTATATAATATTGACCAAGTATATTAAAGACACAGCCATATGACCTAAAACTATTAAAATATGTGAAAAAAACACAGGGGGAAATTCCTGAGAGTGGTTTCTGGGCAATGCTTTCATAGAGAGCACATCAAAACATGGACTTGTATCACTTGTATCACTTGTCTTCCCCTTGCTCATCAATTTGCTTGAGTGGGCACCAGTAACATCTCCATAAGTCCTGTTGCAAGTGTACCCCAGGGGCATCTGCTTGCTCCAGGAGCAGGAAAAGCCTCAAACCATCCCTTCAGGACATGGGAATGAGGTCCATACTTGTTACTGGTTTTTGGCATATCAAATAAAACATGGGTAGCTTGCCAGGTTCTGCCGTGTAGGTGGTACACTCTCAGTAGAAAGCTCTCATTCAAGCATTTACTGATGAAACTCAAAGGGGAAAGATCAGGTTTTCTCTTGGGGGAGCTCTGAGGAGCTGTGGAGTCTGGATGTTGAAAATGACTGACCTCATGGTATGGGGGTTGCTCTGGTTTCTGCTAGGCTCCCTGGGATAACGGGTCACAGCTAGAACCTGCCTAGTACTGTATACAGTGTATAAATGTGAAAAATCCTGGGAAGGACCTGATCCTAACATTTAGTACTATCTAAGACTGAAGAAAACACAGGGAGAAATTCCTGAGAGTGGTTTCTGGGCAATGCTTTCATAGATAGTACATCAAAACATGGACAACAAAATTTTAAAAAAATAGACAAATATACATTCAACTAAAATACTACATGAATTCGCTTCCTGAGGGTCACCATATTGATGCCAAACTTAGTGCGGACACCCAATCAGCATAGCGTTCTATAGCTCAGAACTCCTGGACTCAAGCGATCCTCCCAAGTAGCTGGGACTAAAGGCATGCGCCACCACGCCTGGCCTACAGAATCACAGGACATACTCAACACTGAAAAATGCACATGTTGAGTTTTCCTGTGACATAAGTACATTTATTTAGCAATTCTTTGTTGGTTTACATTTTAAGTTCCATATATTAATCCATCACATGACTAAGAGTAAAGAAAATAATTTGTTCACTCTGATGCTTAAAAATTTGAACGAGATGCAGAAATATCAAATAACAAGCAAATCAATTAGAACAAATATTTGACTGAAAGAGCATTGGTTTGATTCCCAGTTCAGTAAACTTTCTATGAGCACATAAACAAAAACCTTAAAATTTCTCATAAAAAAAGTATAAACAGTAAAATATTAAGAAGATACATTAGGAAAATGAAAGTACTTTGAGATAAATAGAGATTTACTAGATACACTACCAAAAGAACGATCCATAAAAGTTGGTGAAGCTTACTATCACAGCAATATATATTTTTATTTTTTAACAAACTGGACAAACACATTTACAAATCATATTCTAAAAAAGATAATTGCTTTCAGATTGTAAAACAAAATATGTAATTATTTTATTATGATATTATCAAAGAAACAAAATAATTAAAATTTAATAAGTATTAAATATCTGCATTAAAGGTAACTGATTATTAAAATAGAAATAAACCAAAGACTCCAGTATGAAATTTTGAACTCCCCTTATAAAAAAAAGGGTTTCAATTTTTATAAAATAATAAAAAAAAATTCAATCTCAGGTGGCTGAACGCCACTTGTCCCTCTAAGAAGTTGAGGGACGCCGACCTAAGGACATCACAGACTGCTACTGGCTCTTCTTGTGCCCAGCTGATCATGAGGTGCCTGGGAGGGAAGGGGAGTTCTAGCCCTGGCCCACCATCCCAGTAGAGCCTCGCAAGAAGCCAGAGGAACCCCTGCACCAGGAAGGCAGCCATCTTCAAAATCCGGTCTCCACAGCTAATCAGAGCTCCACCCAAAAAGAAAAGCCTGTCTCTTCCCATTGTGGTTCATCAGTAAATGCATGAACTGAGAGTATACCACCCGCATGGCAGAGCTGGCAAGCTACCCGTGTCGTATTTTATATGCCAAAACCCAGTAACAATTATAAACCTGGTTCCCATGACCTGAAGGAATGGTTTGAGGCTCTTCATGTTCCTGGAGCAAGCTGATGCCCTTGGGTTATTTACGCAACAGGACAAATGGAGATGTTATGGTGCCCACTCAAGCAAATCGGTGAACAACAGGAAGACAAATGACAAGTGGCAATAAAAAAAATTCACAATCAATTAGACAACATTTTGGGAGGAAAATACAGACATCAAAAGGGAAAACTGGACAAGAAAAATGGATAACAAAGTATTCTAATAAGAAAGAAAGTAGGTTTAATCTATTGCAAACAAAAAATACATATTATTTTTAGTGAATCTTTTATATCATTATCAGAATTTATAATATTTAAATTCCTGATGGGTCTAAGTTTGGGATCAAGGCAATAATACGCAAAATGCCTAATTTTTATTTGTTTGTTCTTTTAGTTACACCTGTTGGTAATCACCAATTAATCCTAATTACGGAGGGATCACTCCAGGTAGGGCTCAGGTCACCATACGTGGTACAGATATCTGAGTATTTGAAACAACACTGGGTCATGCAAGGAAAGAGCCTTAACTCCTGTATATTTCTCATGCCAAAAATATACTATCTTTGATGAAAATCAAAAAATATTAAAAAAACAAAAACAAAACTCCAAAAATCAAATGTGGTATAATAGCAAGAGAGTACAGGGGTTAAGGTACTTGTCTTAAATATTGCTGACCCCAGTTTGATTTCCCCAACTGTGTATGGTCCTCCAAACACTTCCAAGAGTGATTCCTATGTAAGGACCCTGGAGTAATTCCTGAACATAAGGTCTGTGTCCCCTTCAAGCAAAAAGGCATTAAAAAATCAAAACAAACAAAACTATCAAAAGTGCATCCATGGTATAAAAAATATTTAAAAAAATAGCTAATTATGTTACGCAATATTAGCAAATCTCAAATATATTAAGTGCTAAATGTTGCTAAATTCTTTTTTAAAATGATACTAACTTGATCATTAATAAACTGTTAAAATTCTTTAAAACTTACAATTTCTGTTTCATTTTCTATGAAAAGCAGATTAGACTTCTTAGAAGTACAGTCCTTCAAGCTCTCATTCCATGTTTTTGTTTCATTGCTAACATAAAAGCAGCTGTTGGAATATAGGAACCATTCCTTTGGACAGTGTCTACAATGATGTGCTGGAGAAAGACCTTGAGTTAAATTTAAAAGTTATCTTAGTTTTAAATGAAATTAAGTTTTCCTTATGCATAAATGACTAGAGACAAAATGTCTATGTAATTCACTGGTTAGGGAGTGCCAGATACAAGGCATTTAAAAAGATTTTTGTTATACCACCATGATATATACAATTACAAAGGATGTTCATAATTGGTTCTCGGTAATACAGTGTTCCAGCACCCATCCCTCCACCAGTGCCCCATTCCTATCACCAATGTCCCCAGTTCTCCCCCCCTCACCCCCAGTCTGCCTCTCTTTCTTTCTCTGTCTCTCTCTGTCTCTGTCTCTGTATCTCTCTCTTTTCTTTTACACATTGCAGCTAGCCCTGCAGACATTTAGGGTTTATCATGTAGGTCTCTTTGTGTATATTCAATGATGAGTTCTAGTCTGACATTACCATTTCCACACTTAGTAAAACACTATACATAGTCACACAAAAATATCAATTTCTCATTCCCTTATTAACATACCCATATAAAGAATACGAGAAAAGGAAAAATTCCGCTCTCTATATATCCTGAAACTCAATAAACTAATCTACTTTACAGTCCATAAATTTTTTTCTCACCAAATTTCAATAGCAGGGCCTATGAACCAGTTCTCAAGAATAGGTATGATTCTTGAGAATCATACCTATGATTTTAAAAATATTGCATCTCCTTATTTTTGCCTCTCTCCTGTATTTATTGCATGTCTACAACTTAATTTCATAGCTCACTTCCTAAACTTAAAAGAAATCTGCATAACTTTGGGGGAACACTTTAATAGTGCTCATGTTTACTTTCTGGCTGTGCTTGGGGATTGCTCCCTGCAGTGCTCAGGGACTACATGTAGACGAGGATCTAATATAGATTCACTGATTCAAAGGTGAACTCTACCCTTCAAGTCCTCCCCTACCCTATTTATATTAATACCAAATCTGACATAGAGGTAAAGTATGAACTTTACTAATAATATCAGAAACTTCAAAGTCATACCTTTCTGATTACTTTTTTCCCGAGTCGAACTATTTGAATTCTCCTTTTCAAGAGCTAGAAAAATCAAATTAATACTATTCACTATTAATATTAATTTAAATAAAATTTTATATGCTAAATATTTAGATTACTAAGGATGAGAATAACCTGAAATTAAAAATATTTTACTAATAAAACTGAATATGTCAATGGATTTTTGAGGAAAAAATATTTCAAAGTCTGAAAGGAACAAATTTTATCATCCCTAACATTACTTGGTTTGCTAATGCACCAGCATTAATTAATAATATCCATATAATTATTCTGTACTATATATATTTTCAACTAACTCAAAATAACCATTTTACATTTGGTCTATGTATAAATTTTACATTTGGTTTACATTTAAATGAGAGTTTTAAAAAATTTCTATTATAAAGTATTTAATAACAAAGACAAACATTAAAATAAAGTTTCCATATGATTTTTCTAAAAAGTACTTACGGGCAATAGCAATGGTCACTATTACCACCACCACCAAAACGAGGCAGAGGAATCCCAAGATCCCAGCAATCACCTTCTCTGGTGGTGACAGGAAATATGCAGGAGGAAAATAGAAAGACAGAGGGGAAAAAATAGAGACACTCTGTGGATCTGATCAGCAAGGCAAACTGCATGTTTGGGGTAGTCACATGGGGAATTTGGACATGAAAATTCTGTCTACATTTCTAACATTCTCCCTGAGTATTGATTCATTGTATTATCAGTAAATATAACACTCCCGAGCTCTTAGTCAACGGTTAGAAAAAAAACAATGCTTGGATAAATTTAGTCCTAAGATTTCATATCAAAGACCCATATCCAACTTCAAAATCTGATTCTCAAAAACTAAAAAAAGTGAGTATATTCCCTGTTCTGCCCCATTACTGTGTACCCCAATTGCACACATCCTAGACCAGTTATATCCGGAGTCTTTTTAAGGGTCTTACCTCTGCAGTGGGGGTCTTACCTCTGCAGTGGGACTGCTTTTCATTCCCTTGAGGATTCTTAGAAGTGTTTTGAAGATTCAAATCTGTGTAAGTTATTTCCGGCTCATTTTCTGTGACAGAACTTTTGGACTCCTTAGGTTTCCTTTGCTGTCTCTTTGAATCCTTATGTACGTTCAGCTCTGCATAGGTTACCTTTTGGTTGTTCATCTCTGCAGCTGAGGGCTCTGTGCTCTTTGATAACTGCACTTGCACACTGAATTTGAAGACAGTGTCTAAGATGACAAGATCCTCAGCTAGTCAATGAGGGTGGAGTATCAGCTGAACAGTGATATTCACTTTGCAAACGATGTTATAATTGCCCATTATCAAACTCTGGTTCTAATTTCTTTAGGATTTTATGAATGGTACATGTTAAATGTTTCTTTATAATAGACTAGTTCTTAGAATGAAACTCTATATCTTGAAGTATAATTGACTAGAGAAATATAAAGCAAAACATAGTAACAGCAGTATTCACAGGCTTGAATAAGCTATTCTATATATAATATACTTTATTCTACAGATACTTTAGTTTATTCAAATCTATGAATAATAATATTCTTTGTTCTATGGAAAAAAAGAGTGCACTAGTTTTTGAATTGTTTTTGTCCTTTTGGGTCAAACCTGGTGATGCTCAGAGGTTACTCCTGGTTCTGTGCTCAGGAATTTCTCCCAGAAGTGCTCTGGGTACCATATGAGATGCCAGGAATCAAACCTGGATTGACTGCATGCAAGGCAAATTGCCCTACCCACTGTACTATCGCTCTGGCCCCAGAACAAATCTTAACTCCCTGAATGCTTTCAGATTCAAGATTAAAATTAGGAGGGTATAGTGCTAGCTGGACCCTGTATTAAAACATTTTTGTCATATTTATTTATTATGAAAATGAGTTGATTTCAAATGATACTTTATTTTGAACTTCTTTGGAGTTCTGATAAATCTTTTAAACTTTAAAGAAATATTTTGCACTAATAAATGTATACAGAAAGCTAAAGTTATTCAAAACAGAAACTCTGTGACAAAATAAAAGTTAAAAAAATTCTTATGTAAAAGATTGACACATTTTAATAGTTAAAATCTGACACCTCAAATGATAGACAAATATTTATGAAAAAGTGCTATCATTTTAAATTTCCAGAAATGTTTTATAGCTGCTGAAACCAGTGAAGATTTTATTGTAGATTTTATTGTAAAAGTAATTGCAATAAATCAGATAATATATTTAATACAATAGTCAATGGGTTCTATAGTGAGTCAAATCTGGATTTAACTCTGACTTTGGAAAGTTGACATTTTAAAAGTAACAATGTCTAGCAATTTGGGTTAGCAAAGAGGAAATAAATGTATGTAAGGCATAATACATATTAAACACTTAATATTAAATTTGCTTTTATAAAAAATAACTTTTTTTATTTATTTTAAATTATAGTTTAGATTCACTTGTATCACTTGTATAGTTTAGATTATATTTTAAAAAGTATGTTTACATTCATGGTACTGGTTTATATAGCTTATTTTGAACCAACTTCCATCTTATTATTTCTGTTTCTTACCAGACTATATAATACAATTTTAGACAGGAGTCTCCAGTAGACACTTTTCTGAAATGCCTTACTATAATTTTAAGTGTTTATAATTTTGTGTGCCTTCTAAAAAATGTAAATTATTTTTAGGAATCTAAAACTCAGCTAAATATAAAACTTTAGACAATTAAGCCTTTATTTATTATGAATTTCAGATATATGGCTCCCATTTTAATACTTACTGCTTTTCACGTTTAATTTTATTGATTTATTGACAAAATTATTTATATACCATTTGTACTTAGCTAATTTTCCACATAACAAATGTAGATATTTATGAAATAAAAAGATATATTTTATATTTTAAGCTTGCTTTCTAGTTTAATTATTCAAATTAAGACACTGACGGTTTTATCCATTTGAGCTTAAATGTTGCATCATACCTAATATTTGAAAACACCAGTTAATTAGATGGGCTAGCACCAAGCTAAGAGAGAGATACATACACCTGTTGATTCTATGCTGTGCATTCTCCAGTGAGAAACTAGATAGTCTTGCAAACAAACAAATAGCATCTGTGGTCTTCATGAACTGCTTTGTGAAGGTTGAAAGAAAGAAGAGCGGAAAATGTTGATATATCAACAGGAAATTATGATACAGAATTTTGTAAAGAATTCACCTCACAATGCGTCTATTGAAAAGAGGAGACTCACACCTTTGTTTGAAATTTAATCTGTGCAAGAGCAAATGCTCATGGGAAACTATTTTTTTAATCTTAAGGGACCCTAGAGACAGAAATCACAAACACTGTCTACTTTTGCCTTGTTACTGACTTCTTGAAGTTTTTAATTCTACATTTAGACAAGATTTCTAAGTGGTGACAGCACACACTTCTTTCGTTTATGCCATTATTGTGTCATTTATATTATGACACAATATATATGTGACAATATATATGACATAATATATTATGACACATATATAAATGAAACTATTTAAATAGTTTATATTAAACTATTTATATTTAAATAGTTTATATTAAACTATTCATTTATATTAAACTATTTAAATAGGTTCATTTATATTACAATAAAACTATTTAAAAAATAATGCTATCAATAAGAATGTAATGATAAATGTCACCAATTATTTAAAGAATGGATTTTCAACTTTATTGTAGCTGGCACAACTCTCAACAGTTTTCTCATTTTTCTAAGTTTCTCTGGACTATTTCTTAAATGTTTTGAATTCAATTTTATTAAATATAAATGAAATTTTAGGATATCTTCTAGCTGTAAATGTTTCAGGGAAGGTAAAACATTGATACTTAAGATATACTATCATCCCAGAAACTGAAGCATCAAACAGCTATCTTCATTATTCTTCACTGATTCATCCTTCGCCATATTTATTGGATTTTCTTTTATAGTGAATATTTTCATTGCAAAATAAATGATTACCAGAATTAAAAAATACTGAACAGACTTGAAGAAAAATTTGCCTACAACTCATCTGACTAAAAATTAATATCTAAGGTACAAAAAGCACTGTTAGAACTTTATAAGAGGACCAGAGCAATAGTCCAGCGGGTAGGGCATTTGCCTTGCATGAGACCTACTTGGGTTTGCTCCTCAGCATCCCTTATGGTCTCTCAAGCACCACCAAGGCAGGTGCTGGAAAAATGTATGACTGAATCATGAACATCTCTTTAATTGTATATCGCACAGTGGTATAATAAAAAAAATTTTAAGAAAACATAATTCTGTTCGATTCCCTATGACAATATTTGATCTGATTCATACAGCAGTGACTAAAAAAAAAAGGAGCAATTCTTGAATGAAGAAGCAGGAGTAACCCCTGAGCACTGCCAGATGTGACCCAAAGAGCAAAAAAAAAAAAAACTTTATAAGATCAACACCATCAAAAAATGGAGGAAGTGAAAAACAGAAGCTTCCTCAAATCAACAAATGGTCAAAAAGCATATAAAAAGTACTCTGTATTACTTGTCAGCAGGGAAATGCAAATCAAACTAACAAGATCTAATTAGTGAAATTAGCACATGTCAAAAAGAATATAAACAAAAAGTATAGATGTAGATACGGGTGGGAAATGAGCCTGCTCACTGCTGGTAGGAATGCCTGCTAGTTCAGCCCTTCGAAAGAATAATGGGGACATTTCTCAGAAAACTAGGAGGTAAGTTTCTATTTGACCCTGCAATTTCACTTCTTGGAATCTACCCCAAGAGTGCTCCCCCCCCCAACACACACACACACACACAAACACACACACACACACACACACCTACTTAGAAGAGACATTGTATACCAATGTTCACTGTAGCAGTATTCATCCAAACCCTGAAAATAGTCCAAGTATTCAAGAGAAGATGACTAGACTAAAAATAAAGTCCATACATATATACAATGTGATACTACTTGGCTGTAATGTGTAATAGTTGGTCTCTAAGCAGCTAGTATTGGGGCCTGGGACTTTCCTCCCAGTGGGCTCCTGGGGCCGGGCCCAGAGGTGGACCCTGTTCCCAGGGCAGTGGAGCTTCTGGTTGCTCAAGAGTTTACACCCACATGAAAGACATCTGTGCTTATCCAATGTAAGATAGCAGGCAAATGACTGTCATCTAAGGTGAGGCAGGATGTGCCTGGTCTTCTGACCACAGGAATATGCAAATCAATGATTTATACCTTGCAAATGCTCAGTGACTGTTATCTGATATGATGGCCCAGGATGCTAGATGATTTGTGCTTGTATCCCCTCCACCCAAAAAATTGTATAAAAGGCTTAAACCGTGCTCAGTAAAACAGGACTGCTTTCCAGGACACCTGCTGTGTTGGTGTCATTCTTTTCCTTTCTGCTACAGGGACAAGGCAGATGCTTCTTTCCAAGACTTCCTTCTCCTTTCCTGGGCATGAAGTCTGGAAAGATCCAAGTCTCCCTCATTCCTGCCCGGATGGGGGGTGGGGGTGTCTCTGCCCCAGCCCCCTTCATCAAAAAAATTTGCTATTATGCAGATGGAGAGTATCTACTGAGTGAATTAGTCAGGGAAGATGCATATAAAACAATCTCGCTCATATGTGAAGTCTAGAGAAATAGAACAGGGTTTTAACAAATGTTCAGAGGCAACAGAAATTGAGACCTGGTCTTTAGTAGAAAGCTTACACTGGGAGGGAGAGGCAAGAAGGGGCATTCTTGGAGGAGACACTGGGACAATGGCGAAGGCAGTGAATACTCTGGCGGAAGGCTAGACTGACTTATGTATGAAGCCCTATCATTAGCGGTTTTGCAAACCACAGTGCTTAATTAAACTAAATTTAGAGAACAAAAATAATGTAACTAGTAGATTAACAATGGTGTTAAGATTTATTTAACACAAAAAATGAGCATGCAGAAATAGCAGAATTTTAAAGCACAAGTTAAATGACTAATCAACATAAAATGAAACCCAACATAAAATCTGAGAGAATTATTCAGATTTTATCAAATGGAATTCTTTTGATAAAAAAGATACATTAATCAATTCTTTTTTGGTACATTAATCAATTTTTGTATCAAAAATGTTTAATGGTATATTTTATATTGCATTCTTTCTATTATTCCTCTTTTAGAATTCTATTATTCATTGATTAATTGCAACAAGTTGTGTAATCATATGATATTTTTTAATTTTGAGGTATTTATAGCCAATATCCAAAAAGTTATTCACCTTGGAATTTTAGATTTATTAATATCATATATACACAACAAGCCAGACCACCCTCCCCTACTCCATGGGGCTCGCCATTTTCCACATCCGACTTCCCTCTCTTCAAAACTCCACCCAGCAGACCAGACTATCACAACCCGGATCATCGACAGCCACCCTGCAGCAGTTTTTTTTTTTTCAATCGGGCCCACGTATGCTGAACCAGAGACTCTCAGATATGGGGGCAGAGCTGCTACTTGCTCTCCTTGTGCCCAGCTGCTCGTGTGGCACCTGGGAGGCATGGCGGGTTCTAGCCCTGGCCTGCCACCCCAGCTGAGCCTCACAACAAGCCAGGCCACCCTCCCTACTCCATGGGGCTCGCCATTTTCCACATCCGGATTTCCCTCTCATCACAACTCCACCCAGAAGACCAGACTATCACAGCCCGGCTCACGAGGCCGCTAGGTTTATCAATAAATGCTTTATTTAGTGGTGACTACAACAGTATGCCACCCGCACGGCAAACCTGACAAGCTGCTCGTGTAGTATTTGATATGCCAAATACCAGTAACATTTATATTAGGTCATTCCCGTGACCTAATATAATTGTTTGAGGCTCTTTATGTTCCTGGAGCAGGAGAATACCTTTGGGTTCTACTGCCATGAGACAGGACATATGGAGATATTACTGGTGCACACTCTAGCAAATAGATGATTAATGGGAAGATAGTGATAGTGATATACACACATATATGTCATGTTCTTGTTGCAGGTTAAAACATGACTTCAGTCTTCTGACATTTGTCTTTAATTAAATTTGTGGTATAATATAAAGCCACAGTAAATATAACTCAAAATAGTGATACAGCTGGTGAAGATGTACAAAACCAGGTCACTTTACATCTCCACCTCTGAAACAGGTAGCCAATCAGGATGCAGAATGGGATGGGGTGGGGGTTACTATAGATAAAGGGAGCCCTGCTCCCTTGTACACCCAGGCCAGAGTCAGAAACAGAGGTCCAGTAGCTCTCCTCCTTTCGAACTCACATTACCTGGACCCACCGCTGCTGGGGCACTCTGCGGGGTCCCCGACAGTGCCGGGAAGCGAAGTTCCCTTCTACCTCCGGCCGGCGAGGAACGAATGAAAACTCAGGAATCCGATGCAGTTTTAAAAGGCTTTACTTATCACAGGTTCAGGCATACAAATCAGCAAAAGGAAAAACCCGATGCTTAGGATTCCAGGCTAGAACCCCAGCCACGTGTAGGCCAAGATGGCGACCACCACGTGTAAAAGCTTCCAAGGGGAATGAACACTCACAAGGAGAAATCCCACAAGGAAGAAGGAAGGGAGAGCGGGAACCGGCTAGTTTATATCCCTGTAACTCAGACCTTCCTCCCACTGTTATGGAAAGCAGGGAGGGTCCAATGCCCTTAGGTAATCCCTTCCTGCATCTCACCTAGGGCCTTTACTGTGCTAATGTTTTGAGCCGGGAATGCCTTTGTAATGTAGAGAAGGGGGTTTCTGAGATGGCATGTCACTGTACCAAAGACCAACACCAATGCCAGTTAAATATTTCTCCAAGCCTTCACAAGTCTCCTCTACTTCATTGTAGTTTTATATTTTAGTTGCCTTTGAGTATATCAGGGAGCCATGCTTGTTTGCTTGGAAGCAAACAGCATTTCTCTCTGGTCTAATTACTTAGGTGTCCTACGTGGCCAGGCTAATATGCTGGTAAGATCTAGCTAGTCCCACGATGATTGTGATAGCATGGGAGAATATTTATACCAGCTAGTACAGCATACATGGTCGGATAAACTGCCACATTTAGACTACCCCCTTATCTACGGAGTGATTTGCAGGAGGCAATCCAGAGCAGATGCAGCGGCCCTTAGGAGTCCTGCAACAACTCCCCCTGATTAGTTTACTAATAAAAATTGAAAAGGTAAGAAATATTTAGTAATGTACAGAAAATTAAGATAAGAAAAAACAATTCCAATTACAAAATGATAATACATGTTACTTTAGGATCCTAACTTGTTTTTGGACCCAAAGCAAAGTTCATGACAAAGTGTTTCTAGCTGTCTTATTATAATGGACTATAGTTTGCATTGTCCATAATTTGTGAGAGTCAATTTGCTATATTTTATGTAAAGTCGGGTGTCTGGAACAAAGTCTGTGGGGCTACTTCTGGGACAGCAATAGTGGTGATCATATGAGTATGAGTCTCTGGAGAGCAGCGATCAGGAACTCGTTGAATTGTCAGGAACACTGGATCGGGTCTCTGGAACACCGGAACAAATATCTCGAACTCTGGAACAGGAGTCTTGAGTGCTGGAACAGGTGTCTGGAACATTGGTGTAATATCTCGAACTCTGGAACAGGAGTCTTGAGCGCTGGAACAGGTGTCAGGAACATCAGTGTGGGTGTCTTGCAGGGCTTCTTCAGCAAGGGAACACTGGCACCAGTAACTGTACCTGTAGCTTAATTTTAGGCGAGACAAAAACACTTTTCGAGGTTAATCACAAGTAGAGATTTTAAGGCTTTGTAGGGATCCAAGTTTGGGATGGAGAGAAGAACATAAAGAAGTTCCAACATGGGTGGAGCAGGGAAATAAGTATGAGAATTGATGATTTTAAAATTGATAAATCTAGTGGATCAGCAGTGGAGCTGATGAATGTAATAGAGGTTTGTAGTGGTCAGAAATTGAGAAGGTAGTAGTTGAGATATAACATAGACACAACATTAATCACAAACATAATGGTGGCCACCACATGCACACACACGCACACATACATTTGATCGATCAATATCTTATAGCTGTATATGTGACCCATTTAGGGTGATAAATGGTAACGAGTCAAGCGCTTCATGAATATAAAGCCGGCAAATGATGGTGAGAAAGTGTCTTTTCCTGTGAATAGAACATTGGGAAAAATTATTTTTGCAAATTATTAAATTTTTAGCGAGCACTGTTTTAGGAGTCTCGAGTATTGAGCACTGTAGCGCAAGTTTACTGGATTCCAATATCTCATCCTGTGAACAGAATCATTAGAAAAACAATTTTTCATTGATTTAGCAAACTTTTTTTGTAATGAGCACTGTGATCAGAGTCCAAAGCCTCGAGCAACATAGAAGGAATCTGCAGCAGCCAAGTTCTTTTCCTGCAAATACCTGTGAGCAAAACATTAAAAAAGGAAACTTTAACATTAGTCCTTGAAACATATTGACATTGAGCACTATATTCAGAGTCCACCCATTTTTCATCCTTCTTTTTTTTTTTGTAAGAAAGAAAATATTTAGGCTGTAAGACAAGATATTAGACATGAACCGTGATCACAGGCTGCAAAACAAGATCATTATTAAAATGAACCAATCCAGGAAGTTTAAACAGCAACTTGCAATTTAAAATTTAAGACTTTATATTGAGAGAATTAGTTGTTTTCTGATTCTTGGAGAATTCTAGTCTTAACAAGTCGCAGAAGAACCCAGAGTTTCTTGGCAGGGTTATCGTCTGTAGAAATGAAAGCATAACCTCTTCCCCGAATGAGGAGGTGACCTGCAATCCATTTATCATCAATTTTCACCCAGATAGGTGAATTGACTGTTTTTTTGAGTTTGCATATCTTCTTGAAAGTGACGTTCAGCCGGGTATAGGGATCTCCTTGAGGTATATTTAAGAAGTTTAAGGTGAATAATGTTAAAGATAAAGAATCCATTGGAGGCATACTTGTTTTTCGTTGCCTTAATAGCTGAGTTTTAAGCGTTCTGTGGGAACGTTCAACAATTCCTTGTCCTTGTGGATTATATGGAATTCCTGTAATATGTTTGATCTGCCATTCCTCGCAAAAGGATTTGAAGGTTTTGCTGGTGTAAGCAGGACCATTATCTGTTTTTATGGTATGGGGAATACCCATGACGGAGAAGCACTGGAGTAAAAATGAACAAACAGATTTAGCTCTTTCAGACGTCATAGGAACAGCCCATATGAACCGGGAATATGTATCGATGACCACATGAAGGAAAGGTTTGTTGGGAAATAAGTTAGTATGAGTTATATCCATCTGCCACACTTGGTTTGTCTGTAAACCTCGAGGATTTGCTCCTTCTACATGAGATGTACAATGTAAAGGAGCACAGACAGGACAGTTGCGGACAATTTGTCTAGCTTGTCTCCATGGGATGCCATGGTGTACATGAAGGCGGCGGGCATTTGTATGTAGAGTCTGGTGCTCTTTCTCAGCTGATTTAAATACTGGTGCTGCCAAGAGATCTGCTGCTTCGTTTCCTCGAACCATTGGCCCGGGAGTCGGCTGTGAGAACGGATGTGGGAGATGTATATAGGGAATGTTCTATTTCGGAGGAGATCTTGTAGTTTATGGAGTAGCTCCTGAATTTTAGGATTATGGGCATTTAAAGAAGCAGTGACAATTCCAGGAAATAAACCAACTACATATGCAGAATCACTCACCACATTACATGGGCCAGATACACGGGATAGTAAATGTATCAGGGTGGCGAGTTCCACTTGTTGGGCAGATTTATAATTTGTATGCACAGTAGTGGTCAATGAAGGACCTGTAATTCCACCCCATCCTGATGAGGAGCCATCAATATAATACACTGGAGCATCAGGAATGGGAGAGGAACGGACAATGGTGGAAATTACAAAAGGTGTCCTTTTCAGAAATTCCCAGGTTTTTCCAGCTGGGTAATGATAAGATATTTCTCCTGAAAAATCTGCTAAAGCTCTCTGAAGGATTTCACTGAGTGGTAAAACAGCTTCAATTTCTTTTTTAGGGTCAGGTAGTACAATTACATGGGGATCATGTCCAAGTAATACTTGGGTTCTTGATCTTCCCTTAATTATAAGGTTAGCTATCATCTCAAGGTAAGGTGTAGCAGTACGATTCTGCTTGTTATGTAAGTAAACCCATTCTAACGGTCCAGATAATTGGGCTATAGCAGCAGTTGGAGACTCGGGAGTGTTGAAGACCAAGAACCATACCTTTTCTCCGGGATTAAATCTGGAGAGGTAAGATTTTTGAAGCTGATCCATGAAAAAATCTAATTCCTTCTGAGCTTTAGGAGTTACCTGCCTTGGGCTATTTAAAGCAGGATCACC
The DNA here is from genome assembly GCA_021461705.1 of Cryptotis parvus. Lineage (NCBI taxonomy): Eukaryota > Metazoa > Chordata > Mammalia > Eulipotyphla > Soricidae > Cryptotis > Cryptotis parvus. The sequence continues at coordinate 402,356 of JAJIBD010001003.1, read as the reverse complement.
TTCAAGGGTGTGGAACAAGTTACTGAGCTCACAGTTAGGAATACCAAGGGAGGGGCGCACCCAGTTGATATCCCCCAGCAGTTTTCGAAAATCATTCAAGGTTTTGAGCACTTTCTGACTAATGGAAATTTTTTGAGGACGCACTGTAGTGCGGTCAAGAGCATAGCCCAAATATTCATATGGAGGCTGCATCTGAATTTTTTCCGGAGCTACTTGTAAGCCAGCCTCTGGTAAAACTGTCATTACATCATTATATAAATTCTGGAGATCTCTGGAATTATCACAAGCTAGCAGGATATCATCCATGTAGTGGATGATGTATGCACCAGGAAATTTAGTACAAATGGGTCGCAAAACCTCATCAACAAAGTGTTGACACATCGTAGGTGAATTAGTCATCCCTTGGGGCAATACTGTCCACTGAAACCTACGTTTATGATTAAGGACCTTTATGATTAATGGAAGGGACTGAAAATGCAAACCTTTTCCGATCATCTGGGTGGATAGGTATGCTGTAAAAGCAGTCTTTTAAATCTATGATAATTAGCGGCCAATCCTTAGGAATAGCTGCTGGAGAGGGGAGCCCAGGTTGTAGGGCTCCAATGGGGACCATAGTAGAATTTACATTCCTTAAGTCAATCAGCAAACGCCATTTGCCTGATTTTTTTCTGTATTACAAAAACAGGAGAATTCCATTCTGAAAACGTTTCCTCAATATATCCTAATTTCAGCTGTTCTTCCACTAGATTTGTTAGCGCCTCTAATTTTTTAGTATTGAGGGGCCAATGTGGTGTCCATATAGGTTTGTCAGACTTCCACTGAATACGGATAGGTGGTGGGCGCTTAACCACAGCGGCCCCAATTAAAAAGGGTTACTCCCGGTGTTAGGCTTATTATGGAGAGCTGGAATTGGTGCTCGATGGGGAATTGGATGAGGTATGTGGATTACTGCCCCCCCACTGCTCCAGCATGTCTCGACCCCATAAAGTTAAAGGCATAGGGGCTATATAAGGCTGGACCATGGCTACATGCACTTTAGGGCCAATACACGGCAGCCACCTCGCACTCTGTCGGAGAAGAGAGGAGGAGATATTGCCTACCCCGCTCAGGCTATGGGACACTTTCTTTAGGGCCCAGTTAGAGGGCCAATACTTGGTGGAGATTATGGATATGTCTGCCCCTGTATCCAACATGCCTTTGAATTTCCTTTTATAGATTTCGATGGGTATAACCGGCCGCTTGGCCTGAGAAATTCTGGTAGTGTACCCAACTAGATAGTTAGCAGGTGGCTGGTGGGCTTGGTTCTGTGTGGCTGTATAACCAACAATGAAGTTGGCAGAATGGTTGGTACTGTTTAAGCCACCAGTTGTACGGTGTTCGGACTGACTACACGGATCCTCAAAAAACAATAATAATTTAGCAAGTCCATTTAAAAGTCCATTTAGTTGGCACAGATATTGACAGTATTATCTCTCCATGAGATTCAGGATCCAGAAGTCCGAAATGCACCATAATTCCCTTAAATTTCAGCCAATCGCTCCCTGAATTAAACCCATACTACCTGGGGAGGCAGGTCCTTTTATCCCTGTTTTTAGCATGTAGGGGTCTTGACTTGGGTATATTGTGACAGTCTTAGGGCAGAGAATGTCGAGACTGCCACTGCCTGATGGGGTAGGCCAGAGAGCATTTATTGACTGTAATTCTGTGGATTCTGATTCGGAGGATACTGGGCAGGTGGAATGAAGGAGAGTGCCCCTGGATTCAGCTGGGCCTGGGGTGGCCCCCACCCAGTTTCCCGCATTAGGGGAGGCATAGATGTTATTTGAGCCTGCGGAGCTTGTGGAACCTGGGAGGGGGTCCATGTAACATTTCCTATAAAGGGATTATTAGAATGTTGCCCTGTTTTGATAGTTTTAGAAGATGGGCAATCTCTACGGGTGTGTCCCTTCTTTCCGCAGCTAAAGCAGGTTATCTGTCCAGATGAAGCCTGAGGCTGACTTCGCCTCCAAGACCGACAGTCTCTGGCCCAATGTTTTCCCTTTCTGCACCTTGGGCATGGTCCAGGTGGGGCCCTCCGAGGGGTGGAGCTTCGATTATTAGAATAGTTTCTCCGATTATTGTTTATCCTTTGAAGTTTATTGTTTCTCCCCCTAAAGCTGTTTGACATTTCATCCCCCTCCTGATCCTCCTGCTGTATGGGATAAGCCTCTATATCATCCTGTGTTTTATGGGAGGTTAAACCGACATTTCTACAGGCCTTTAGATACCCCATGAGGTCATCCTTTTCCTTAATACTATATAGTAATGCTCGACATTTTTGATTAGCATTCTTATATGCTAAGTTTCGTTTTAGGATTTCTTGAGTGGTTGGGTCTTGAACCTGTCTTTGGATTGTTTCACATAATCTCCCAACAAAATCAAAGTATGGTTCATCACGACCCTGGTAAATTTTCGTATAGCTACCTAGAAATTCTGGGTCGGAACCTACTCTTTCCCACGCTTTTAATGCTGTCTCCCGAACAAATTTTAAAATAGGTTCAGGTAATGTCGCTTGTTTTGCTTTCTTTTTCCATTCACCTTCACCTTTTAGCATGGCAAAAGTTATAGTATGGCGAGATTCCTTTTCTCTTAAAGTGTCAATATTCCGGTTAACCCCATCTGCATACCACATATGCCATTGCATGTACTGTGATTTGTTTAGACAAGTATGGGCTACCATTTCAAAGTCTCCCAATACCCACTGATCATTTTCGCTCCAATCAGCTAAATATTTTAAAGTATAAGGACTTGATATTCCAAACCTGTCGCAAGCCTTCCTAAACGGGGTTATTGCCTCAATTTTTAAGTCTTCATGAATCGGTTTTACTTTATCTTTAGATTGGTCATGAGAAAGATTGCTGCGCTTTGCTCTTTGACTCGAGCTAATCTGTTCCTCCTGTTCTTCCTCATCAGAGCTTGTAGTATCTGGCAGAGGAGCATCTACCCCATTGAGGGTATTAACTCTGGGGAGATTTTCAGCTTGGGAATTTGCCTCCTCTGGGTTTTCCTGTTCCTCCTCTAAGTTATCAGCCACATTAGAATTCTTTTTAGATTTTTTTGCTGGGAATGTATACACCTTTTTCAAGTCTACAGCTTTGGGGCGTGTTTGTGAACGGCTTTTAGTTGGTTCACGCCTCAGTATTGGGTATGCGCTAGGTCCTGATCGATAAGTTATGAAATCAGAAATCTCCCTGAGTAACACATCCATTTCTTGGTTTAAGTTTTCAAGTTTCCTATATAGTTCTTCCTTTTGTTCTTTCAATCTTATGTGTAACTTCCAAACCTCCTCTTTCTGTCCATTTATTCTATCTCTCTGTTTGTCAATTTCTTCCTCTAAGATAGTGCTGATTTTATCGATATCCTTCTTCTGCTCTTCAAACTTTACTTCAAATTTTAAATCCTGTTTAATAATTTTACTTTCCTGTTCTTCTAATTTTTCTTTGAATTTTAAATCCTGTTCTTCTAATTTTTCTTTGAATTTTAAATCCTGTTCTTCTAATTTTTCTTTGAATTTTAAATCCTGTTCTTCTAATTTTTCCTCAAATTTTAAATCCTGTTTAATAATTTTACTTTCCTGTTCTTCTAATTTCTTTTCAAATTTTAAACTCTGTTTAATAATTCTGTCCTCAAGCTTTAAGACCAGTCTACCTGTAGTTTTATAATCCTCACTTATCTCTTTAATCGCTGAGTAAACCTCGTCCCTTAAGATTGCATTCAATTTATTACTTTCTTCCCTCTCTCTATTAAACATTGTTCTTACACAAAGGTACAGTTTAAAAAATCGCAAGGACCCAGATGATTTGTGAAAAGATAGAGTAGTTCTCAGAAAGAAACTTTATAGACTGGGCTATGTATGGTTCTGAGCCAATAAAAGATACAATGTATCTATACCATGAGATATCCATCATTTTACTCACGGTTCGGAGGCAGATGATCTCTGTCCGATGATAATTAGACCAGCCGATGTTCGTGGTGCCCACCCTGGGACGCCAAATGCCGGGCGCTCCGCCGGGTCCCCGACAGTGCCGGGAAGCGAAGTTCCCTTCTACCTCCGCGGCGAGGAAAGGTTGAAAACTCAGGATCCGATGCAGTTTTAAAAGGCTTTACTTATCACAGGTTCAGGCATACAAATCAGCAAAAGGAAGGGGGGCGGGAACCGGTCTACTGGCGGGCGTGTAGGCCGTGGAGAAGGCGAATCCGGCGGGAATCAGAGCCATCAAAACTGCCACCATGACGGTGGGCAAGAGCAGCAAGATGCTGCAGCACATCGACTACCAGATGCTCTGCATCCTGCAGGATGGCTGCATCTTCATCGGCACCTTCAAGGCCTTCGACAAACACATGAATCTCATCCTCTGTGACTGTGGCGAGTTCCGGAAGATCAAGCCAAAAATTCAAAACAAGCAAAAAAAGAGAAGAGAAGCGAGTCCTTGGGCTGGTGCTGCTTCGAGGGGAGAACCTGGTCTCAATGACAGTAGAGGGACCGCCTCCCAAAGACACTGGCATTGCCCGAGTGCCGCTTGCTGGAGCTGCTGGGGGCCCAGGGGATCAGCCGGGCTGCTGGCAGAGGAATCCCTGCTGGTGTTCCCATGCCCCAGGCGCCCGCGGGACTTGCTGGGCCAGTCCGTGGCATTGGTGGACCTTCCCAACAGGTGATGACCCCACAAGGAAGAGGCACTGTTGCAGCTGCCGCCGCCGCCACTGCCAGCATCGCAGGGGCTCCCCACGCCAGTATCCGCCGGGCCCCGGAGGCCCTCCCCACCAATGGGCCGAGGGGCACCCCTCCAGGCATGATGGGCCCACCTCCTGGCATGAGACCACCGATGGGTCCCCCAATGGGAATTCCTCCTGGGTGGGGAACTCCAATGGGCATGCCCCCTCCGGGAATGCGGCCGCCTCCCCCGGGGATGAGAGGGCCCTCTCCCCCGAGAATGCTCCCACCAAGACCCTAGACTCAACTTGGCCCTCCTCAGCTCCCGCCTGCCTCCTGCAAGGCTGTACATAGTCCTTTTGTTTCCTGTGGCCTGTGAAACTAGTTTATAATAAACTCAAGAGAATATCTCAAAAAAAAAAAAAAAAGGAAAAACCCGATGCTTAGGATTCCAGGCTAGAACCCCAGCCACGTGTAGGCCAAGATGGCGACCACCACGTGTAAAAGCTTCCAAGGGGAATGAACGCTCACAAGGAGAAATCCCACAAGGAAGAAGGAAGGGAGAGCGGGAACCGGCTAGTTTATATCCCTGTAACTCAGACCTTCCTCCCACTGTTATGGAAGCAGGGAGGGTCCAATGCCGTTAGGTAATCCCTCCCTGCATCTCACCTAGGGCCTTTACTGTGCTAATGTTTTGAGCCGGGAATGCCTTTGTAATGTAGAGAAGGGGGTTTCTGAGATGGCATGTCACTGTACCAAAGACCAACACCAATGCCAGTTAAATATTTCTCCAAGCCTTCACAAGTCTCCTCTACTTCATTGTAGTTTTATATTTTAGTTGCCTTTGAGTATATCAGGGAGCCATGCTTGTTTGCTTGGAAGCAAACAGCATTTCTCTCTGGTCTAATTACTTAGGTGTCCTACGTGGCCAGGCTAATATGCTGGTAAGATCTAGCTAGTCCCACGATGATTGTGATAGCATGGGAGAATATTTATACCAGCTAGTACAGCATACATGGTCGGATAAACTGCCACATTTAGACTACCCCTTATCTACGGAGTGATTTGCGGGAGGCAATCTAGAGAGCAGATGCAGCGGCCCTTAGGAGTCCTGCAACACACCGCCCTCCCCGGGTCCTAGAGGTCAGGTAGGGCTGCATGCTCCAGGTCAGGGCTTAGCACTAGAAGCATCTCAGGGTCAGACAAGGGGCAGAACCCAGCCAGGGCTTGGATGCTCACGAGGGGAGTAAGTGCTGACCTCGGGACTCTTATGCTTGGCGATGGCCAGAGAGTAGAAAAACTGGGACTAGACAACAGCGTCTGTTGGGGTGCATCTGGGAGACCCGGCAGCAGTAAGGAGCACAGGGATCTGGTGGACGTGGGCAGTCGTGGCCATCTCGGGAGAGCAGACACCCGGTAGAGAGCAGGCGGGCACAGGACCAGTGACATTGTTCATGGAGGCGAATGGGAGGGACAGGACAGGGAAGTTGGGCAGCGTTAGGCCCGGGATGAGGACGTCATTTGTGAGTAATGGAGAGGCCTGGACAGCTGGGGAGGGACATAGACCCATCTGTGCAATAAACTAACTTTCAATCTTCCTAATTTTGTTTGTAAATCTTTCATAGAATCTCAAGAACCCACCAGCACAGGAAAATCTACTTTTGCATTAAAAGTAGGAATAAGACTTTACACCTTATGAAATATATTGAAATGTATAAATATATATGAGCAATAACAATTTAAGTATATAAGTGAAGATTTCTAATAAGAATAAAATCTAATGAATAAAGCCTAAAGAATAAAACCAGAATAAAGCTGGATCATGGTGTAAGATAACATCTCAATATCATTTTATTACATATTTATGAAAATGAATGATATTTATGAAAATCAATATAAACTTTTATCATCTGCTTGTATTCTACCTATGTTTTTGAATGAATGATTGCTTAGTTCTTTGGAATTTTCAGTGGGGTTACTTGTTTTGGGTTGTTGTTGAGATTTATTAAGTTCCCCCATATCAGGATATAAGTCATTTCTCAGAAATATGGTGTGTAGAAATGTTCTTTCATTTATTAAGATGTATTTTTTTCTTTAAAATAGTGCCTTTTCAGTGTACTAATAATTATCGTAAACAATACCAGCATAGAACTGAGCATTGAAACTAGGCAAAATGATACACACGATAACCTCTAAATGTATGTATTGCAAGCCACAATGTGTAAGAGAAGGAAGAGAGAGAGAGAGAGAGAGAGAGAGAGAGAAGTTATTATTGCCTGCCATAGATGCAGGATGGGGGAGGAGGGAAATCAGGAGTCATTGGTGGTGGAAAATGGGCACTGGTGGAGGGGATGGGTGCTGGAATACTTTATGACTGAAACCCAAATATGAACATTTTTGTAACTATATCTCACAATGGTATAATAAAACTTTTAAAAAAATTAAATAAAAATAGTACCTTTTGCTTTGCACACACAGGGTTACTTTGCCATAGATTAGAGTATTTTGACTTTGTTTCTCTGTCTTCTGTTGCTTCATATTCAGCACCTAGTTAATACTCTTTTTGTATATTTAATATTATTTTATTACTATTTTTCTACATCCTTGAAGAATTTCTTGGGATTTTGATAGGGATTAGATTGTGTCCTAAAACTTTATTTACTTCTAAAGTTGTATTTACTATGTGAATACTCCAACCCATAAGCACAGAATATCTTTCCATTTACTGGTGTCTTCCATTTCTTTTTAATTTTTTTTAAATTTTTATTATACCACTGTGAAATACATGATTACAATGATGTTCACAATTGGGTCATACGATGTTCCAGCACCCAGCCCCCCACCAGTGCCCCATTCCCACCACCAATGTACCAATGTTCCCTCCACCCCAGCCTGCCCCTACAGCAGGCACCTTATCTTTCTATCTAAATATGTTTCTGTCTCTGTATTTCTCTCTCTCTTCTCTTACACTTTGTGACTTGCCTTATGTTTTATGATGCAAGTATCTATGTGTATATTCAGTAGTGAGTTCTAGTGTGACATTATAGTTCCTCATTTCCCATTGAATCTCCAGTTTGTTACTACAATGATCATTATGGTGTACAGATGTGAAAGATCCTGGGAAGGACTTGGTCCTAGCCTACTTTGTTATCTAAGCCTCTTGTGCACCTTGTCTGGTTCATCTTGTTGTGGAGGCTTCGAGCCCAGTCATGCCCACCAGCATGGAAAGGGAGGAGCCCAAATCCCCGCTCCAATTCTGGTCAGCGTGGCTCCCCCCACATAACTGCTTTACCCGAGGAGCTACATTGGTCTTGACTGGGGACAAGCTGATTCCTTAGAGACTCCATGGTCTGCTCCACATTGGCCAGGTAGCACAGCTGTACGTCGGGGTCTATCCTTTGTCCGGTTCATCTGGTTGTGGAGGCTGCAAGCCTGTAGCCATTCCCACCGACATAGAGAGGGAGGATCCCAAATCCCTGCTCCAATTTTGGCCAGCTTCCCCCCAACATGACTGCTATACCCTAGGAGGTACAATTGGCTCAGCAGGGGACGAGCTGCCTCCTCAGAGACTCCATGGGCTGCTCCACGTGGGCCAGGTAGCGCAGCTGTGCATCTGGTCTGTCCCTTGTCCAGTTCATCTGGTTGCTTCTTCCATTTCTTTTTAATAGTGACTTATATTTTCTAGGAAACATCTTTCATTTTGTTAAATTTATTTTTATGTGTGTATGTACCACATACATGGCAGAGCCTGGCAAGCTACCTGGGTTGTATTTGATATGCCAAAAATCAGTAGCAGTTATAGACCTCATTCCCATGACGTAAACGAATGGTTTGAGGTTCTTTATGTTCCTGGGTGAGCAGATGCCCTTGGGCTACACTTGCTTGAGACAGGACGTATGGAGATGTTACTGGTGTCCACTCAAGCAAATCAATGAACAACAGGAAGACAAGTGATACAAGTGAAGTATATGAATGTATAAGATTTATTTAACTTAAAGTGGAGGTTGCTTACAAACATACTTTTTTTTTATCTAAGCAAGAAACTGGAACATATTTTTTTATTAGAAGCGTCCAATATAGGTACATTTTCCATCTTTAAAGTGAGACACTGAGAACCTGAAATATAGGTAATAATATGCAATTAATGTTAAAATACATAGCTTAATATTTAACAAAAATGGTGTTTAGAACTTTGTATTAAAATCTGAGTATTTCCTATAATTTTTCCACAACAAAATATTGAATTCATATGACTTCACATACTTATTTTCTTTGTAATTACTCCTGCTAGGCATAAATGTAAGGATTCTCAGGAAACTTACCCTTTGGACAAAAAAGGTGAACCATCTGGCCACACCCATAAACTATCATTGGTTCTTTGAGAGAGTCCACTCCATGGTAGGATATGCAAGACTTTAATCTATGAGAAATCAAATAAAATATTAATTTGAATTTTGTTGATAACAAAATTAAGTCAGTTGTGTCTTATACAATTAAATATTAGAAATTATAATAAATATGTACATGTGATTATAATTATAATCACATAAATAAATATATAACATGATAACAAGGGAAAATGAACAGGAAGTACCAATAGACATCTCAACAAATAAGTCAAATGAAAATCTGAGTTATAATGCATTAACTGAAATAACAAACCATAAAACCCCAGTAGGTTGACTTTAAAAAGTTTGACATGTAAAATAAACAAATATAAAATGAAGCAGTAGAAATTATTCATGTTAGAATTAGAAAAATAAGAAAAACTATGTCTAAGATTTTTACAGTAGAGAAAAACAATTTTAGGTTTAAATAGAGTAAAAAAAAAAGAACAAATGAAAAATGACTTATCATCCCAACAGGGCCTCACAAGAGCCAGAGGAACCCCCACACCATGAGGGCCGCCATTTTCAACTTCCGGACTCCACAGCTCATCAGAGCTCCACCCAAGAGAAAAGCCGATCTCTCCCCCATTGCGGTTCATCAGTAAATGCACGAGATGAGAGCCTGCTACTGAGAGTATCCACCCGCACGGCAGAGCTGGGCAAGCTACCCAAATCGTATTTGATATGCTAAAAACCAGTGAATGGTATGATGATCTTTGTGTTCCTGGAGCGAGCAGATGCCCTTGGGCTACACTAGCACATTACAGGACGTATGGAGATGGTACTGGTGCCTGCTTGAGCAAATCAATGAACAATGGGAAGACAAGTGATACAAATGAAATGATAATCATATCAATAGATGCAGAGAAAAAAATTGATAAATTCCAGCATCTTTCATGATAACAAAAAATTTCTGAATAAAATAGGAATTGAAGAAGCTTTCCCTAGGCATAATCAAAGTCATTAACCACAAGTCCACAGCAAACATTATACTCAGTGGGGGAAAAACTTATAATCCTCTCTCTAGATCAGGCACAAATCAATGTTGCCCATTCTCACCACTTCTATTAAGTATACAGTACTAGAATTATTTATCATAGCAATTAGGCAAGAAAAAATATCAAGGGCATCCACATAGGAAAGAGAGAAGTTGGTGAGAACTATTTATAATGACTTTTTTTCTTAGAAACAATTGACTTGTATAGTAAGGTGGCAGACTACAAAATTAATAAAAAAATTGATGGTTTTCCTATATACAAAATGTGAAAGAGATAAATATTAAAAATGATTCCATTCACAATGGGCCTCAGAAAATCCAGTACCTTGGAATCAGCTTACCTAAAAAAGATAAGAAATATACACAAAGAAATAATCAACTACTACTTACTACTTCAAGAAATAGAATAGGATACAAGTAAATGGAAACACACACCCTGCTCATGGATTGGGAAAATTAATATCATCAAAATGGAATACTTCCCAAAGCATTGTACAGATTCAATGCAGTCCCTAAAAAGATGCCCTTCACATTTTTTTTCAAGTAGATCGAACACACTTGTAATTCATATGAGACAATACCCTCACCCTTGAAAGCTAAAGAAATTCTTGGGAAAAAGATGGTAGGCATTACTTTCCCCCAATTTCAAACTGGGGAAAGTTTCAAATTTAATTACTACAAAGCAGTAGTAATTAAAACAACATGGTACTGGATAAAAGAAAATCCCAAATTGGTGAAATAGAATTGAATATTCTGAAACAGACCATAAGTATATATGATCAGTTTATCTTCAATAAAGATCTAAAAGCATTAAGAGGAGCAAGGAAAGCCTCTCAAGTAGTCTTGGGGAAACTGGTCAGCTATTGAAAAACAACCCTCAGACATCTTTCTAATGCCCCTGCACAAAAGACAGGACAAAACGGATTAAAGTTCCTGATATCAGATCTGAATCTAAAAGGTATAGAGAGGAAAGAGAGCAGAACTCTCCATGACATTGACACCAAAGCCATCATCGATAAAAACCACCACTGACCACACAAGTGGAGGTGAAGAAAAACATTAATAAGCTACATAAAATTAAGGAACTTCTGCACTGCAAAGGAAATGGTGATCAGGATACAAAGACAGTCCCCAGAATGGGAGAAATTATTTATCTAACACTCATCTGATAATGGATGCTCAAGGATATGAAGACACTCGTAGAGCTCTACAAGAAAAATATCTAACCCATTCAAAAATGGGGAGAAAAGATGAACAGAAGCTTCCTCAAAGAAGAAACACAAATGTCCAAAAGACACACGATGGAAAAGTGCTCTACATAGCTAATTTTCAGGGGTGTGCAAATCAAAACAATAATGCTATATTATCTCACACTAGAGACTGACACGCATCATAAAGAACACAATCAGTGCTGCATGAATGCAGAGAGAAATCTTATAAAATGAAGGGGACTCTCATTCACAGCTGGTGGGAATGCTAACTGACTCAACATTCCTGGAAAGCAATATGAATATTGCTAAAAAACCTAGGAATTGAATTTCCGCTTGACCCAGCAATCCCACTTCATAGACTATATGCTAAAGGCCCTAAATTAACATGGAGAAAAGACACTTGCACCCCTATGCTCCTTGCAGTAGTAACCGCAATAACAAAAAATCTGGGAACAATCCAAGTGTCCAAAAATAGATGAATGGCTAAAGAAACTATGGTATATATACACATGGACTTGGCCATAAGATAGTCACAAAATTTGGTGCTACTGGAGAGCCATAGAGAGTATCACACTAAGTAAAGTTAGTCTGAGGCAGAGTGACACAGAATGATCTCTGATATTAGGGATATACGGAAGCATAGTGGTGGATTAGCAAGTATTCCAAGGACAGTGGAAACAAAGAATATGAGAACTTATATTCAGTAGGAACCATGCCATTGGTGTGGCTCAGGGATAGCTCAGAGAGGGGCAACAACTATCACATAGGGATGTATTAAACTGGGAGGAGGAGGCGGTGCTGAAAGGTGGTGAAGTATTATGTGTGACACCTGACCAATAACAGTACTATGAGCCATAGTGGAAACACACATAATATATGAATATAGTATATGTAAATTTACATGAACCTTTTGTAGAAGCACACTTTGGGAGGACAACAAATGGGGTGGGGCATTATGAAGGGAAGTGAACACTGGTGAAGGGATCAGTGTTGTAAAATCGTACCAGAAACCAAATCATGAATAACTTTGTGACTCCACAGAGACTAAATTTAAAAAAATAAAATGCATGTGGAAATTTAAAAAAATGAATGGGGGAACTTTGTGATAGTGGACAATGATTTATTTCCCAGCATAAACTAGGTGCACTACATTAAAATTAAACACTCTGCATTGAATGCTCTACACATTGCAGTGAAAACGCAACAATTTGGTTATATTAAGATGTCATTTATGAAATAACCCCATATTTATTTATCTCTTTCAGTCCCATAATATCATTCCATCATAATATTAAAGGCAAAGAAGATAAAGGATATAACCACTCTGTCTCTGAAAACATTGATATGACGCAGATGACACTGAATGAAAACAAATCAGTGAGAGCAAGTGTTGGCTAAAAGAGCAAGTTCACAGGCCTTGCATTGTTTTTGTTCTCTCTCACAAATTCCCAAAAAATGCTTCCAGAAGTGACTGTTATAAATACAAATGACAGTGATTTTAAAAAATAGGTATACATCTAAAATATTCAAAGATCTGATAGGTCAAAATAAAAAGAATATAACCTACTATTATAAACTTACTTTAAACAATTATTGTATTTCAGAATCAACATGAAATTAAATAATTAAACTAATGAGGACACAAAGAACAATAAATAATTGAATCCACATATCATGCTCTAGTCATAAAAAATCTCAAGATTTCTCATAATTGACTCTAAACTGTATATAAAAAAGATATAATAGAAACACTGAAAATGTCCTTGAGGTACAGAGATTATTTAAATACAGTATCAAAAGAATAGTATGAAAGTAAAAATAATGAAATGCACTTTATCAAAACAATGAATTTCTATGTCATTATTATTATTATAATTTCATACATATATGTATTAGTATATATGAATTATGTATAATACATTACAGTAACATATATATTAATGTAATATATATTAAAGTCAGATATATAGCATTATCTAGGTATATATCTAGCATATGAATATACTAGATATTTAGATTATATACTACATGCAATATATGGTAAGTACATATAAATTAATAAATTTTCATGAGATACATATATTTAAGATTAACAAGATATGTGTTTATATTAAAAATGTGGAAGTCGGGGCGGAGCGATAGCCCAGCGGGTAGGGCGTTTGCCTTGCCGCGGCCCATGCCCGGCCCGGGGTTCGATCCCCGGCATCCCATATGGTCCCCCGAGCACCGCCAGGAGTAATTCCTGAGTGCAGAGCCAGGAGAAACCCCTGAGCATTGCCGGGTGTGGCCCAAAAAAAGCAAAAAAAAAAAAATGTGGAAGTCATAAAGCAGTGAAAATTTAAAGAACTACAAACACAAAAATAAGAGTGAACTGAAACATTGTATGAAAGTGAAGGTAAACATACACAGAGCAATTTTCCTTTGTATATGAAACTCCAAATTAAGATAACATCATTACACATGACAACCTTTTAATGTATGTTCTGTAATCCATAGTCTGGAAGGGAAGGAAAAGAGAAAGAGAGAGAAAGGGAAAGAAATAAAGAACCTGCCATGGAGGGGGACTAGGGAAGGGGGAGGGAACCGGGGGCGTTGGTGGTGGGAGATGGGCACTGGTGGAGGGACGGGTGCTGGAACATTGTATGACCAAAACCCAAACATGAACTTTTTAATTAAAAAAAAAAAAAGATAACATCATTAATATTATCAAAACTCAGAGTATTGGGGTCGGAGCCATAGCCCAGCGGGTAGGACGTTTGCCTTACATGCGGCTGGCCTGTGCCGGCCCGGGTTCGATCCTCGGCATCCCATATGGTCCTCCGAGCACCGCCAGGAGTAATTCCTGAGGTGCAGAGCCAGGAGAACCCCTGAGCATCGCCGGGTGTGACCCAAAAAAAAAAAAAAAATTCAGAGTATTGGTTAAGCAAATAAAGAAGACAAAAAAAGAATATGCCAGGGTTGAAAGATTTCGTTTCATGATTATTTTTGCAATTAGCCATTTATTTCACTTCTTAAGTATTTGTAGTACAATATTTGGCCGCTTTGATGACAAGATAAATAACAAAATTATTTTGGAGTGAGAACGCTCTCTAGAAGCCTGGGTGAGAGCTGAAAGAAGTGGAGCATGATCCTTATTTGAATCTTGGAACCATATAACTTGGAAGTATTCCTAAGTGTAATAGACTTGTAACCCCTGATAACTGCTGTAAGACCCCTCCCATTAATTTCTATAAAAAGTCAGTAAGTAAAAAATATCAAATGTGCATGCAGTCATGGTATAAAAATATAAACAGAATTGCTGAAGCTAAAAATGCAATACTAAACTTAAATTAATTATAATGTATAAAATATTGATGAGCTCTTTATATATATGATCAATTGAAATATCGTTCAACAAATGGTTGCAACTTTAAAATCTCACCATTTCTTCATCATTATCTATATAAAGCAGCTTAGATTTCTTAGATGCACAGTCCATCACACTCTCATTCCATGTTTTATTTTCATTACTAATATAATAGCAGCTGTTGGAATATATGAGCCAGTTTTTTCGGACAGTAATTGCAATGATGTGCTGGAGAAAAAATTATGAATAATTATCAAAATCTATTTTATTTTATTGTTTAAAAACTATTTTATTTTTAATTAAAATGATGTTGCATACATGCATAAACATGTATACACATATCTATGTACTGTACAGGCAGTGCATTTAAATCCACACATTATAAAGTCACAGAACTCTCATCACCTAATTTATAGAACCATATAAAGAAAACACACAGCAAAATCCACTGTTTATATGTCCTGAAAGTCAGTGAACTAGCCAGATTGTCTTGACACCACACCCAGCACTGCTCAGGGTTGATGCCTGGCTCTGTGCTCTGTGCTTGAGGGACCATACACAGTGCTGGGGATGGAATTGGGGTCAATCACAAGCCAAATCCCTTACCCCCTTACAATCCTTGGAATTCTTAAATCACAGTTTGGACTATAAAAATGAACTTTTTCTCATGTTTAACAATAGGAAATTTGGGGCGGAGCAAGTTTGCCTTGCATACAGTCACCCGGGTTCGAACCCAGGCATCCCAGATGGTCCCCCTAGCACTGCCAGGAGTAATTCCTGAGTGCAGAGCCAGGAGTAAACCCTGAGCATCGCCAGGTGCGACCCAAAGAGCAAAAATAAATAAATAAATAAATAAACAAACAAACAAATAAATAAATGAATGAATGAATGAATGAATAAATGAGTAAATAAATAAATAAACAGATAAATAAATGAATGAATGAATAAGTGAATAAATGAATGAATGAATAAGTGAATAAATAAATGAATAATAAATAAATACATAGATAAATGAATGAATAAATAAATGAATAAATAGAAAATTAAAATAAATTCATGCCAATAGATATGGTGTTTTTAAACAAATATTTCTCCCTGTTGATGCATTAGAAGATTACTGTAATTAGTATCTATTACTGATGTGGGGGTCACAGAGAAAGTGCTCGGTGGCTACTCTTTGTACAGTTCTCCAAGGCTCATTTTTGGAAATACAAAGGAACCACGTGGTGCCAGAGATGGGGTCCCCACCTGTGAAACTGCACTCCAACTCTTTGAGCCACCTCCCCAAACTATAATATTTTCATTTAACCTAAGATAAAATATAAAATAACAATAACATCAACATTTTTCAAAAGCATACCTTTTGCATAATTGTTACCAGAGATGAAATTTTTGTCTCTTGTTTTTCAGTAGCTAGAAAAAATAAATACATAGAAGCGTTAATTTTGATTTAAATAGGGCAATATTTTAGTTTTTTGATAGAAATTTGATTTGAGAAGTTTATAAATTGCTAAGGGTTAGAGTAATCTGAAATAAAATTATTTCACTTAGAGAACTTAATAAAATAATGAACATTAGGGAGAATTTTTCAAAAGCCTAAGAGACCTAATTTTACCATCACTTCCATAATCTCATTTAACAAATGGCCAGTATTTATAACAAGTTGTACAGCATAAAAGTGTTTACAGTTTCTGTATTGAATTTTTGGGTTTGCTTTTTGTTTGTGGCCATACCCAATGGTTCCTACTCCTGGCTCTGTGCTCAGGGTTCGCTCCTGGGCTACTTAGAAGAACCTGGTAGTCATGTGCAAGACAACTGCTTTACCTGCTATGCTATCACTCCTGCCCCAGCACTGCTGTTTTTAATATGTTTAGAACAACTATTAGACATTTTCTAAGAACATACATTAAAATAGCAGTTCTGTTTATTCACATTATGAATATTTAAAGTTAGATGTTAGCACAGACAATCGTTAGCATGGATAGTCTCCTTATAATCTTTCCAAATTTTACTTACAGGTAATAACAATGATAATAGTTATCGTCAGAACAAGGCAGAGAAGTCCCAGACACCCAGCAATGAACTTCTCTAGCGATGAAAGTAAACCTACAGGAAGAACATGAAAAGAGACAAAAAGAAGACGGAAATGTTTAGATGTTTGTACACTAAACGACTCAGCTTGCAAAAAAGAAGACGGAAATGTTTAGATGTTTGTACACTAAACGACTCGCTTGCATGGGGAGCAACAGATAGGAACTTGGATTCTTAAGCCATAGCTGCCATTCTAACATGCTCCCTGAATATGACACCCACTGCATTTCCAGTAAGTATAACCCTCAGGAGTTTTAGTCGAGAGCAATAAATTACAATACTTGAATAAAATCAGTCCTGATGTTTCTTGAAAAAATGCCACATTTCAACTACATGATCCAATTCTCAGAAATAAAAAGTGAGTATATAATTCCTTCTCCACTCCACATTTGAAGTTATTAGAAGTTATTTTGCATTGTCTATGAAAAGTCTTCACCTCTACAATGGTTCTGCTGGCCATTCCCTTGAGGATCCGCGGGAGCGTTTGAAGACTTAATTCTGCATAGGTTATTTCCTGCTCTGTTACTGCGACCGAGCTTGGGGAGTCCTGGGCTCTCCCTCTTCCAGTCCTTGTGCACGGTTAGTTCTGAGTAGGTTACGCTTTGGTTTCTCATCTCCCGCGGCTGGGGGCGCCGGTGACTGTGCTCTTTGATAACTGCAGGCACTCTCTGGATCTGAAGACACCGTGTCTTAAGATGACAAGATTCTCAGCCTAGTCAAAGTGGGTGGAGTGTCAGATGTATTGTAGCACAAGTACTGCAAATAATGCAAAATACAGTACACTGTAAAAGTCTGCTGTTCATTCCCGTAGAACTTTAAGGATAGCTCATTTTTAGAGGTGTTTTGTAATTGAATAGATTTTTAGAAGGAAGTTCTATGTTTGATGCTTTATTACTGGCTGGAGAAATGTAAAGCAAAGATGGTAATGATTAGCACATGAATAGCAATGTTCTCATTAATTATTTTTTATTTTTTACTCTTTTTTGTGTCATACTTTATTTTTTTTACAAAGTTGTTCATGATGACTTGTCATAGACATTCAATACTCCAAAACCAATCCCACCAGATTTATGGACTCTTAACAACTGAGAGTGTCCTGGCTACTCCCGGTGTGTGTTCAGGAGTGACCCATGGCAAAGCCTAAGGAGACATATGCCGGCCGGGAATGGTGCTGTGAATCAGCCACATACCAGGCAAACACCCTGCTTCCCGTACTATCTATCCCTTTAGTTCCTTTACTTGCAATTTGTTTATGATTTAATAACTTTGATTAAAGTGACTGGAAGCTTATAATTCAAGGCATGTAAATAAAATCTAGTAGCAAAACTAAGTCAAAACACAAAACGTTTTAGTTGACATTTCCATCATGCTCCATCTAACGAAACTGCCAGTATGCTGAGCTCCCAATGCTCATGTCCTCTGCTGAACCTGCTCTAACTGGTTGGGATATTTTGAACATTTGTTCTCATTAATCTAAAGACGGATTCCACAGAAGCATTTTACACTGTTAAAAAAAAAAGATAAATACCATATTAGAAAATATTGATGCACCAATTTTTAGGACAAAACCTTAGGTCTAATAATTTAAGACAGAATGCCCTAAAAGGTGAAGAAAATTAGCATTATTTTCTGCACTAAATTGATTTGTTATCAAATGATCTATTTTATTATCTTTTTAATTTCTATCATTATTTGGAAAGGGATGAGTAGGCATACACCTGGCAGTGCCCAGGGCTTCCTTGTGCTCTGTGCCCAGGGATCACTCCTAGCAGTGCTCAGGGAACCATGGTGGTGCCAGGGATTTGAACCCCAGTCTGTTACATGCAAGGCAAATGCCATACCTCAGTACTACCGCTCTGAACCACCAAATATATTTTTAATTATTGTGGAATTAGAAATATTTTAAATTTAAAAAATGGAATATGTAATTATTCTCTATCACTATCTTCCTGTTCATCATCTATTTACTCGAGCGGGCACCAGTAACATCTCCATATATCCTGTCTCATGCTAGTAGAGCCCAAGGGCATCTGCTTGCTCCAGGAACATAAAGAGCCTCAAACCATTATATTAGGTCATGGGAATGAACTAATATAATTGTTACTGGTATTTGGCATATCAAATATGACACGGGCAGCTTGCCAGGCTTGCCGTGCATGTGGCATACTCTTGTAATCACCTCTAAATATAGCATTTATTGATGAACCATGTGGCTGCAAGCGGCCGCACTAGCCGGGCTGTGATAGGCTCATATGCTTGGTAGAGTTCTGACAAGAGGGAAGTACGGATGTGGAAAATGGCGGCCCTCATGGAGTGGGGGGGTCTTCTGGCTTGTTGTGAGGCTCTGCTGGGGTGGCATACCAGGGCTAGAACCCGCCATCCCTCTCAGGTGCCTCGTGAGCAGCTGGGCACAGGGAGAGTAGTAGCAGCTCTGCCCCCATGTCTGTAAGTCTCTGGATCAGCATGCCTGGGACAGATATTATTATCTATGATACACCAAATTCTTTGAAGCAGAAATATTTGATAAAAAAAATCAAGATTTTAAAAATATATATTTTAGGTAATAAATTGTCAATTAATTTAATGGTGTAAAAGCAAAGCTTGAAAGTTATACACAAAGATTACTTTAAGAATGGGCTCAAATTTTCAGAAATATCTTAGAGCTATCAAGATCAGAGTAATTTAATAATATAGCAGTTTAATAATACAGTCAATATTCTTAGTAGTGAGTAGAATCTTGAATTAATTTTTATTTTAAAAGTTTGACCTATAGGAGCTGCCCTGGGGCAACCAGCCATAGCATGCGGGGCCTTAGATGCGGCTGGGGAAGCTGGAACTCGGCTTTCACCAGGTTCAGCTGACCATGGGGCCCCAGGTGGACAGATGGGTTTTGGGAGTGGGCCCCATCACCTCTAGGGGTCCCGGAAGCAGCCGGATGAGACTCACCTACCACATTAGCTGCCATATTCGCTGTCCGGACACTGCAGCAGATCAACCAGCCCACCCGGGAGGGATGCTACCTCAAGACCAGATTAACAGAACAAAACAAGTTCGAGTCCAGGTAGGGAGCTCCCAGAAGCGGGAATCACCGGGAATTCATCAGATGGAGCGGGGGCCGACCCTCCCCCCTCCATTTTGTCTGGAGCCCGTGGCCCTGCCCAGGAGCTGCCATGGGGCGACCAGCCATAGCATGTGGGGCCTCAGACGTGGCTGGGGGGAGCTGGAACTCTGCTTTCCCCAGGCTCAGCTGACCATGGGGCCCCCAGGTGGACAGATGGGTTTTGGGGGTGGGCCCAACACCTCTGGGGGTCCCGGAAGCAGCCAGATGAGACTCGCCCACCACATTAGCCTCCATAATCACTGTCTGGGCGCTGACCATGAGGCCCTAAGTCGCGAGGCTGCTTGCAGTCACGCGGTCCATCAAACTAGTGGAAACAGTTATGTTCTTTAATGTACTGAATTCTACGATGTGTAGGAAAGGTAGGCGGGTGGGAGAGATAGAGAGGAGAGAAAAGACATATAGAAACCGTCAAGCATTTGAGGGTGTAGGGGGGGGAGGGATTGGGGGGCATTGGTGATGGGAGATGGGTTCAGGTGGAGGAATGGGTATTGGAACACTGTAGAACCAAAACTCAACGTGAGCATATTGCAATTCTTTGTCTAAAAGTGGTGTAATAAAATTTGAAGGGAAGAAAAAAAGTTGGAGTGTAATTAAAAATGTATAGCCCCCAAGGGGGTGATCAGGAAAAGTATATGCATGCATATATAGAGAATAATAAAGCGAATGGGTAAAAATTGATGAATCTGGAGGAAATTGTATATATATATATATGTATATATATATATATATAAAAAATATATATATATATTATATATTGTATATGATTCTTGAAGTTTTCTGTAATTTTGAAGTTATATGGAATTAAAAGTTTATGGAAGAAAACCAAAAAAAAAGTTTGACCTGTCAAACTTTATGTCATACATATTTTTACTTTATTTACTTTATTATGTCATACATATTTTTACTTTTTCATATGTAAAAAAATAAAAATATGTATGACATAATAAAACTAAATGCTTAATATTTCAAAAACTGACTTTTATAAATTCTCAATAATTCATTAATTTTTATTTTGACACAAACGCCATTTTTCATATCAGACCACATAATATAATAACTAGATTGCTGTCTTTTGGTACATTCTTTTTTGAAAAGCATTATCAAATTTTTCTGCTTGATTCTTGAAAATTTTGTATAAACTAGCATTTCACAGACTCGACCTCATCTTGATGTAGGTAGGCTTGCAGGGGGGCCCACATGGCAATGAATTCTTGCCCTAAACTGCCTGAGTCATCTTTTCAAACCAGCAACCAAGACTTGAAGAGACCCACTAACCAACAACAAACCCTGAGGGAGCTGGATCAACCTTTATCTGCCTAGCCCTTAATCCTACATTCCAGAACAGAAGATCCAGCAGGAGCAGAGGTCAAGAAAAGGAGATTTTCAAAGTAGACCACTCCCCAAAACTCCCCTTGGCAATGGTCCTAGCAACAGACTTTAACCTAAGTTGAAGCCCCATATGGGAGTGATGCAGGTGAGGCAGAAGCAGCAGTCTTCTGTTTGATTGTGATTCCCAGATTCTTCAATATTTTCAAGAATGAAAATATTGAATAATAAAGATGCTCAGACTCAGAATTAGAAAGTAGAAAAGTTTATTGGAAAGTAGAGGAGAAAGGAAAGGAACTCCCCTTGCAGGGAGGATCTTAGTATAGGACTAAGTTAAAGTAAGGGATTTTGTGTAGGACCTTTTAAAGGCCTCCTGCATTGTTATCAACCAAGTGTTACAGAGAGTGCCAGAAATCTTCAGGGTGGTCTGGCTGGTTTGGGTCTTTCTGGCTATCTGCCTCAAGTATTGTTTATTATCTTAGTCTTGTGACTCCTGGTTCCAAAGAGAATTGTATGGTCCTAGGGAAACTAGGAAAGTTAAAGATAGGGCCTTAGGAAGAGGTGGGGTAGGTCAATGGAAGAACTGGAACTGCTGGCAAGGAGAAATGGTGGGCTTCTCTCAGGTCGGCAAGGGGAAACTGAGGCTTCCTCTTTCAGTAGTTTGGGAAGAAACCTATAAAAGCCGTCCTGACCAAAAGACAGTGCTCACACACATGCTGCATGAACCATGTACTGCCTGAGTCCACGTGGCTGAGCACTGTGGTGACCGAGCACGTGGGTCCAGCATCTCCCCTCTTGAGATATGCCCTCTCTCTCTCACTTTTCCCTCCTCCTTCCCCTTCCTAACACCTCCTTAATAAAACCTGTTTGACTTCACTGCTCGTCTACTCCTGGAAATTCTTTTTCTGTGAGAAAGACAAGAACCCTGAGGAAACCCTGGATAAGGCCTAGGACTGACTTGCCTTTTATCAGACCTGAACCTACCCATTGGTTCCTGCGGCAGAGGCGGCTGGGGAGAAAGTGACCATCTCTCTTCCTCTTTCCGCCTCATGTAAGCCACCCATGAGGCCCACCTACATCAATATCATTTTAATTTTTATTTAAAAAATCAAAAAAAAATTCATTAATTCTAACCGATAATGCAAGGAAGTACATTTCACTTTCACAATTGGATGTAACAATTTTTAAGAAACTACTTTAAAATAATGTATTAAATGTTAAAATTAAGCATATCTATATTTGGTGTGACTTCCAAAGCAAATGGTTCCTGTAAGGATGCTTATTTAACTCATATTTAATTGCATTGATTTGAAAATAAAATAATTCATTGTTCCTGTGCACTTAACCAATTTTCCACAATGAACAATTGTCAGGGATTGTTGGTGTCCCCATGGTATCAGGGAATTTGCTTATACCTTAGAGGGGCAGCTACAGACAGACACAATCCATGAGTCCAGCACACTTCCAAAATTATTTTACTTATCATAGTAATTAAACAAATTTTGCTGCTTCAATCCAAGGTGATGGGATCTCCCAGACCTAAGTCTGCGGATCAGATCTCTCTGATCTAGTGCTCATTCCAAGATCCCCCACCAAAATGAAATACTCCTTCCCAAAACACAGCTTTTATTTTCTAAAAATTGCACCAAAAACAAAAGGTATGGTGTCTTGTGGGCTGGCCTTTACAAAGTCAAAAACCAGGACTCACATGTAAATCTCCAGGTAAACCACAGCTAGCCCAGGTCTAATCAAATGCTAATTGACAGGGCCTCAGTTCTTTCTTCCCCAGACAGCTCTCATGCAAAACTCTGTGGCTGAGGGTTGGCACAGAAATTATACCTAAGAACAAAAGCATCTCAGGATGTATATACATGGGAGGAAATAACAACATAATTTCAGACCATGAACTCCAGGCAACAAGGTGGCTGTCTCCTATAATCACAAGGCCTTGTTCACTCTACTGTGCTGTAGGGTAATTTTGAAGTGCTCTGCCCTTTGTTTTACTGAGAGACTCTTACAGGCCCACCTTTGAACTGGCCAGCATGACCTCTCCTTTTATCTTTACAGAGCTGATTCCTAAAGTGTGGTTCCAACAAACCTCAGGTGGTTTCCTCCTGGTATATTCTAATTGTCCCACTAAGAGGACCCATGGGAGATAAGAGAAAAATGTCCAAAATAAATAGCATTGAACTCATAATAGAAATTATATCGATGTTCCAAGAGTTATTAAAATCAGACTGTCTTATCCACTCCTGCCCCCAATTTCCTATTGTGTTTTTCACAAGAGAGACCACTTTAGCATAAGACCCTAGTTTAAGGACATGCGAATGGCTTTAAGCTGCAAAGACCTAAAGTCATCAATGGTGGTGCCCACAAACAAACAATGAATATTCATGAAATTCAAAGACATTTTGTATTTTCTGGTCTTTGACATAAGTTTTCTATTCATAAATATCATGTTTTCAAGCCAGAATTAATTAAATAAAAATACCAAAGTTCTCTTTTAGTTTCTTTGCTTATAAATGTTGTGTCATACCTAGCTCATGTTGTTTTAGAGGACAGGTTTAGATAATATGGGAGCTTTGTTGTTTTGCCCACTCACAGCTTAATCTATTTAAGTCAAGTTTCATTCAAATGAGACCTCTCTTCTGTGTAAACACTGCTAGAGGGTGTGGCAGTTACAGAAGTCACCTTGATTGAATAACTTCTGACTTATTACAGAGAAGTCTTAACTATTAAGACTTCTAGATTGGGCACACCTCCTCTTTATACCCACTGACCCAACGTGGAACAGTTAGAATTTACCAGGAGACTACCATCCTGGCTACGTTGAGACTATCACTTGATCACTTGATCACTTGAATCCCGTTATTCATCGATTTGCTTCAGCGGGAGCCAGTAACATTTCCATTGGACCCTATCACGTGCCAATGTAGCCCAATGGCATCTGGTTGATTTAGGAATATGAAGAGCCTCAAACCGTTCCTTCAGGGTCTTAACAAGGAAGTCTGACCATCTTGTAGGTGGGAGGCCACGTACTCTTTTGACATCCCGTGGGATCCAGTTGGTAATGGCTCTAGTCCAGCGGTTGTCTCCAAATCGCATTACATGTCCAGCCCATCTGATTTTCGATGCCTTGGCAAACGAGACAGCGTCCCTGATTCTGGAATAGCGACGGAGGTCAGAACTCCGGATTCCCTCTCTCACTTGAGTGAGACGTGATATTCCAAGCATAGCTCTTTCGATGCCTCTCTGGGAGACCCCGAATAGCATTCTCATCCTGCTTTCGTAGGGCCCAGGTCTCTGAGGCGTATGTTAATGCAGGGAGAACGGTGGAGTCGAAGAGATGTGCCTGGAGCCGGAGGTTCTTTGTCCTTTTAGCTATTTCTTCGATGCCTTTGAAGGCATTCCATGCCGCTCTCTTCCTCCTGCGCAGCTCAGATTTTAGGTCGTTCATCATGTTGACTTCTCGACCTAGGTACACATAACTGCTGCATTCAGAGATGTTTGTTCCATTGAGAGTGAATGGGGCCTCAGGAACTAGTTCATTTCTCATGAACATAGTTTTCTTCAGATTCAGCTGTAGACCTACCTTTCCACATTCTCGGTCAAAGTAAGCCAGCATTTGTGCCGCTTGGCTAATGTTTGGTGTTATTAGAACTATGTCATCAGCGAAGCGGAGGTGGTGTAGTTGCCGACCATCTATCTTCACTCCCATTCCTTCCCATTCTAATTGTCGCATGATGTTCTCGAGGGTGGCACTGAAGAGTTTTGGTGAGATGGTATCACCCTGCCGAACCCCTCTTTTGACATCAATGATCACTTCTTTGTAGAATGGTGAGATCCTGGTGGTGAATCCGTAATACAGCTCACGAAGGATCTTGATGTATTGGGTTTGAACACCCTGTATGACAAGGGCTTCGATGACTGCTTCAGTCTCCACAGAATCAAAGGCTTTCTGTAAATCAATGAACATGAGACAGAGTGGCATCTTGTACTCCCTACAAACCTCAATGAGCTTGGTTACTGTGTGGATATGGTCGATTGTGCTGAATCCTTTCTGGAAACCTGCTTGCTCGCATGGTTGTCCCTTCATCTAGTGTTCTGCTAATCCTGTTCAGGATGACTCGTGTAAACAGCTTGTAGATGACAGACAACAGGCAGATGGGGCGATAGTTGCCGATGTTGTGAATGTCTCCCTTCTTGAACAGTAGAACTGTCCTGCTGGTTTTCCATTGGGAGGGCACCTTGCATTGGACAGGTAGCGTGTGAAGAGCCGAGCTAGTGTATTGATGAGTACCCACGGCAGATTCTTCAGTGTTCGGGTCTGACTTTGTCTGGGCCTTGTGCTGTTCCCTTCTTTACCGATGAGATGGCATGTCGGATTTCAGAAGGGAGAACGTTGGGAATGACATATCCATCCTGTGGAATTTGGTATGTGGGCAGGTGGATGTGGCTATCAAAGAGATTTGAGTAGAAATCCTGGATAATCTTCTCCCTTGCCTTTCTGGAAGATGTGATAGATCCATCAGGGTGTCGGAGGGCAGTCATCTTGGTCTTATAGTTGGCGAAGGACAGGCGGGCAGTGCGAATACTTTTCCCGGCTTCTGCTGCATCTTCCAGTATTTCTGCTCTTCTGTCTTTGAGGTCTGCTTTTATCACTTCTCTGCACTGTTTAGCAAGCTTGGACGTTAGCATTTGGTCTCCTGAGGCTCGCGCCTGCCACGTTGGCGAAATGAGCTCAAGAGTTTCTGAAGACAAGCGTCCTTTTGTGTCTTTCTCTCTCGGCATTCTTCGCACAATCATGGAGGTGCTGAACCAGTCGGTTGTATTCTTCATTGATGTCATCAATGATGGTATCTTCCCCATGTTGCCGCAATGGTGCCAAAGAGTTCCCAGTTGGTGGTCGTTCTGGGAGTTCTCTTCTTAAACTTTGCAGCTTTTTTCTCCCCCGTTGTGGGAAGTAGAATTTTGCACGAAGGAGACGGTGGTCCGATCCTATCTGGAATTTGGGGCGACAGCAACATCGGTCAGACAAAACCGTCGATTGAAGATGATGTGCTCAATTTCATTGTGGAACTGTCCGCCAGGAGATTCCCATGTCCAATGTTTCGCTTCAGCCTTCTGAAACTGTGAGTTCCCATGAACAGTCTTGGTGGACATGATGAACTCAGATAGTCTCTCACCCTGTTCGTTCCATTCTAGGCCATGGGTCCCAATGTGGAGTTCTTCAGCCGATCTTCTCGGTCCTATCTTGGCATTAAAATCACCGACTATGATCTTGTAGAAGGTGTGATCTTTTTATAGAACTCCTTCAATTCCATGTAGAATTTCTCAATTTCATCTTCTTTGTATGTGGATGTTGGTGCATAGACAATGAAGATAGAAATTGCTGGCAGTGAGACTATAGGAAGACTATAGGAAGGATCATACTAGTTTGCTCTAAGCAGGCGAGTGTGACCCTTTCAGTTCACAAGAACAAGATACTCAGAATCACCCTGGTGCAGATAATAATGACCTTGTGGGTACCGTCTAGATTACATGAAGCTCGTGAAATTAAGATGTATTACTTTATATCAGCTCTCTCTCTCTCTCCAGTGTTTTACATAATAGATGATCTCGGAATTAGTCCAAAAGATTAGTTAATCTTTGTTTATACCTGCAATAGGGTGTGGCACTACACTCTGTTTAGAGTTCTTTGTTGACACGACCCTACCTGGATTGCTTTGGTGTATATAAGGGGACTGATTTGAGGCCCCTTTGGCTTTTGGCTCCTCAGCTTTCAGCTTTTGGCTCCTGTGGCTTTTGGTTCCTCGGCCTTTTTTTTTGGCTTTCGGCTTTTGGCTTTTTGCTCTTTGGCCTTTTGCTCCTTCTTCTGGGTAGGACTCATTTCGGCTGAGATCCTCTCTCTTTGGTGGGAGACTTAGACTCTTTTGTACTGTCTAAGTTCAGACCAGAGCTAGAGTTTGTTCATTATATTGGAGTTGTTGTAGGTAGGCAGGTTTCCGGTCAGGGAACCAATTGTTGTAGGTAGGCAGACGGGGGTGGGGGTGGGGGAGTGGGGGGGGTGCCACAAGGCAATAAAAATTCCTGAATAAGAAAGAAAACTGGTCCTTCAGCTATCCAGAGTCACACCTGTTGCCACAAGGGAACCAGACTTTAGAAGACCATATCAACAATAGATATGGGGGGGGGGAAGGCCAGAGGGAATTTGGGAATGGCTTTAGCTGATTAAATCTCCTGAGGGAAATGAATCAGCCTTCCCACCCAAAACCCAGCTCAAAGAAGACTCCAGCATTCCAGTCAAAGAAGACCACTCCCAAAGTCTACTCCCCTTGGCAACGGGCCCTAGCAACGGAGGTTAAAGCCCCATATGGGAGTAACTTGGGGAGAAATCTATAAAAGCCGTCCTGACCAAAGGACAGCGGCGCACATGCTGCCTGGGCACACATGTTCCCAGCGCACATGCTGCCTGGGCACACATGTTGCCTGCGCACACATGATGCATGGACACACATGCTGCCTGAGCCCATGTGGCCTAGCACATGTGGTGCCCGAAGCACGTGTGTTGCCCGCGTCTCCCCCACTTGAGATGTGTACTCTCTCTTTACTCGCTCTCTGTCTTTGGAGTAGTCTGTTCTCTCTTGAGCGCATTACTCTCTTACTTTCTCTCCCCCTTCCCTCTCCAAAAACCTCCTTAATAAAATCTATTTTACTTCACTGCTCATCAACTCCTGAAAATTCTTTTTCTGCAAGGAAGACAAGAACCCTGAGGCAGCCCTGGGTAAGGCCTAGGACTGACTTTCCTTTCCTGCAAAGAGCAATTCCGCCCCAGTCTGAGTCCGTGGCTCCCCGAGAAACCTCGGGTGGGTGGGGATTAACTCCCGTGCCTAGAGATCAAGGACTTCAGGTGTGGCTTGATGGCCTCCTCCAGGGGCTGGTGGGGCTCAGGCCCATGCTGTGCAGGGGCTCATCGCAGATTTTATCAGTCCTTAGCCTGCCCAGCGGGCCCCGGTGGCAGAGGAGGCTGGGGAGAAAGCGACCATCTCTCTCCCCCTTCCGGGCTCACATAAGTCACCCGTGGGGTCCACCTGCAACAGAGTGCTGTGGAAGAGCATTTATACTATTAAAAGCCTTTTTGGAACTGCACCGGACACGTGAGTTTTCATCTGTTCCCTCGGTGTCCTCGGAGGTAGAAGTGAAAGAAGGCAGAAACCCCCCTTTCCCAACCAGGGCTGGCCTACTCATGGAAAGTTACCAATTTAGAGCCTGAGTGTCCTTTTCATCTTGAAGTAACCTTTTTGTTATCTACAAAAGACCCAGAACAAATTCCTGTTAGAGGTTATGAGACCCCTACCCAGAACCTACTATCTGGCCTGAATTGCCTGGATTGCATTCCTGCACGTCCGCATAGCCGTTGCTGACCCGTGATCCCACCTGTGTATCTAGCCACACCAATAATAGAAAGAAGTATTAAGAATGATCTGATTGGTGAGAGATGGTTACTTGGTACAAAGTGATCGGCTGCCTGTGCGCAGACCTTGATATAATATTTTAAATCTATTGGATGTTTATGCGTGGGCTTTTCTGTAGCAGCGGAACTATCTCTTAAAAGATCCCTCCCCTTGAAGGGCTTGGGGCTCTTAGCCACTGACCGCTTGGGGTCATGCTATGGGCCTGAGTATACTCGCTTATTAATAAAACCCTTGCTTTTGCATAGGACCCGGTCTCTCAGAGTTTTCCTTGATAGGTGCGACATTCCGAGGCTCCCAGTCAGTCACCCCATCGGGTGGCCAACTCTTTCAGAAGAGAACTTCTGTCCTGACTGTCAGGGGCGCTCCGCTGGGGTCCCCGACAGTGCCAGGAAGCGAAGTTCCCTTCTACCTCCGCCGGGCGAGGGAATGGATGAAAACTCAGGAATCCAATGCAGTTTTAAAAGGCTTTACTTATCACAGGTTCAGGCATACAAATCAGCAAAAGGAAAAGCCGGTGCTTAGGATTCCAGGCTAGAACCCCCAGCCACGTGTAGGCCAAGATGGCGACCACACCACGTGTAAAGGCTTTGAGAAAGGAGCAGCAGACTTCCAAGCAGGGTGACCACTTGGAAGAGCCCCCAAAGAAGTGCGCGAGAGTGAAAACCGGCTAGTTTATACCCCTGCAGCTCAGACCTTCCTCCCACTGTTATGGAAAGCAGGGAGGGTCAAATGCCCTTAGGTAATCCCTCCCCTGCACCTCACCTAGGCCCTTTAGTATGCCAATGTTTTGAGCCAAGATCTGCCTGGGAATGCCTTTGTAGTGCAGAGAAGGGGGGTTTCTGAGATGGCATGTCTCTGTACCAAAGACCAACACCAATGCCAGTTAAATATTTCTCCAAGCCTTCACAATTCTCCTCTACTTCATTGTAGTTTTATATTTTTTGTTGCCTTTGAGTATATCAGGGAGCCATGCTTGTTTGCTTGGAAGCAAACAGCATTTCTCTCTGGTCTAATTACTTAGGGTGTCCTCACGTGGCCAGGCTAATATGCTGGTAAAATCTAGCTAGTCCCACGATGATTTTGGTAGCATGGGAGAATATTTATACCAGCTAGTACAGCATACATGGTCGGATAAACTGCCACATTAGACTACCCCCTTATCTACGAAGTGATTTGCAGGGAGGCAATCCAGAGCAGATGCAGCGGCCCTTAGGAGTCCTGCAACACTGACACTGTCGGGATCCCCGTGTCATGTAAATGATACAAAATGAGATGATATAGCACAGAGACAACAACACGGAACTTTTGTGGGGGCATAGATTGTTGTGCATACACCAAAGAAAAATCGGGTAGTGTTGTAAGCAAATGGCACCCATGGTCTTCACGAACTTTAGAACTGCATATTATTGCTTTGATAACAGATTAATATAATATAATAATGTTTAATTTCCAGGGGATAATTCTGTTAGCATCATAACAGAGAACATTCCTCTTGTTTTTTTATGCAAAACAATTAGTCAATTTATTTATGGTTAGCATTTTATATTCTCTTACATCCTGAAATTTTATGCTGTGTGAAGCAGCAGTATTTTTTTCATCTTTTTTCACTTCCTTTTTTTTGGACCACACCTAAAAATATTGTGGTCTACTCTCTGCAAAATGCAGGAGTGAAAGTGTCAATTTCTTTAAATCAAAGTGCAACTTAAAAATTTGAATGAGAAATCATTATATTTACTTTGTTTTACAAAGAACTGCTCTCACGACACATCTCAGGAATAGAGGACACTTTGGACTTACTGAGTGTTACGTAATTTGTCCTTGGGAAAATGACTGTGAGTGAAAGGATGGCCCCTCACCCACAGAACACAAAGACAGGAACCAGAGGTAGCTGGTAAAATGCCAGAGGTAACTAATAAAATGATGGCTCAACCGATAATTGATAAAATGATGGCTTAATAAGAGCACAGCAGGAAGGGCCTTAAGCAAATAATTCCAGGGAGGGCTATAAGGCAAACATTCCCGAGAGGTTGTGTCTGATGTTCCCCCTCTGTATTTGGTATGATACCTGACTGGGCCCATGCCGTGCCAAATATGGAAAGAAGTATTAGGCACACTCAGATTGGTGGGTGATGGTTACCTGGTGCAGAGTGATTGGCTGCCTGCAGACCTTGATGTAATATATTAAACCTATTGGATAGTTATGTGCGGGCTTTTCTGTAGCGTGGGAATTATTCCCTTAAAAGATCGTCCCTGGAAGCGCTCAGGGTTCTTAGCCACTGACCGCTTGGGGTCACGCTATGAGCCCGAGTATACTCACTTATTAATAAAACCGTTGCTTTTGCATAGGACCCGGTCTCTCAGAGTTTTCCTTGTTAGGTGCGGCGCTCCGAGGCTCCCAGTCAGTCACCCCATCGGGTGGCCAACTCTTTCATGAGAAATAGTAATTATACCTTAACAAAACATGAAGACTTGGAGCAACAACACTGTAAACTCCCTTTCTTCTCAGTCACAAACTCTGAATTCTTTGGCATTATTTAATTGTTTTAAAGTTTTTAACTGTACTTTTGATAAGACTACTGAAATTGGCAGTCCACACTTATTCCTGATACTTTATATGTTATAGTGTCACTTATGTTATAATAAAAATAATCTAAAATCATAGCATGTTGCAGGATTCCTCTAAGAGCCCCTTTTTCTACCCTGTGGAGATTTTTCCTGGCAGATCTTGCTCAAAACATTAGCATATAAAAAGACATTGGGTGAGGTGCTGGGAGAAGTTACCTGAAGGCATTTGACCCTGCCAGGAGAAGTTTACATTTGACTTGCAGCTCCTCCCAGCTCTGCTGGGAGGCTTTGAATTTTCATTCCTAGATAGCCAGGCCCAGAATGGGCTGGGCTGGGGAAGTAAGGGCAGATTTTGAGCTATAAAATAAACTGCAAGAAAGAAGCTCGCTCTTTTTTCCCCCCCTTTTTTTGCCCTTTCGGTTTCCCTTTGTTTTGCTTCTCTGTCCTCTTCATTCTCTGTTGGGCCTCAACACGTGGTGGCAGCCATCTTAGCCTGCACCTGCCTGGGGCCTAGCTGGGAGCGCAGAGTCCGGAGGCTTTCCCTGCTCTTGGATTGTATATTGGAACCTGTAATAGCAAAGCCCTTTTAAAACTGCATCGGATTCCTGAGTTTTCATCCATTCCTCGCCGGCTTCAGAGGTAGAAGGGCACTCGCTTCCCGACACTGTTGGGGACCCCGGCAGCGTTCCCTGACAATAGCACTATTAGAATAGAACATAAAATTGAACTCCACTAATTATCTTAAGGAATGCATTTTCAACAGTATTATAAAGGACATAAAAATTCATATCTTTTGCAAATTTTCTTCTCAGTTTCTTGTACTAATTCTTAAATTTTTAGCTTTTTGTCACTCATAAGTGAGCTTTTAAGATATATTCTGTTTTTTAAAGTTTCAGAGAGGATAAAAATATTAAAATAAGCATAAGAACAATACCACAGTGGTATGACTTTAGCCTTAAATGCAGCAGACCTAGGTTCAATACCTGCAGGACATTTAATATTGTAAAGATGATATCTTTACACATCACTTTAAATACTAATGCAATTCCAAACACCATTACCCAAACTAACAACTTGTCTGAGGTGTGATTCACACAACATAAAATTTTTAATTAAAATAAATAAAGAATTTTAATGAAATTAACCACTTTACCAAAATTTATAAATTTTTCATCAATCCCAAAAGAAATACTGAAGTTATTAAGTCATTTTCCATTCCACTTTCTCTTGACCTGTGGCAACCACTGATCCACTTTCTTTCTTCATGGATTTGCCTCTTCTTTGATATCTTATGAAATGAACTACCAGTAAGTGATCTGTTTACAGGTGGATAGCCATAAATATATGCTAAGCAAATAAAGCAAGACCACAAAGAAATGTTTTTTGTTTTTGGTTTAGAGATAGAGAAAAATTTATACAAGCGAATTCCAATTTAAGTGTTCTCATCCTAAAGTTTATTTTTCAATTAAACAACTTTAGAGCTGCATGTTATATGCTTTGATAACAGATGAGTATAACATAATGCCTTTTTTTTTTTTCCGCAGGGGATAATTCTGTTAGCATCATAACAGAGAACACTCCTCTTCTTTTTTATTCTGTGTGAAACAGTAGTATTTTTTCACCTTTTTCACTTCCTTTTTTTGGGACCACACCAAAAAATGTCATGGTCTACTCATGACTCTGCTTAGGTCACTATCTGTGGTGCTTGGGAGGGGTTCGGGGTAGGGTGTGCAGTGGGGAAGTTCATGTGGTTCTAGGGATTGATTCTGGATCTCCTGCACATGGCTTATCTCTCCAGCACTGAAATAACATCACTTTCTGAGTAACTGCAATAACATTGCATTATTTTAAAAAATTGGTACTTGTTATTTTCATAGCATATTTTTAAGATTTGTGAAAAAAAGTCAGGAGAAGATATCAAATAATGTAACTCATATGTGATATATAAAGATTTGCTTATAAAGAAGCAAATCAAGGAAATATACAAAGTCCAATACAAACCTTAGATTGTGAAGACAAAATTCAGGGCAACAAAGAGAGGAGGGCAGATGTGAAACATCCGATGGGGAGTGATAGATATCAACACTTTATTTATTTATTTATTTATCTATCTATCTATCTATTTATTTATTTATTTATTTATTTTGCTTTTTGAGTCACGCCTGGCAATGCTCAGGGGGTTACTCCTGGCTCTGCACTCAGGAATTACTCCCTGGCCGTGCTCAGGGGATCATATAGGATGCCGGGATGGAACCCAGGCTGGCATGGGCCGGCCGCATGCGAGGCAAAAGCCCTTCCTGCTGAACTATCGCTCCGGCCCAGATATCAACACTTTAGTGATAGGTGTGGTGTGGTACTGTTGAACTTCCAAAAAGTATAAACAACGACACACTTGCAAATTTGCAAATAAATGGTACTTCATAAATTAAAAGGAACTGACTTTCTTTAATATTCATCAAAATTTTATAGACATTTAGCATCTTTACTCGTGGTTATAATTAAGAAAGAGCATGTCTTTTTTTTTACAATTTTCTTCTACACTTCTCTTTTGTGTATCTTTTATTTAAAAAAGATAAGAGATTTGGGTATTGACCCTTTTATTGGTGGTCTTTCCTGTTACAAAAGATTCTACTCCATGAAAGAAGTAAATTTCTAAGTGAATTGAACTCCACAAAAAAAAAAAGAAATTTCATCTTACTGATCATTTGAATATTAACTATTATTATCACTTGTATCACTTGTCTTCCTATTGTTCATTGATTTGTTCAAACAGGCACCAGTAACGTATCCATTTCTTGGGAATGAGGTTCATTATTGTTACTGTTTTTGGCATATCAAATACACCACGGGTACCTTGCCGAGCTCTTCCCTCGCCCAGGGTTCATCCCAGGGGCTTGCCTTTTCTATGTCAGACCATCAACCACCCAGGGCCCATGGGGCAGAGCCCTGGGTGTAGACAAGCCTGTCTCCTGTCTTCCACCTCCCGACACAGCAGGCACTGCAACTACACCTGCAACACCTCAAGGGGCAGTGGCAGGATTTAAGACTTTATATTGAAATAATTAGGTGTTTTCTGATTCTTAGAGAATTCTAGTCTTGACAAGTCACAAAGGAACCCAGAGTTTCTTGGCAGGGATATCATCTGTAGAAATGAAAGCATAACCTCTTCCCAAATGAGGAGGTGACCTGCAGTTCATTTATCATCAGTTTTCACCTAGATAGGTGAGTTGATGGTTATTTGAGTTTGCATATCTTCTCAGAAATGTCTTTCAGCTACTGTGTAGGGATCTCCCTGAGGTAAATTTAAGAAATTTAAGGTGAATAATGATTGGAGGCATACTTGTTTTTCTTGCTTTAATAATTGAGTTTTAAGCATTCTGTGAACACGTTTAACAATTCCTTGTCCTTGTGGATTAGACAGGATTCCTGTAATATGTTTGATTTGCCACTCTCCGCAACAGGATTTGAAGGTTTTGCTGGTGTTTTTTAATATTTTATAGAATGCTTAATGTTATCACAAAAAGTCAGATTAGAATCTAACATTAATGATGTAATGAAGGATATATTAAAGCTAAAATGATATATATATATAGTTTGTTTGCTCACAAAAAAATAAGCCTTGAAACTAGGCCAGAGCTAGATAATTTTATGGGCTAGAGTGCAGACATCCTGTAAGAGCCTGTGATTCATTCTCAGATTTATATGGTCCCTTGAGCAATATGAGGAATAACCTCAGTATACTTACTGGTCTAACGCCAAAACAAAGCAAAAGCAAAGAAAACATGAAAGGTCCTTGAAATGACTAAAAAATTGCATCACTGGCCTAACATAGTAATAAAATATTAATTAAAAGTGGGTTGTTAACAGACTAAAAAGAAATTTTAAAATTATCCAAAATATGGATGAATTCAGAGAGACTCGCAGACATGGGGCAGAGCTGCTACTGACTCTCCCTGTGACCAGCCGCTCACGAGGTGCCCGGGAGGGATGGTGGGTTCTAGCCCTGGCCCACCACCTCAGCAGAGCCTCGCAACAAGCCAGACGACCCCCCACTCCATGAGGGCCTCATTTTCCACATCCGGACTTCTCTTTCATCAGAACTCCACCCAGCAGACCAGCCTATCACAGCCCTGCTCATGCGGCCGCTTGCAGCCTCATGGTTCATCAATAAATGCTGGACTTAGAGATGCCTACTAAAGTATGCTACCTGCACAGCAGAGCCTGGCTGCCACGGCTCCCGCGGCACCGGCTCGCGTAGCATGAAAGTGCTCAGTGGGCCAGGGGATGGCTTCAGTACTTCCCCCTAAAAAGGGACAGTTACCAGACGGTGCTTCCCAAAAAAGGGACTGTTGCCAACAAAGCCCCCTAGAATTCCTTTGGTTGTTTCTGAGAATGCTTGGTGTGCAATTAGAGCATTTGTTTATGCTGAAACTTAGATTCTGAGTAATGAAGAAACTGAACAAAGAGAAAAACCTGCGGCAACCATAGTTTTCATTATACACAATTATAGCATAAAACAAAGATAGTAAAAAAATGCCAGCCCTCGCAGTGCCTGGCTGCCAAGGCCTGAGCTGGTCTCAGGTCCTTGATAAGGAAAGGCCCGTGGCCTTCAGGCCTTTGCTTCCCATCATTAGCGGGAAGGAGAATTCTTGACCTATGGGTCGAGGGCAACTGGCTACCCCCTGTTGACGGGAATGCAGTGATTAGCCTCCCTATACCTCCTGTGTGAAAAATAATTGGGCTTGTTAAAGTTAACACTTTCTAGTACAAAATCTTAATAATTTTACAATAATAAACTCTGCATAGAAGTTTTTATTTAGGAGTAGGTTAAGTTAATCTATAATATGTGCATAGAGCTAGTAAGTAATTCTATGAATATCAGAATTTAAAAAAATATGTATCTTACTTAAGGCAAATATGAAAGTATGTAAAAACAAAAAGACGTCAGAAAAACATGTCTGAAAAACAGGTGCAGGCAAGCAGGCAAAAGGTGGTCATATGTGGTAGACACGATAAACTCCTTTTGTTGTTGAAAAAATGTCTCCTTTGCTAAAAAATAACTGGTGTAATCTTTTGTCTGTGCAATTGTTGAACATAAAAAGAAAAGCTTTTGCCCTCAGTAAATGGCAGCAGCAGCATTTGACCTCCCTTGTGTCTGTGCCTGTCTGTCCATTGCGCCGGCGTTCCTGTTCTCCTGACTTTCTCAGCTGGTTACCCCCGAGACTTAGAGCTCACACCGACTGAGCGGTCTGCGGCACCTGGCAAGCTACCCGTGTTGTATTTGATATGCCAAATACCGGTAACAATTATAGACCTCATTCCGGAATGGATTGAGGCTCTTTATGTTCCTGGAGCAAGCAGATGCCCTTGGGTTCTACTAGCATGAGAGAGGACATATGGAGATGTTACTGGGTCCCGCTCGAGCAAATCGATGATGAATGGGAAGACAGTGATACAGTGATGGAAGAATTTGTAAGTAAATACTGACAAATTCATTCAAATACATAGTATAAATTTTTAATAAGGTATCATAAACATTTAAAAGCTAATAATTTGGGGTCTTATCAGACCTTAGACTGTCTATCCACAAAAGGGCTTTCTCCAGTGTTGGGGCTACCGGTTTTATTACTTTCTAGGAAATCTACTACCATGGGTCCCTTTCCCATCTACATCAGAACCTTTATAGTGCTTTCTAAAAGCTAGTTTCTACAACAAAACCAGTGCTCAAACCCCTGAGCTATAGGGTCTCAAGGACAGTTTCTACATGTATGTTTCTGCATACAAGTTTCTAAATGTATGTGCACTTGGAAAGAAATCAAAGTGTAATTATTTATATAAAAAAAACTTTTAAAGAATCAAGAAGATCATATATCTGGAATGACAGAATTACTAAAAGTCATTGAAATCACAGTTATAAAATCAAGATGCAAACCTCAAAAGTATTTCCATTTATAGCTGCAAGAATTAATGAAATTCTGATAAAGGATATTATTTACAAAATTCATAAGACGTTGTGAGCAACAGAAACAAAACCTATATGAGAGTTAAGGAAGTTCTACTTTTTTTTCCATTTCCCAATCAATAGTTCTTTTTCTAAACATCTTACCTATGTCGTGAAATACATGAACTGCAAAAATATTCCTGTGGATGCATCTGGCAAAAGTCAGGGACCAGGGCTTACTGAAGCAGCTTTATTAAGTGTGTCTGCAGAGGCTTGAAACATTCATATGCAAAGTCCAAGCCCTGAGAACAAACATCATTCACTTAACTAATTTTACCAAGTGTGTTTGCAGAAACAAGAGGCAGGATTATATTAGATAAGGACTTTCAGTTAGCGCTGAGTGGTTGACAAGACCCTCTGGCCTGGGGGACTACAGGTGTCAGATCCACAGGAAAAGCTTCCCTCTCCCTTGTCACCGCTCTGAGTCACACACCCACATCCACACACCCAGACTCCTTGCACTGAGAAGTGAGCACATTCTGGAAAAATAATGGTAAAATTTTATCATTAGTTTCTTCAAGTAGCATAATGTGATTGGGTTATACTTGCCAAGGCAACGCGCTGTGTAACAGATGAGTTCTCAGACCTGAAGCAGTTTTCTATTTGTCCTGAGAATTAATAATCTCTGCTCATATACCAGGGAGTTACTAATCACTGCTCATATGAGGAAAAGAATAGTCTGTAGCATTGGACTTTACACTGAGATGCCCAGAGAATAGCCACTGAAACTCAGCGGAACCATAGTTCCAAGAATTAGAGAGGCCCATATTTTAATTGTGTTGCATCTTTGGTTTTTTATAACAACTTTAGCAATTAGATCAGCTTGTATGATATGTGCGATTAGCATTGAATGCTTCCATTTCTTTATGTATATCAGAGATTAAAAGTAGAGGATATAAAGACCATGTCTAGAATTGAAAAACATAAATATTTGTGCAATAGTGATTTCTTTTGCAAAAAAAAATGAGTTTGTATGATATTCATTGTCAGTAAAAGCCACTAGGGAGACAGAGCAGGGGAAGGGACTCAGCCTTATTTCCTGGCATTTTCCCCTTTTGGTTTTTAAGCTGCAGTAAGCAAGAAGTCCAGTGGATTCACATTCCTGCGAGTTATTGTGGGCACTTCCGATTCCCTGCCCTAAGCCCCTCTACGCAGCCTGAGAACCTTCCTCACCAATCTGCCCTTGACCTTACTGCTCTGACCCAGGGCTGCCGGAACAGCTCAACCCCAAGGCTGTCTGCAGACACAGGTCTTCAGCGAAGTCTGAAATCCAACCTCAGGAAGCCTGATTTTCAAGTGACCCTTCTCTGGGTTACCTCTAGCTAAAGGTCACCTCTTTTTTATCCCCCATCTATCTAGCAATGCCTTACAAACAGCTGATAGTTGGTTTTTTTCAGTTCTCTTTTGCTTTCTGTTTCCACTCCTAACATGGGCAATTTATAAAATGGTCCTTAAATCCTTATTGATAACAAGTTTATGTATCAGAACAATCAAACAGAAAATACACTATGAGGAATAATAAATAACAAAAGTTCGTCGTGATGATTTAAAATCATACATTATTTACTAAAAGAACAAAATATTAAGAATGTGTAATATGTACTTGTCTATATAATTTGATGATTTATATGAATGCGCATTTTAAATTAATTCTATTTCAGGGTGAATTATCAGTTAAATCAGGGAATTTAGATCATTAAGATACATGAATCGAGCCTTATCCTGAGTAAAAGCTGTACCATCTCGCCTAGTGATGTCCATGTGGAGTATCTTCAAGCGATGTCCTGGGGAATGGAAATTCCCTCTATCTTACTCTTAATTTGAATGAAATTGAAAGCTCTAAAAATAATATAAAATGACTATGAATAAATAATATTTATTTTGAAAAATGATAATTTTACAGGTGGTAAGAATAGCAGTTTTCCAAATTTAAGTGAGCTAAACCATATGGTGCTTACAGACATACACTTTTCTTTCTGAGCAGGATGCTGGAGCAGATCGTTTTCTAAAAATATCTAAATAGAAACAGTTGTTCTGTTTTTTTGTAGATGTTGAGAACCTAAAATATAGGGAATAATGTATAATCAATATTGGAAATTCATATGTGATACTTTATGATTATACAGGATATTTTGGATAATAGCTATATATCAAAATCTGAATAATTCTGCAAAATTTTTCAATAAAAATATTGATATCACATCTTGTACTATTATTTATCTGTTGCTGTTTCTTCCTAAAATCAATCACTGTTAGGCATAGGAATATAAGGATGCTCAAGGAGCTTACCATTCGGAAGAAACATCTGAGTCATCTGAACATTTCCTTGCACCATTATTGACATCATTGGAGCATCCAAGCCAAGACAGTAGATTAAAAGTCACAGATATATTCTATGAGGAATAGTGTTATGAAAAATCAGAACATTCTTTTATATTAGTTTTGATTTTTGTAATAAAGTTATTTATATATAGTCTTTAAATGAAATATTAGACATTATAAATATGCTGTTAAGATGATACTTATATTTGAACAAATAGAATATGATATAATGCATTCACTGGGTAGGAAATATTATAGAAATTAAAAAATAAACCAAATGAAAGTATGAATCAAAATACATTATCTAAAACAAAAAACTCACTAAGTTGACTAAAAATTTGAGATACTGAAAGAATTGATAAGGCTGAAGATGGAGTTTTAGAGACTTTTCATATTAACATGTAAGAAATAAAGGAAAAAGAAAAATATCAGAAAATTTTATAGTATAAGGTAAACTAATTTAGGTTTAAACATGACTTGAGAGAACAAATGCAGAAAGAAAAATGTGTTAAAAACAAGTAAAGAACAAGCTTATTTCATGCAAAATTGTTTATAGACTTAAGAGCTAACAAACTTCTAATGAACGAGCACTTTGAAATTCTTATATTATAATCCAAAATGCCAAACAATTTGTTGAAGACAATGAAACATAGGTAATACTGAGGTTATTGAGTCATGTCATAATCAGATTCAAGTGATTTGGTTAAGAGAGTTTAGCCTCACCTAGACTGTAACCTCATACCTAATACACACGCACACAGGACATTAGGAAGATGTAGAATCAGGAAGCCCCAGACCCGTTTGTCCCATTAATACCAAATCAACACACTAAAACATAGAATCTACAGAATTAAAAGTATGTGATCATATTGATGCTGATCCTGAATAAGATTATTTTTTAAAAAAGTATTGAATACAAATCAAATCAATAAGGACAAAGATTTGTTTCAAAAGACCTTGGTTTTATTTCCAGTTCTGTAAGTTTCCCTTTCTAAATCATTTAGATATTAATTTTAGGATTGATTTTAGAAAATTCCAATAATCACAATATTAGACACTTATTGATTATATAGTAATTTGATTTGTACACACACACATATATATAGTCTCCTGTGACTTTATTTGATAATTATAGATAAATACAATTGTAGTACCATGCTGTACAAATTGTTGTGTGATAATAAATTATACTAAATAATTATAATAAAATATTTCACACTATATAATACATACAACAAAATAGGATTTTTATTAATTGTTTATAAAACATATTTACAATTTTCTCTAACTATATAGACTAAAAGTGCAATGCTCATAAAGCAGAAAAGTGAAAATGTAAGTTTTCAACTTACATTTGTGCATTTCAAGAGACAAATGCACACTAGGAATGAGCTACAATGTATACAAGAGTGAAAGGAGACACTCATAACCCTTCCATGCTTATGAAGCAAAAAAGTTAAGCAAAGACAATTTACAATGTTAAACATCAGAATGGTAATGAGGCCAATAGAGAGCACAAAAAGAAAATTCCAGAGCTGGAAGACTGACTTTTATGACCGAAATTGCAATTGCACATTTCTTATTTTTTGATGATAAACAAGTATAACGAATATATTATTTATTTGATGATGGTTTAGGTAACCAGCAACATTTACTTTAGAATAAGAAGGCAATGTTGGAAAATGGGTAACTGCTGAAAGCTGTGGAGCAAGAGCAAGAGTCTGAGTTTGATCCCTCGTATCACATTTTCCTGAGCACTGCCGGTGCAGCCTTGTAACCCCTGAACTGAGCACTGCCAAGAATTGCCCTCCCCACTAAAGTAATGCCATTTTTTTATATTCCTTTCTCTTTTTTGGTGAAGAGTTTTGGTGAAATGGTGAAGAGTTTTGGTGAAATGGTGAAGAGTTTTGGTGAAATGGTATCACCCTGTAGAACCCCTCTTTTGACATCAATGATCACTTCTTTGTAGAATGGTGAGATCCTGGTGGTGAATCCGTAGTACAGCTCAAGAAAGATCTTGACGTATTGCGTTTGAACACCAAATATTGATACTATTTAAAAATAATACTGATTGTAATATTACTTTTCAAAATATTTAAAACTTTTAAATCTTACCATTTCATTTTCATTTTCTATGAAAAGCAGATTAGACTTCTTAGAAGTACAGTCCTTCAAACTCTCATTCCATGTCTTTGTTGTTTGCTAATATAATAGCAGCTGTTGGAATACATGAACCATTCTTTTGGACAGTGTTTACAATATGCTGGAGAAAGATATCAATTATTATTTTAAAAATTGATTCAAAAGTTAATTTGCACATTGCATAGGTATAAGTATATATATATATCCATATTATAGCTGTGTATTTACAGACATAAAACATAAAACAACATGGTCATAGACTAGGACAAAGGGTTCTGCTCCTGTTTCCTATGTGCTCTTATAATTAAATACATAAGCAGAAAAATTTACTCTATTCATGTCCTGAGAGACAATAAACAAAATAACCATTTTATAATTAAAAAAACGATCTCATTAAAGTTGAGCAGGAGTGTGGGGAAACTTTGGGGCACCCCACACAAAATCCAGCAGCAGGGTCAGGACCCCCTTTTTGTTCCAGGGGATAGGCAGCCGCCGGATGGAGAAAGAGGCAAGAATCCTGCAAAGTTTTAAAATGCTTTACTTAGCACAGGTTCAGGCATACAAATCAGGAATAGGAAAAACCCCAAACTTAGGGTTTCCAGCTGGGCTGAGGCCACGTGTGAGGCCAAGATGGCCGCCACCACATGGTAAAGCCCTGCAGAGAGGAGAAGCCAATAGGTGCCAGCAGAAAGGGGGAGGAAGGCAAGAGAGTGAGAAAGGAAGCAGGCTAGGTTTTATATCTCTGCAACACAGACCTCCCACTCTTATGGAAAGCCATCAGGGTCAAATTCCCTTAGGTAATTTCT
Organism: Cryptotis parvus; assembly: GCA_021461705.1. NCBI lineage: Eukaryota > Metazoa > Chordata > Mammalia > Eulipotyphla > Soricidae > Cryptotis > Cryptotis parvus. The sequence goes on along the minus strand of JAJIBD010001003.1, from coordinate 359,875 downwards.
TCCAGGACCTTACCTAGGCCCTTTGAGATGTTAATGTTGGTAAACTAAGATCTGCCTTGGAAGTGCCCCTGCAGTGGAGGAGGGGTTTCTGAGATGAACTGTATCTCAGAGTACAAAGGCATGCATGTGTACCAAAGAATATTCTATAGCCAGTTAAATATTTCTCCAAGCCTTCACAAGAGTCTCGTCTTTACTTCATAGTGTTCTGTACATCAGCCTTTGAGTTATCAGAGAGCCATGCTTGCTTGCTTAGAGGCAAACAGCATTTCTCTCTGGTCTAATTACTTAGAGATCCAACATGGTCAGGTGTTGCAGGACTCCTAAGGGCCGCTGCATCTGCTCTGGATTGCCTCCTGCAAATCACTCCGTAGATAAGGGGGTAGTCTAAATGTGGCAGTTTATCCAACCATGTATGCTGTACTAGCTGGTATAAATATTCTCCCATGCTACCACAATCATCGTGGGACTAGCTAGATCTTACCAGCATATTAGCCTGGCCACGTAGGACACCTAAGTAATTAGACCAGAGAGAAATGCTGTTTGCTTCCAAGCAAACAAGCATGGCTCCCTGATATACTCAAAGGCAACTAAAATATAAAACTACAATGAAGTAGAAGAGACTTGTGAAGGCTTGGAGAAATATTTAACTGGCATTAGTATTAGTCTTTGGTACAGAGACATGCCATCTCAGAAACCCCCTTCTCTACCCTATAAAGGCATTCCCAGGCAGATCTTGGCTCAAAACATTAGCATACTAAAGGGTCTAGGTGAGGTGCAGGGAGGGATTACCTGTGCAGGGAGGGATTACCTAAGGGCATTGGACCCTCCCTGCTTTCCATAACAGTGGGAGGAAGGTCTGAGTGGCAGAGGTATAAAACTAGCCGGTTTCCTCTCTCCGGGCTTCTTTGTGGGCTCTCGCTCTTTGTGAGCGCTCACCCTTCTTGGAAGTCTTGTCTTCTTCTCCTTTTTACAAACCTTTACACGTGGTGGCCGCCATCTTGGCCTACACGTGGCTGGGGTTCTAGCCTGGAATCCTAAGCACCAGGCTTTTCCTTTTGCTGATTTCTATGCCTGAACTTGTGATAAGTAAAGTACCACGATGATTGTGGCAGCATGAGAGAATATTCATACCAGCCAGTATAGAATACATGGTCAGATAAACTGCCACATTCAACTGTTCTCCTATCTACAAAGTGACCTGCAGGAGGCAACTCCAGGCCAGTTGCAGAGGCTTTGGGCAGCAGTGTACTGCACCACATTAGGAACTTGGCTCAGTTGATAACAATAAGAATGGTGATATGAGACTAACTTTATCATGTTGTGTAAAAACATAATACCCTCTGATAATTGTTACATTTATAGCTGTTTGTAACTCACAATCTCAATGTAAGAGACAAAATATTAATTGTATTAATCACAGTACTTGAAAATCACTGTCTTTCTGGATTCCTTAATAAAATTTTATTCCTTTTCTGTTGGGATTGCTCCAGAGGCCTCTAACACATTCTCAGAAGGCCTAGAACCCTCGTGTCAATTCTTGGTGAACTACGTTGTGATTTAATGCTGGGGCCCAGCCTTAAGGTGCTGCCCCAGCCCTGAGGTTCCAGAGCATACTTTGGCATGTAGGGGGTGCACACAGCCGGGCTCGGGAGGCTGTGAGCAGGTAGCATGAGAGTTATCTTACCCTGTACTAGCTTTCAGGAAACCTACCTCCTGGTTTGCTTTGTGTTTGTTTGTTTTTAAGTATATACCAGGCTGTGCTCAGGACTAACTCCTGACTTTGTGCTCATTGATCAGTTCTGGTAGTGCTTGGAGGACTATGTCAGATACCAGGAATCGAAGTGGGGCCACAAGACTCCATTGCTTCAAGGCAAAGTTATTTTTCTCAATATTTCAGTAGCTAGTCTAATGGTTCAGGTCTTAAATTTGGTGGATTATTTAGCATTAGCATAAGATGAAATGAACTTAGTTTACCATGAAAATGAACATAATGCTTCACTGTACACAGTTAGAATGACAGGTATGAAATCCCAGTTTTAGATATTAATCTTATTTCCATTATATTTAATAAGTATTATGTCAATATCTTAGAAGTGTGGAAATTTTTAGCTAATTAAAACAACTATGGTTAAGAATAAATATTTTTCACAATATTTAATAAGAAGTTCTATATTATAAAATGATGATTAACATTTATTGCTGATTTTTAATTTCTGATAGCAAAAAATGCAATTATAATATCATTTAAGTATAGCCTAAAATATAGAAACAAACCAAATTGCACTATTATTGGAATTTCAAAGAGCATGCACCTTTCTGAGTCCTGGTTACGGGAGTTGAATGATTTAACGCTGGTATTTCAATTTTGGTATCTATAAAAATGGAAAATAATTGCATAAATATTACATTGCTAAGTTGTAAAATAACCTAGAATAAAATTTATTTAACTATGAAATTATAACATTGAAGACTCAGGGGAATATTTCATATGCATATGGGAAGAATATGAATATATATCCATAGTATTTCATAAATATTTTGTCTAAAATACCACAAGAATTAATATGTACTTCTCAAGGAGACATTTAAATCTTCTATTACATTTATTTTGTCTATGAAATAAGTTAATATATTTCTCTGAAGTTATCTTGTATTTAATTTTAATATAAATATGTACTGCAATGAAATATGTGATCATTATTTTACATTAATTTAATAAATGTACATTTTTATCTTTATAATTTTACAATATTAGAATCATCAGTCTTAAAATTCACATATAAAAAAGTTTTACTCCTGGATTTGCACTTAGTAATTACTCCTGGTGGTGCTCGAGGGACTACATAGGATGCCAGGGATGGAACCCAAGTCAGCTGCATGCAAGGCACACACCCTACCCATTGTGCTATCACTCCGGCCCCACATTGATCATTATTAAATTGAATATTTTATTTAAAAAATTTAAAATGCTTCTTTTAATTTTGTTTTGCAGCACACCCGACTATGCTCCGGGGCTACTCCTCCCCTCCAGCCCATTGAGGCATCTCCCAGACCCCTTAAACATGTTCTTACAGGAAAGAAGGATTATGGTTTTCACTACGGAAGATAGCAAGACCAAGCAGGTTATTCCCAGGACCTCAGCAGTCAGTTGTCCTAGAGATAAGGGCAAATCTGCACAAAGAAAAATGGAAACACCAAGAAAGGAGAAATATTCATAATCAGATATTTTCAAGAGAACCCATAAGCACAGGCATTATATTAAGTGAACCTATATGTAAAATTGTAGTCATACTTTAGAAAATACCATTGCATTTTAAATAAATATAATGTTCAAAGAGATTTTTTATGAAAGGCTTCAAATTACAACAATGCCTGAGTAGAATTAGTCCTCAGATTTCATATTTGAATATCATAATCCAACCTCAACTTTTGATTCCATAAATAAAAAGTATGAGCTCCTTCCCTAATATTCCCTGCATTCTATACCCAATTGGACATTCTAAATAGTCATGCTTGAATTCAGTGCTTTACCTTTGAACTGATAATAGTTTTATGCCTTTAAAGGTTCTAAGAAGCATGTTTAAGGTCTACTTTCCTTTTATTTGCTATTAGTTACACAAATTTACTAGTGTTCTTACCTTTCATTAACTGTCTTTTTGAGCCCAAATTCGGTTGTGGGTAGTTTTCTCTTTGGTTTCTCATCTCTGCAGCTGAGTAGCGGCAGGGACTGTGCTCTGTCTTGACTGTACTTGTACAGTTAACAGATGACGTGCTGTCAATATTCTAGCAGACGACTGTGGGTGGAGTAACTTGAGCAATAGTTATTTACAACAGAAAAATGAAAAACTGAGCTGCAACTTTCTTAAAGTTGTAAATATGTGCATCATGAGAAAACAAATTTTAAGTTTAATTAATCTAATTTTGTGCAATATTACAAAATGTAATACATTAAATATAATATTGATAACAAACATTCAAAGAAAAGATTTTATATAAAATTTAAATATTAATTTAAGTGATTTATAAGAATATTTTGAATAAGAAACTGGCAATTGATTCAATGGCAAATATATACATCTTTTAAGAAATTTAAGATATTTTGTATGTATGGCATTCCATAATGTGTAAGAGAAGGGGGTAGAAAGAGAGAGAGAAAAAGGGAGAGAAGAAAAAGTGTCTGCTATATAGTCAGGCTTGGGGAGGCGGGGGAATCTGGGGACGTTGGTGGTGGGAAATGTACACTGGTGGAAGGATGGGTGCTGGAAATTTATATGACTTAAATCCAATTATGAATATCTTTGTAATTGTATACCTCACGGTGGTATAATAAAATAAAACATTTTTAAAAATGTAAGATTATATATGGAACAAAATTGTTTATTCAGATTTTCATAATGTTAATATTGGTTGTCAAAGAAGTCAATTAGGGGCTGGAGCAATAGCCCAGGGGGTAGGGCGTTTGCCTTGCACGCGCGGCCTGTGCCAGCCACCGGGTTCGATTCCCCGGCATCCCATATGGTCCCCCGGCGCCGCCAGGAGTAATTTCTGAGTGCAGAACCAGGAGTAATCCCTGAGCGTCGCCGGGTGTGAACCAAAAAAGCAAAAAAAAAAAAAAAAAGAAGTCAATTAGATTATTAACTGAAATATATTAGACAAAATAATTTAACTAATATTCAGAATTAATTCAGGCCTTCATATTTACAAACTTTGACCCTTAATAAGTTTAACGATTGCACACTATCCTTTAATATAGTTGTCTGATCTAAAATAAAAATAAAATATATGCATATATCATTCATGTGACGCAGTTAACAGTCTGGTTTCATTAGATTCTGATAATATATTCATCATTTTATTGTAATATTCACAAACTAATATTTAATATTTCCTATTTATAAAAATAAGACTAAGATTAAAATATAAGAGGCTTATGTTGATGTAATATATACATATCAAAATTTTTTTTAAGTTTTTAGCAATTTATTTAAGGTGGAGCATAATGGGAGGTTCCTATTCCTAATACTTATTAAAAGCTAAAATAGTTTTATTTATCATAATTCAAAGTATAAAACATTGTATTTGATATTGTATGATCAGGCAAATTCATTTTAGCAAGATATTTTTAGAGGCATAACTAAAAACAAAGTACATGCAAAGCATAGTCAAAGTACTTGGGGCCAGAGCAATAGCCCAGCGGGTAGGGCATTTGCCTTACGCGACCAGCCTGTGCCAGCCCGGGTTCGATTCCTGGCATCCCATACGGTCCCCCGAGCCGCCAGGAGTAATTCCTGAGTGCAGAGCCAGGAGAAACCCCTGAGCAATGCCGGGTGTGACCCAAAAGAGCAACAAACAAACAAATAAATAAATAAATAAATAAATAAATAAATAAAGCACCACTTACAGGTACCAAAATAAACTCCTCATTGTGGTAATATTTATGGAGTTTTAGATTATACTGTATTGATTAATAATGTCAGGTATGTGTGTGAGTATATAATTAACTGATTCTTCACAATCAATAAATTTAATCATAAAAAGTCCTTTATACATTTTTTATTTTTGTCTGTTTTGCATCTTTAATTATTCAAACAGGGATACAAATGTTCTATTTAATTTGATAATTTATTAATTGTACTCAGTTGTTTCACTTCTAGCTTTTGCAGTATTTTATGAACTGCTTGCTGCTGGCCTGAATGTGGACTGTCCTCTACAGAGAGACAAGGTGTGAAAAGACCTTTCAAGGTGTGGATATTTGTGGTCTGGACAGACTGACCTGTGAAGGCTCAGAGTGGAAAAAAGCTAGATTCCTTATTGAGGCGTCACTAGAAATTTCAACAGAAAATCCTTAGGTTAGTATTTGAGAACAGTTACAGACATAATCCCTACAATTCAGGGGACTCTGAACTTCTAATTTGTGATTTAGTTTGTCTATTGGCAAGTTAAAGACAGTTACAGACATAACCTCCACAATTCAGGTGACTCAGAGCTTCTAGTTGGTTATTTAGTGTGTCCATTAGCAAGCGTCTCTGAAATAAGAGCTATCAGGGTACAAAAAGCCTGACCATCTTTTACTGTTAAGTTGCTTCCTTCTCAATCACAAATACTAAAAACTTAAATCTCATTAAAAGCAATGTAGATGGCTTACCGGAAGAGAAATGGCCAACATCACAACTCCAAGAGAACATGAGACCGCACATTCTTCGAAGGTAGACAGAGAACACTTCTCAGAACGGGGCCAGGCAGGTTCCCCCTGCCTGAAAGCCCAGCAATCCACAACCAGCTGACAGCATCAGACGTAGAAATGATGCAGCTTCACAACCGAACCTCATCAAACTGCTGTGCCACCAAGTTGTCCCAGACTTTCAGCTCATGGGCTTTGTGGTCACACATCTCAGAATTTCATAATAATGTCAGCCCAGTAGGACACAGCAAAGCCGATTGCAATGTTGCATAGATGTCCACCAAGCTCAATGAGCCCAGCAATAACACAGAAGGCTCCTGGCTCTAACCAGCACAGTGGATCTTCAGACAATAACTTTAGTAATGTCATTGTGGAACGTAACAATGACTACTAATTGATCCTTTTTGCTCTAAGATTTGACAATTCTATTTGCCTTTGTATTGTAACAAACAATATGTAGTAAGTTTGATTTTCTGCAAGGTGTCAGACTGGGGTTAGTGGAGGGAAGGGCACCTAGGTAGTAGGATTGGTATTGGAATATTTAATGGCTGAAACAACTGTATTATGAAGATATTGGTAAAGCACAAGGTTGTTTATTTAAATATTTTTAAAAAGTGTAGATGACCTACATAGACTTAGTTGCTAAATTTTGGTATTGCACACCTCTTTTCACAGCCCGGATCACTGACACCCACCCTGCAGCAGCTTTTTTCCTCAATCCGGCCCAGGTATGCTGGTCCAGAGACTCTCACACATGGGGGCAGAGCTGTTCCTTGCTCTCCCTGTGCACAGCCGTTCATGAGGCAGTCGGGAGGCATGGCGGGTTCTAGCCCTGGCCCACCACTTCGGCAGAGCCTCACAACAAGCCAGACCACCCCTCCCCTCACTCCACGGGCGCCGCCATTTTCCACTTTGGGACTTCCCTCTCGTCAGAACTCCACCCAGCAGACCAGCCCATCACAGCCTGGCTCGCGCGCCACAAGCGGCAGCGCGGTTCATCAATAAATGCTTTATTTGGAGGTGTTTAAAAGAGTTTGCCTCCCGCTCGACAAGCCTGGCAAGCTTCTCGTGTTGTATATGATATGCCAAATTCCAGTAACAATTATATTAGGTCATTCCCATGACCTAATATAATGATTTGTGGCTCTTTATGTTCCTGTAGCAAGCTGATGCCCCTGGCTCTACTGGCATGAGACAGGACATATGGAGATATTACTGGTGCCCGCTCTAGCAAATAGATGATCAACGGGAAGATTGTGATTGTGATTGTGATACCTCTTTTCAATTGTGTTTTAAATTTTATTGTGAAAACACAAATTTTCAATTTTCAGTCTATAATTTCTGCTCACAATTAGAATTTTCTAAAATAAACTATTTACTAAACACTTTAAAAGTTTATCTGAAAAACATGTCTTTGGGAAGATAAAGCATTAAAACATATTGAAATAAATAACCATAAATAGACTAAGCATAAAATAGCTACTCAATGTGCTATTTATTTAAATATTATCCAATGATAACTAGTTTTCTATCTTATTAGGAATATTTATTATATGATAAAGGCCAAAGTCTAGCTATGTAAAAGGATAATAAAAATAATATTTCTTAAGTACTGGTTAAGAAAACGTAGGAGAAACAGAAAAGGTAGATTTTGAAAGCACTAATCAAATGACACAACATCAGAAGAAAAGCAATTTAAGTTGTCTTGTCTAGTTTGTACAGTTAACCCAATGGCATCTGCTTGCTCCAGGAATAGGAAGAGCCTCAAACCGTTCGTTCAGGGTCTTGACGAAGAAGTCTGACCATCTTGTAGGTGGGCGGCCATGTGATCTTTTGACGTCCCGTGGGGTCCAGTCAGTAATGGCTCTAGTCCAGTGGTTGTCTCCAAATCGCATTACATATCCAGCCCACCTTCACAAACAAGACAGAGTTCCTGACTCTGGATTGTCAAGGGAGGTCAGAATTCAGGATTTCTTCTCTCACTGAGTGAGATGTGATATTCCAAGCACAGCCCTTTCAATTCCTCTTTGGAAGACCCAAATAGTGTTCTCATCTGCTTTCATAGGGCCCAGGTCTCTGAGGTGTATGTTAATGGTGGGAGAACGGTGGAGTCAAAGAGATGTGCCCAGATCTGGAGGTTCTTTGTCCTTTTAGCTATTTATCGATGCCTTTGAAGGCATTCCATGCCGCTCTCTTCCTCCTGCTCAGCTCAGGTTTTAGGTCTTTCATGATGTTGTATTCTTGACCTAGGTATACATAACCGCTGCATTCAGAGATGTTTGTTCCGTTGAGAGTGAATGGGGCATCTGGAACTGGTTCGTTTTTCATGAACATTGTTTTGTTGAGATTCATACAAACATGAAGCAAAAAAATATTTGCCATATAACATAACAACAATTAAAATTATCACCACTATATATAGAAATTATAGCAAAATAGGAATATTATAGAATTACCTTATATGTGAAAAGTATAACTAAACAGTTAACTAAACCTCACATGTAGGATAAAATATTGAAATAATTTTCTCAAACTAGAAGGAATATGTATAAAACATTCACAGATCTCTAAAAACTAGAAAGGAAGAAGTTTTAGATAATACTTGCTCTTGGGAAGAAGAAATAATAGTATATTGTTTGCAAAATACCCTTTTATAAGAAAAAAAGGATATATATTAAAATGATACAATTATTATGCCAGTGAAAAAGGAGATATAACATCAAGATGCAAATTTCAATTGTACATCTAATTAGAGCAGAAAGATATTGAGGATTCTAAAATAAGTCTTTCATTAGCAAAATGCATAAAAGTGAAGTATATAACTGCAATCCTTCTGTTAAAAACACAAGCAAAATAGAAATTGAGAAAATATGTGCAGTGACAAGGCTTGGTGGTGAGTCAATTTTATTGAATTTATGTGGCCTGGGTTTATGTTGATGGAAAAGGAAAGAAAAAGAAAGCGGAAAGAAGGAATGAAGTAAGGAATATATACATTTTTATATAATTAGAATTATATAGTACAAAGAGTGAATAAAGAGTATAGAAAGGGTGAGTGAATGATAGAGAGAAAGAGAGAGAAGAGAGAGAGAGAAAGAGAAAGAGAGAGACAGAGAGAGAGAGAGAGAGAGAGAGAGAGAGAGAGAGAATAATAGTGCCTGCCATAGAGACAGGCTGAATAGCAGGGTTACCAGAAAGGAAACTGGGGACATTGTGGATGGGAAAAGTACACTGGGGAAGAGATGGGTGTTGGAACATTGTGTGACTGAAACCCAGAAATGAACAACTTTGCAACTGTACCTCATATTGATTCAATTAAAAATAAACTTAAAAAATAAATAAAGCATAGAGAGAACAAAACTTTGTAAAGACAAATATTATTTCCAATTTTAAAATTATATACTGGCTTAATCATTAACTCCACACAACTTTATTTTTCCTAACAGCTGCGTAGTATTCCATTGCATATTGTATAACTCACAGTGGTATAATAAAATATCTTTTTAAAAATAAGTAACTAAATAAATGTTACAGATTAAAAAACTTAACTTCACAGATTTTTAAAAATGTTTTATTGAGATATACTTTGTAGGGCATAAAATTCATCTTCCACTTGAATTAATCAATGATTTTCTAATTTTGGCCACCATCACTACTATCAAAACATAACATATTATTGTCATCTCAAAAGGATAAACTTTACTATGAGCATTCATTTACTGTTCCCAGAATCTCAGATAGTCTGAACCTGTCTCCATGAGTCTGTGTCTCTGATTATAACATAAGTGAACTCATAATGCTCAATCTTTTGGAGGTGTAGTTTTGCAAGTATATGATAACAAAAATAACTAGAAAAATAAAGTAATGATATCCATACTTCAGATTTGGTACATTTCTGTTCGATGACATGGCCAAGCTAGCTTTGGATCTTTGCTGTTTAAACTATTTGCATTTTAAGCTATTTACATGTCTTTAAGCCAGGGTTCATGCTAAAGGGATCTTTCTTTTATGTAAACACTGAGGGAGGGTGCGGCAGTTGCAGGAGTCATTTTGACTCTGTATTATAACTTTTGATATTTTATTATAATCTCTACTATGATTTTAATGCTATCTAGATTGAGCAAAATTCTTGTTAACACCCACAGCTCACTGCAGAGGTCAATTAGCACTTAGCAGGAGACCACCTCCTGGCCAAGGACAAAACACTCAGAATTACCCTGGGTAGGAAAACACAAGAAGGACCTTGTTGGTACCATCTAGATGGCATGAAGTCCATGATATTCGATGTAGTTCGTCCCATGTATATAGACACATTAAGGCGTATTTTTTATACCAGTACCATCTCTCTCTCTCTCTCTCTCTCTCTCTCTCTCTCAGTTATTTGGCATAAGATTTAATCTCAGAGAAAGGAGGAGGCCCTAGCATAACCATTTGTTTAGCCCTGAAACAATTGTGGCTCCACCCTACATCTACACCTAAAACCAAATTGATCCTTGTTGGCTCTATCCTCCCTGAAGAAAGGATTATGGCTTTGGGTATACAAAGGGGACTGACTTGAGGGAGAGTTATGCACTTTGGTGGGAGACCTGAGCCCATTGCATGGTTAGAGTTGACCAAGAGCTAGGGGCCTGGGGAATCTCGTTGTCTTGGGCTGTAGCAGCAGAGCTTGTTTTATTCTTGGTCATTAGAAAAGGCTTTTGGAACTGCACTGAACTCGTGGTCTGTCCATCTGACGCTGGATCTTGAGATAAAAGGGAACTTGATCCTGATATTGTTGGGGACCCCCATCTTTGTTTCTATGTTTGTTTCTTTGTTTGTGTCGGCTTCCCGACACATTCCAATACTTTTTGGTAAGACCATGATTAGATGCAAAATAATATGGCCTAAGAATATCAAGATATTCTGTTACTTCCTTTAAGATTATAACCACATTCAATAGAATCTAAATACAGTTGTATTAATTCTGAAGTTTGTTCTTGCAATAATAAAAATATGGAGTTCTGCAGTTCTCTGACTGGAACTTAGATGAGATGAATAAAACACACTTGTGTTCTCCAACTGAATAATTCATCCTGTAATAGAAAAAATGCATTAATATTTCATTAACTGACAATGTCTTCTAAAGGTGTATAATCTAACAGATTAAGATGATTTCTCTAAAATTTTACATTTCCTATCTTGTTCACATTTAAAATGAAAAAAAGAACTGAAAACTTACATTGGTTTGGAAGTTGAACTACTTAATGATTTCCTTGGATGCTCACTGCTGTCACGAAATATTCTAGTCCAAAAGGGAGGTAATATGGATGCAAGCACATTCTATGCAAAAATAAATAATGCTCTGGATAAAAATTTTTATCATTTAAAAAATGCAATTAGTGCATCTTTACAAAGGATTCTTAATTTTAAAATGAAATGGCAGTGCTAGATTTCAATCTGACAGAAGTAGAGAATAAAGTTTTCGTATTGCCTAACCTTTGATCAACATTTTTATTCAAACTGCTAGATGTTAAAACTTAGCAGTTTGGGTATTTAACAAGGACAATGAGAGTACCGAGTTCTCCCATGTTGATACAACTAACACACTCAATATTCCATTTCAAATTCCAACACAAATTCACAACAACTTTTTCAGTTTTACTCAGAATTTTATTTTATAGGAAAAATAGTAAAAGATTTTTTATAAAGAACTGGCTATGAGGAAATAAATAAGAACTAGGTGACCAAAACACAATTTTCTATTCTAATCCTATCGTTTTCTCCCTTCCTTCCTTGTTTCATTTCTTCCTTTTTCCTTGCTTCATTTCTTCCTTCCTTCCTTTCTTTTCTTCCTTCCTTCCTTCCTTTCTTTCTTCCTTCCTTCCTAGCTTTATTTTCTTTGTTTCTTTGTTTCTATGTTTGTTTCTTTGTTTGTTTATTTCTTTCATTCTTCCTATCTTCCTTCCTTCCTTCCTTCCTTCCTTCCTTCCTTCTTTCCTTCCTTCCTTCCTTCCTTCCTTCCTTCCTTCCTTCCTTCCTTCCTTTCTTTCTTTCTTTCTCTCTTTCTTTCTGTGAATGTATGTTGTTTCAGGTGTCAAATCAGGGTTAGTTTTCCGCAAGAACATAAAACTATCATAATAACCCCTATGCTCAAAAAACCCAATGAATCCTCCCAAATACGGTTAGTTTAGGCGGTTTTATAGGAGGCATTGAGGGTGTGAAACTGCTCAGGTTCTGTTTCCTGTCCAGTGTCCTTCCAGAATCTGGAGCCAAATGTTTTTGTCTTTCTTTTTCAGAGTCCATTAACGTTATTTTACACTAGAATTTTAGCTATTATTATCAGTCTGTGATACTGCTCAAGTTTCCATGGGAATGTAATAAGAATGTAAACGAACACAACTGTTTTGGAAAACAATATGTACCTGCCCCAAAAGCTAAAGTGAGAGATACCATATTCTCTAGCAATCTCATATTTGCATGTCCATGTAAAGAATAAGAAAACATTAACAGAAAGCTTATATTCGCCCGAGTTTGTGAACTATCACTATCACTATCTTCCCGTTGATCATCTATTTGCTAGAGCGGGCACCAGTAATATCTCCATATGTCCTGTCTCAAGCTAGTAGAACCCAAAGGCATCCACTTGCTCCAGGAACATAAAGAGCCTCAAACCATTATATTAGGTCATGGGAATGACCTAATATAAATGTTATTGGTATTTGGCATATCAAATACCACACGAGCAGCTTGCCAGGCTTGCCGTGCGGGTGGCATACTCTTGTAGTCACCTCTAAATAAAGCAATTATTGATGAACCACGCGGCAGCTAGCAGCTGTGCGAGCCGGGCTGTGATAGACTGGTCTGCTGGGTGGAGTTGGGATGAGAGGGAAGTCGGATGTGGAAAACGGCGGCCCCCATGGAGTCAGGGGGTCGTCTGGCTTGTAGTGATATACATATACATATATATATATATATATATATATATATATATATATATATATGAGTTTATCTTTATAATGTGAAGAGTACCTGCCAGTCATTAAGCAAATTAGGAGCATATAAATAAGAAGTCTGAAAAATGAGGGCTGGAGCAATAGTACAGCAGGGAGGGTGTCTGCAGCATCCCACATGGTCCCCTGAGCACCACCAGGAGTAATTCCTGAGTGCAGAGCTAGGAGTAAGTAACCCCTGAGCATCACCAGGTATGAACCAAAAAGTGCAAAAAAAAAAAAAGGTAAAATTATAATTGGAGAATTGTTGGGAGTAAAATCCCTTAAATTCTGTACATATGGGAAAAGGTAATTTGTCCATATAAGTAAAATATTAGTTATGTAGAAAGCATAAGGATATATCTCTAATTTAAAATGCTTAGCCAGGAAGATAGTGTAGCAGGTAAGGTACTTGCCCTGGCATGCTGCATGATCGAGGTTAGATCCCTGGCACCGTACATCATCCCCTGATCATCCCCTGAACACCACCAGGAATGATCCTGAGCAGAGGTAGAAGTAAACCCTGAGGACAGCTGGGTGTGACTCCCAAGCAGATTTTTTTTTCTTGTTGGGTCACATCTGGCAATGCTCAGGGGTTTCTCCCTGGCTCTGAACTCAGGAATTACTCCTGGCCATGCTCGGGACCATATGGGATGCCGGGGATCGAACCCAGGCCGGCACAGGCCGGCGCATGCAAGGCAAATGCCCTACCCGCTGGACTATCTCTCCGGCCCCCAAAGCAGATTTTTTAAAGCAGAATGTTGGACTGTTGTACTTGGTTCTAAGAGTACTTTCTGTGTGGGGCTGGAGCAATAGTACAGTGGGTAGGATGCTTGCCTGGCACCTTGATCCCCATTCCATATGGTTCCCTGAACACTGCCAGGAGTAATTCCTGAGTGCAGAGCCAGGAGTAATCCCTAAGTGTCCCTGGGTGTGGTCCAAGAAGAGTGACTGAATAAATAAATTAATAAATAATAAAGTGCCTTTTGTTAAAAGTCTTCACACATGCCTACCCCTGCAGTGAGGTACAGTGAGTTTGTGAACATATTTTACGAAACCATGGAAGATGAAAGTAGCTGAAGTGTACCTCAAAGGGGACCACATAAAGTGGATGTGCTATACTTGTACAGTAGTATACAGTTTATTTTGAAAATGGAACTTTGACAATTTCAAGCTATATGAAAGGAGCTCCATAGAATTATGCTATATGAAATATTTGGAGTAGAATATTTTTCATATGTATAACATTAGACAATGAACGGATGCACAGAAAAATCATTATGAAGAGATAAAGTGTATGTATTGATGAGATGACTGTGTTTCCTGATAAGAAGGTGAGAGAAAGAAAAAGCTGAAGTAGGGGTGGGAAAAAATTATATGTTCTGCTGACTTGGTGTTCTGAAGTTTTTTCACTTCATAAAAATTATTTTGCTATAAAATTTATTTAAAAATGGTAACTTTGAGCATTATGTGCATTGTTTTGTTTTCACTACCCAAAATTCTAATTTGGCTTTTTGATGATAGCTGAGTGACTATGACAGAGCAGATTGCCTAAAACATGGAGTTTTCTAATGGCTCTGGTGGACTGAAAAAATGTACCAATTTCTTAATGCACTTAAGATCACAAATAACATTTGATTCATTTGAAACTTATTAAATCCAATTAAATAGTAATCAATAGCTAGTATAAGTTATTTAATTAAAAAAAATCTAAAAACTTTTCTGAAAACATGTTTTTCTATTAAAAAATAAGAATGGTAAATCAGATGTGCATTATGACATGAAAGAAAATGCATAACTAAAATATTAAATGTCAGTCTGTGGAGAGAATATAATATAGAATAAATAAAATATGCAAAAATTAATAAGTATTCATTGAGACATGACTTATGTAAATGGTTGAAATGCTAGAATCTTACCATTTCCTCCTTATTCTCTATGTAAAGCAGGTCAGACTTCCGAGAAGCACAGGCCATCACACTCTCATTCCATGGCTTTTGTTCACCATTTGTGTAATAGCAATTGTTGGAATATGTAAATCCATCAGGTGGGCAATGACCACAATGAGACACAGAAGAAATATTTTGAGCTGTGGATAGAAATGTTGAGTTACAAACACCATATGTGTCTGCTATATATGCAGAGGTAAAAACATGCATGAATATTACATGCTTTGTACCTGTCACAGTGTGATCCGTACAATGCTCAGCACTCTCATGCGTACACTCAAGAAAGCTCAGTCTACCATCCCCTAACTTACATGTCAATATAAGGCATTTAGTGAAATTAAAATGCCACATATCCAAGAAGACAATAATAAGCTACTTTTTTTAATTGTTTATTATACCACAGTGAAACATACAATTACAAAGGCGTTCATAATTGGTTCTTGGTAATACAGTATACCAGCACCCATCCCTCCACCAGTGCCCCATTTCCACCACCAATGTACCCCACCCCCTCCCACCCACCCCCATTCTGCCTTAATAGCAGGTACCCCAGTTTCCTCTTTCTCTCTCTGTCTCTCTCTCTGTCTCTGCATCTCTCTCCCTCTTAATAAGCTACTTTTAATGTATGCTTTATCTCATAATTTTTAGCACTAAGACAGTCGAGCCAACTAACAACAAAACTGATTGTAAATTGTTCCTCACATGCAAAGGATCGCTCCCACTCCTCCTTTTGGGAACATTTACTGCCTTCCTTTGCTATGTTTGGGGGACAACACTCAGCTGTGCTCAGAACCTACTGCTAGATCATTGGCAGAACTCTGGGAACTATATCTGATGCCTGGGAGAGATATAAGGCTAGCATCTAACCCCCTGCACTCTTGCTCTAGCCCTTTGCCTTATTTTATAACCATATTGCCCACCAATTGATTAGCATTCAGATAGAGTCCAACATATACAAATCATAAAATGTGCTATAAAACTTTGATAATCAATGCATACCTTTCTGAGTCCTTGTTAATGCAGAATTATTAACCTGCTCCAATTTCTGAATTGCTAGAAGAAAATTAAGATAAATTAATAAAAATTAATTTTCTAGACAATTTTTTTTGGCCAACCTAGCAGTGATCAGGATTTACTCCTAGCTGTGTTCAGTATTACTCCTGTAAGGGTTCTGGGAGCCCTTACAGGAGTAAGGCCTTATTTGATCTTCTGGGGCCCAAACTCAGGTAGGTCATGTGCAAGGCAAGTGCTTATCCATTACATTATATCTTCAGTCAAAGCCTAGTTTTTCCGTTGGATTAAAGTTTAATTATGATAGAATAAAATTATTTTGTGATGCAAAATGGTTTTATTGAGCAATATTACTAATACTAAGAAGAATGTGGAGTGGAGGAAAAAAGAGGAAAGAAGAGAAAAAGAAAAAAGAGAGAAGCAGGGAGAAGCAATGCAAAGTCAAGAGAAGCCCAAATAAAGAAATTTACACTCTGTGTCCGACACTCTTCGTAATTTTGTAACAGCATTACTGTGAAGTAAAAGGAAGAAAACTTGTGTGACTGACACCAAATCAAAATATGCCAATAAAATTGATTTAGTGAAAAAAAATTGTAGAAAATAAAGGTTTGTAAAAATAAATTCAAAATCTTTAAGAAATGAAAGAGAATTCCCCCAGAATTCAGTTTAACAAAAGTTCAAGAAAGAGTTTAATACTTCTCAGAAGGCGTTTTAGTATCCTAAATTATGCTTTTACTTACAATATGTTCATATGCACAGTTTTCTCTACAATATCTGGATACTTATTTTTATTGAAAATCCAAAAAGCCTACCCACATTTAGTCTATGCATACTAACATAAAATGAGATAATTGCCTCTTTTTTTTTTTTAGATAATTGCCTCTTAATATGATAAAATCTTTAGTGGTAGTGAAATCAGAAATAAAAATTCTCTTAACATTTCAAAAAGTATTTCTCAATAAGACATTTTAATAACCTAAATCATTATTTATAAAATCAGAATAAGTATATAAACTTGTAGGTATTATTCTACTATTGTAATTTTAATTCTAGTATATCGTGAAATAATATTTATGTGTTTATAATGTTGCATTCATTTAATCAATGTACATTTCAAACAATCATTCCACAATCTGTCAAAATAGATTTGAATTATTTTCTTATAAATTTTGATATTTATGAGATTGTTAATGTTTAGAGTCACTTATTATTAAGAACATATCCCTAAAAACTCTCTTATAAGTTTATTTTATTATTTAATATTGCAATACAGTAGACTCTGCTCCTGCCACCAGCCCAGTGTGTCTCTCACCGCCCCTAAGACTTGCTCTTACAGGACATAAGGATTATGGTTTTCACGATGGTGGACAGCAAGACCAAGCAGATAATTCCTAGGACCTCAGCAGTCAGCTGTGCTGGAGGTAAGGGGAAATCTGTAAGAGAAATGGAAAGAGTGAGGAAGGAGAAATGGTGTCAATCATACAGTTATTTCCCAGGGAAAGCACAGCACAGGAATTAGATTCCAAAGCACTGTATCAGACTGTAAACTTTCTCTAGAATATACCACTGAATTTTCAGTAAACAGAATATTCTAGGAGTTTGTTTTTATAATTGTTATTAAAGATTTCAAAATACAACAATAACTAAATTTAAAAACGTCCTGGGCCAGAGCCCAGCAAGTAGGGCATTTGCCTTGCATGCAGCCGAACCGGGTTCAATCCCCTGCATCCCATATGGTCCCCTGAGCACCGCCAGGAGTAATTTCTGAGTGTAGAGCCAGGAGTAACCCCACCCCTGAATATTGCCAGGTTGACCCAAAAAGCAAAAAAAAAAAAAATCCTTAGATTTTATACCTTAGTTTTGGCTTTAAATTTTGGCTTCCACGAATGAAAAGTATGTAAACTCTATGTTTCCCTGAAACTCACCCACTAGAACAGAGAATAAGAACACACTTTTCCTGAGTGCAGAGCTAGGAGTAACCCTTGAGCATTGCTGGGTAAGACAAAAAAAAAAAAAAAAAAAAAGCTAAATACCTGTTCCATGCTTTACCTTTATGTTGATATTCGTTGTGCATTTAGATTCTGAGAAGCATCCTTAAGCTTTAGTTCCAGCTTTATTTGCTGTTTCACATAAGATGGAGCTATTAGTGTCCTTACCTTTCACTAACTGTCTTCTCAAGTTCACATTCGCTTGTGAGTCGTTTTCTCTTTGGTTTTTCATCTCTGCAGCTGAGTAGTGGCAGAGACAGTCACTGTGGGTGGCATAAGTTGAGCAGTCGTGGTTATGCAGTCCCACAATGCAAATGCTGACTTAAAATTTTGGGGAGAATTATACATGCGCATCGTGAGAGAACAAATTTTTAAACAATGTCCAAATTTGACACATATTTTTGAGAAACACAATCAATGTTAAAGGTAATATTCATAACAAACAACCAAAGAAAATTATTTTAGTAGCATTTTACATAGGAAAATGGTATTTAACATGATGAAAAATCTATAAATCCCTTAACTAATAAATAAAAAATAATATGTGAAAAATTTGTTATTAAATTTTCAAAAAATATACTACTGGTTGTCAAAACCATTCACTATAGCACCAGCAACTGAAACAAATTCGATTAAATAATTTACATGATACATAAAATAAATTTAGGGTTTAAGACTAGGAACTTTAATCTTAAAAAATTTAAAGGATTGTTCATTTTCCTATAATTCAGTCTGCTGATACAATCATGTAGCACATTTAACATATAATCTGTCTTTATAAACATTCAATAATAAATTGCTTATTTATTTGTTTTCATATAATTGGCACATGGCTATTTCTGACTACTAATGACTATACAACATTTACTATATATAGGAAGACTTTTGTTGATGTGGTATGTGTGTCTGATCATGCTTAGCAGAATGTTTTAAAAAACAATTTTTTTACTTAAACAATATTTTAGGTTGGAACTTTATGGGTTATGCTTCATCTGGCTCTTATTGAAAACAAAAAATATTTTAATTAGCCTACTGTAGTATATGGAGTATTGCATACCATAGTAATGATTAGGTAAATTTATTTTGGCAAGATTTTTTAAAGCATGCCTAAAATAGAATACTTTTAGTATTATAGAAAAACTGCTTACAAATAGCAAACTATGCGGTGTAATACCATATTTATGGGCATTCAGTTTTTACTACATTGATTTACAATGTCATGGATGTTACAATGTCATGGATGTTACAATGTCATGGATGTGTGTGAATACTCAATGAATAATTCTTCACAGTCAATAAATAGATTGCTTCTCGGCTTTTTGGCTAAGATCATGAGTAGTATTTGTTCTTATCAGTTTAATAAATAGAATGCAAAGTAATCTTTCTTATGTTTTATATTGTTGATCTTATTCCCACCCTAAGTTACCTAAATTAATATAGAAAAGTTCTATTTGATACCTTATTAATTTCTAAGTTAGTTGTTTCATATCTAACTTCAAAGTCACCCCATGGACTAGTAGAGAGCAAAGCCACACCAAAACCTTCTGTCAGCCAGAATGTGGAGTGTCCTCTAGAGAGAGACAAGGTTATTGTTATGAAAACACAAATTCTCTGTGGTCTGGACACACTGGCCTGTGAAGCTTCAGAATGAAAAACAAGAGTGAAAAAAAATCTAGATTCCTTATTGAAGTGTCACTTAAAACTTCAACAGGAAACCCTTAGATTTGCATTTTCTTTTTTTCTTTTTTTTAGGTTACACCCAGCAATGTTCAGGGGTTTCTCCTGGCTCTGAACTCAGGAATTACTCCTGGCAGTGCTCGGGGACCATATGGGATGCCGGGATTGAACCAGGGCTGGCATGGATAGCCCAGTGGGTAGGCAAATGCCCTACCCACTGGGCTATGGCTCCAGCCCCTAGATTTGCATTTTTGTTTTTGTTTGCTTTTTTGGGTCACACCCGGTGATGCTCAGGGGTTACACCTGGCTCTGCACTCGGGAATTATTCCTGGCGGTGTTCGGGGGACCATATGGGATGCCGGGAATCGAACCCGGGCCGGCATAGACCGGCTGCGTGCAAGGCAAACGCCCTACCCGCTGGGCAGACATACCTCCGCAATATGTAGTGCAACCCACAATGTGTAAGAGAAGGAAAAGAGAGAGGGGGAGAAAGAAAAGAGATAAAGAACCTGCCATTTAGGCAGGCTATGGGAGGGGGAGGGACATTGGTGGTGGGAAATGGGCACTGGGGGAGGGTGGGGTGCTGGAACACTATGTGACAGAAACCTCTAAACATAAACAACATTGTAATTTTATATCTCATGGTGGTATAATAAAATATTTATAATAAAAAAGAACTTCAAAAAAATTTAAAAAAACAATATAGGAGGAGGTCATTTAGTTTGTCCATTTGCAAATGTTTCTGAGAAATTGTTTTTAAAACAACAGATATCAGGGTATAATGACTTTACTATCCTTAACTGCTAAACTGCTTCCATATCTAGCATGAATACTAAAAACTTAGATCTTATTAGAAATTGTGTTAGTGAACTGCATTTAGACACAATGTGCAAAGCTTGATGCAATACAAATTTCTTTCATACTTTTATGATGGAAATATTAGAAAAATCATTTATCCATTAGCAAGAGATAATTGATATGTCAATTGTTTTCTGAAGAAATGCTCTTTTGTATCAACTATTTATTCAATTATTTGTGACAGTACTCATAATCTACTACTGTCAAGTTCTGAAAAAATTTAAATAAAATCTAAATAAAATAAAATTTGTTATTTATAAAATTTTCATTTAAATTTTTTAAATTTTTACCTGAAAAAAAGCATGTATTTGGAGAAAAAAAAGCATTAAACTACACTGCCATAAAATAGATTCAATATGAAACAATGACACAATGTGATATACATTTACTTCTTAGTCAATGATAGCCAGTTTTCTGTCTTCACAGGAATATTTATTATAAATATCACAGGTCAAAATCTAGCTTATGTATGGGAAAATAGCAATGTTATTATTTATCTATTTATTTACTTGCTTGGATTTTGGGCCTTACTCAGAGGTGCTCTGTACTTACTTCTGGTTCTGTGCTCAGAGATCATTGCTAGTCAGTGTATGGGGACCAATTTGGGCGTGGGGCACAAATCTGGGCCTGACCTGTGCAAGGCAGCATAAGGCTCAACATAATTTGTTATTTTTTAAAAATTTTTTATTTTTACAATTACAAAGATATACAATTAAAAAGTTCATATTTGGGTTTTGGTCATATAGTGTTCCAGCACCCATCCCGCCACCAGTGCCCATCTCCCACCACCAACGTCCCCAGTTCCCTCCCCCTCCCCAGGCCTCTTCCATGGCAGGTTCTTTATTTCTTTCCCTTTCTCTCTCTTTCTCTTTCCCTTCCCTTCCAGACTATGGATTACAGAATATACATTAAAGGGTTGTCATGTGTATCTTTTTGCCTGTATTTAATGCTCAATTTTAGGTTGGTATTAGTACCCTCGACAATTGTTAGCACACTGTTAAATTTTCTGTCTTACCTAGACTCTGACTCCCACACTTTTGTGATAATTTCCACCTTTGACATGACCTCCTGATATGTTTCAGTTGATCTTAGATATTAGCATCATAATATGTACATGCATATTTATGTTATGCAAATAAATGCAGTTATCTGTATCTGTCTCCTTCTGGTTAATTTCACTCAACATAATCTTCTCCATGTCCATCCATTTACAGGCAAATTTTATAACTTCATTTTTCCTAACAGCTGCATAGTATTCCATTGTGTAGATGTACCAAAGCTTCTTTATCCAGTCATCGATTTTCGGGCACTCTGGTTGCTTCCAGATTCTGGCTATTGTGAATAATGCTGCTATGAACATAAAAGTAGAGATGGTGTTTCCGCTGCGTATTTTTGGCTTCCCAGAGTAGATTCCCAGGAGTGGTATGGCTGGGTCAAATGGGAGTTCAATTTCTAGTCTTTGGAGGAATGTCCATATTGTTTTCCAGAAAGGCTGTACCAGCCGGCATTCCCACCAACAATGGATGAGTGTCCCCTTTTCCCCACACCCACGCCAGCACTTGTAGTTCTTGTTCTTTTGAATATGTGCCAGTCTCTGTGGTGTAAAGTGGTATCTCATTGTTGTTTTGATTTGCATCTCTCTGATGATTAGTGATGATGAGCATTTTTTCATATGTTTTTTTGCCATTTGAATTTCTTCCTTGCTGAAGCTTCTGTTCATTTCTTCTCCCCATTTTTTGATGGGGTTGTTTGTTTTCTTCTTGTAAAGTTTTACCAGTGCCTGATATATCCTGGATATTAACCCCTTATCAGATGGGTATTGGGTGAATATTCTTTCCCATTCTGTGGACTGCTTTTGTACTTAGTCACTGTTTCTTTTGAGGTGCAGAAGCTTTTTAGTTTCATGTAGTCTCATATGTTTATCTTTTCTTCTAGTTGCTTTGTTAGTGATGTTTCACCTTTGAAGATGCCTTTAGCTTCAATGTCGTGGAGGGTTTTTCCTATATTTTCTTCAATGTACTTTATGGATTCAAGTCTGATATTGAGATCTTTAATTCATTTTGATCTGATTTTTTGTGCATGGTGTTAGACACAGGTCCAAATTCATTTTTTTACATGTCGCTGCCCAGTTTTCCCAACACCACTTGTTGAAGAGGCTTTCCCTTACTCCATTTTAGACTCCTTGCACCTTTATCAAAGATTAAAAGATCATGTGTTTTAGGTTGGGTGTCAGGATACTCAATTCTATTCCATAGGTACACAGGTCTGTTTTTATTCCAATACCATACTGTTTTAATTACTACTGCCTTGTAGTACGGTTTAAAGTTGGGAAAGGTAATGCCTCCCATCTTCTTTTTTCCCTAGGATTGCGTTAGCTGGACCTGGGCTTTTGTGTTTGGGCAGACTTTTAATTACTGTTTCAATTTCCTTGATGGTGATAGGCTTATTCAGGTATTGGAGGTCTTCTTGTTTCAGCCATGGGAGATTATAGCACTTCAGGAATTTATCCATTTCTTCTAGATTCTCATGTTTCACGGCATACAGGCTCTCAAAGTAATCTCTGATGATCTTTTGGATTTCTGTGGTTTCTGTTGTGATGTCACCATTTTTATTTTTGATTCTGTTCATTTGGGTTCTCTCTTTTCGCTGTCCTTACAAGTCTTGCCAATGGCTTGTCAATCTTGTTTATTTTTTCAAAGAACCAGCTCTTGGATTCATTAATCTTTTGGATTTTTTTTTTTTGTTCCCAGCTCATTGATTTCCTCTCTAAGTTTTATTATTTCCTTTTTTCTGCCTGGGTTGGTCTTTTTTCTAATGTCCTTTTTGGTCTTTTTTCTAATGTCTTCAGCTGTGTAGTCAGGTTATTTATGTGGGCCCTTTCTTGTTTCCTGATGAATGCTTGCAGAGCTATAAACTTCCCTCTTAACATGGCTTTTGCCGTGTCCCACAAGTTATTATAGTTGGTGTCTTCATTTTCATTTGTTTCCAGAAATCTTTGGATTTCCTGTTTGATTTCTTCTATGACCCATTTGTTGTTCAGGAGTGAGCTGTTCAGTTTCCAGGTGTTTGGTTTGACTCCCTGTTTCTGTGTATGGTTAACTTCCATTTTCAGTGCATCGTGGTCTGAAAAGATAGCTGGCACAATTTCTATCTTTTTTATTTTATTGAGGTATGCTTTGTGGCTCAGCATGTGGTCTATCTTGGAGTATGTTCCATGTGCACTAGAGAAAAATGTGTATTCAGCCTTTTTTGTCATGAAAAACCCTGTATATATCCACTAGCTCTCTTTCTTCCATTTCTTCCTTCATGGCCAATATTTCGTTGGTGTGTTTTAGACTTGTTGATCTATCCATCGTTGATTGAGCAGTGTTGAAGTCTCCAACTATTATTGTGCTACTGTTAATGTCTTCTTTGAGGTCTCTTAGCAGTTGTTTTATGTATTTTGCTGGCCCCTCGTTGGGTGCATATATATTTAGTAGTGTAATTTCTTCCTGTATACATACCCTTAATTAATAAGAAGTGGCCTTCGTTGTCCCTTCTAACCTTTTTCAGCCTGGAAGTCTATATTATCTGATACTAATATGGCCACACCAGCCTTTTTGGAGGATTTGTTTGCATGGAGAATTGTCTTCCAACCTTTGACTTTGTTTCTGTGCTTGTTCTGATTATTCAGATGCGTTTCTTGTAGACAGCAGAATGTTGGGTTCAATTTTTTAATCCATTTTGTCACTCTGTGTCTCTTAATTGGTGCATTTAGACCATTGACATTGAGAGAGATTATTGTCATCGAATTTTGTGCCATCTTTCTGTTTGTGCTTGTTGTGCTTTTGGGTTTGGTCGTATTACAGTAGACCCTTCAGTCCTTCTTTTAAAGTTGGTTTTGAGTCCATGAAGTTCCTGAGTTGTTGCTTATCCATGAAGCTGTGTATCTTTCCTTCATATCTGAATGTGAGTCTGGCCATGTAAAGAATTCTTGGTGAGGCCTGCAGTTCATTAATCCTTTTCACAATATCCCACCATTGTTTTTGGGCTCGGAGTGTTTCATCAGAGAAGTCTGCTGTAAATCTTAGGGATGTTTCTTTCTATGTGATTTCCTTCTTTGATCTTGTTGCTTTCTGTATTCTATCTTTATCTATAGTTTTTGTCATTTTAATTAAGATGTGTCTTGGAGTATTCTTGTTGGGGTTTCTTTTAGCTGGTATCCTCCTGGCCTCCTGGATCTTGAGGCAAGCGTTCTTTAGTTCCAGGAACTTCTCAGCAATTATGGCTTTGACAGTTTCTTCTTCATCAGGGTTTTCTTCTTGCCCTTCTGGGACCCCAATGATCCGTATGTTGTTTCTTCTGGCTTCATCCCGATTATCTCTTGTTGTCTGTTCGGTAATTGTGAGCCTTTTTTCTATCTTCTGGTGTTGTGTAGAGAATCTTTGGAACTCGTCTTCGAGATCACTAATTCTTTCTTCAGTAGCTATTATTCTGCTATGATGGCCTTCCACCGTGTTTTTTTATTTCATTTACCTCATTTTTAATATCTGTCATTTCCCTTTGCATTTTCCTCACTTCTTCTATCATGTCCTCTTGTATATTTTTGATTTTGCATTCCATTGCTTCTTTGAATTCCTTTTGAATCCTTAACAGTTCTTTCCGAAATTCTTTTTCAGATAGGTTATGCAACTCATTGGTATTGCTTGACTCATCTGGACCAGTGACTTCACTCACAGAGCTTGATGGAATTTTGCGTTGCTTTACCATTATGACTATTGTAGGTTTAAAATGTGAGTTCTTGGGTGACTAGATAGTACAGTTATTAGGTGTCTGGTCTGTTTGCAGAGTTTGGGTGGGTGGCAAGGATATAGGAACAAAGGTTCACTGGTACCTCATGCAAGATAGGTAGTAAGAGGATCGCGTGGACGCTCGCGATCTGCGTGGTTTTGAGTTTTGGGATGTGGGTTTAGGTTTCTGGCCTGTTCCCAGGGGCTGATTCGGTCTGCAGAGATGCAAGAATCACACACACACCTGTGGGGAGATTGCAGATGTCCCCAGAAGCGCAAGGCCCAAGGGGTCAGGTGAAACCAAGGCAGTTTGCCTTGGTTCCCTTTGATGGATTTTCCACTCTTCCCTGGGGCTGATTGGGTCTGTGGAGACGCAAGGATCATACACACCTGTGGGGGGGAGATTGCAGACGTTCCCTGGCTCAACATAATTTGTGTGGGAGACTCCTACAGTTGGTTGTAATCAGAATTTGATTCTGACTCAGAGCTCATAAATCACTCCTCAGGAGCTCAAAGACCATATGTGGAACCAGGATCAAACCAGGGACAACTGTAAGGCTACTATCCTAACAGTTTTATGTTATGTTATTTATTATCACTTATCACTTATTTTCTTATTATTCATCCATATGCTCAAGCTGGCAACAGTAATGTCTCCATGTGTCCCTGTTGCATGCAAGTGTAGCCCAATGGCATCTGCTTGCTCCAGGAACATGAAGAGCCTCAAATCATTTGTTCTGGTTTTTGAGGAGGTCTGACCATCTCATAGGTGAATGGCCACCAGTTATTTTAGGTCCTGAGGAATCCAGTCTGTAACAGCTCTAGTCCAGCCATTGTCCCTAAATCACATTACGTGTCTGGCCCATCTTATATTCATCATCTTGCTAATTGAGAAAACAGCCTAGATTCTTGATAGTCAACTAGGTCGGAACTCCATAGTCTTTCTCTCTCACTTGAGTGAAGTGTGATACTCCAAGCATGACACTTTTAATTCCTCTTTGGGCTAATCAAATTGCCTTCTATTTCCATTTTTATAGGGCCCAGGTCTCTGAGGCGTATGTTAGTGCAGAAAGAGTAGTGGAGTCAAAAAATTTGTGCAACGTTTATTAAGGTCAGTAAGTGAAAGCAATAACACAGATGGTCCAATTTTCATGTAAAAAATCAGAATAAAAGTTGTGACTTTAGCAATACCATTCTGAGATGTGCTGTAATAATTAGTGCCTGCTAGGGAAGAGGCTTGGGGGGTGGGTGGGAAATGAGGGTCTGGGCCAGAGCGATAATCTAGCAGGCAGGACATTTGCCTTGCATGCGGCCAACCAGTGTTCAATCCCTAGCATCCCATATGGTCCCATGAGCACTTCCAGGATAATTCCTGAATGCAGAGCCAGGAGTAACCCCCTGAGCATTGCCACATGTGACCTAAAAATAAATAAATAAATAAAAACATCTAGATAAACAGATAAATGAATTAATGAATTAATTAATATAGAATTAAATATAATTATATATTAATTATATATTGATTATAAATATTTAATTTATAATTAAATAAATGAATAAAGGGAAACAATGGTCTTTGGTAGTGATAAGGGCACATTTGTAATGGGACAGGTGCTGAAATATTGAAAACTTGGAACAACTGTATTGTGAACAACTTTGTAAATCATGGTGTTTAAATAAAGTTTGAAAAAAAGAGAAAAAAAGTTGTGCCCTGAGCTGGAGTTTCTTCATATTTTTTTACCATTTCCTCAATGTTCTTGAAGGCTTTCCACACTGATGTCTTCCTCCTGCATAGTTCAGGTGCTAGGTCGTTCATCATATTGAATTCTCGACTTAGGTACATTTAACTGCTGCATTTGGAGATGTTCATTCCATTGAGAGCAAATGGAACATCAGGAACGAGTCAATTTCTCATGAATATTGTCTTCTTGAAATTTGACAGCAGTTCAACCTGTCCACACTCAGGGTCCAATTTGGCCAGCATTCATGCCACTTGGCTGATATTTGGTGTTATTAGAATGATGTCATCAGCAAAGCAGAGGTAGTATCTACAAATTATCCACTCGGGTCATCCTGGATAGAATCAGCAGAACACTAGACGAAGGACTACCATGCAAGCAAGCTGGGTTCCAAAAAGGATTCAGCATAATTGACCATATCCATATGGTGACCAAGCTCATTGAGGTTTCATGAGAGTTCAAGATACCGCTCTGTCTCATGTTCATTGATTTAAAGAAAGCCTTTGCTTCTGTTGAGACCTCAGCATTCATTGAAGCCCTAGCAAAACAGGGCTTTCAAACTCAGTACAGCAAAATCCTCCGTGAGCTGTATTATGGATACCAGGATCTAACCATGTTAAAGGAAGTGATCATCAAGGTAAAGAGAGGGGTTCAACAGGGAGATACCATTTCACCGAAACTCTTCAGTGCCACCCTCAAGAATGCCATGCAACGACTGGAATGGAAAGGAATGGGACTGACGATAGACAGTCGGCAACTACACCACCTCCTTTTCCTGATGTCATTTATTACATTTTAAATGAATAATAAAAAATGTAGGAAGAGAATAGTGGTTTTTGTTTGTAATTTTGTTTGTGTTTTGGCCCACACTCTGCAGTGCTCAGTGGTTATACCTGACTCTGATCTTCAAAATCATTCCTTGGTTCTCAGGGATTGTGAGAAAAATTGGATGGGCCAGAAACATGGCAAGTGCCCTGACACCCTGACTTCTGCTCTGCTGTCTCTCAGCTCTATAGAAAGGCAGATTTGCTGGTATGGGGAGGATTTGGGGTTGCAAAAGCTATGTTCAGGACTTGTTCCACGCATCACTCCTCACTGGGCTTGGGGGACAATAATCGATGCCAGGGATCAAACCTGGGTTAGCCATATGCAAGGGGGCCGAGGTGCTCATCATCACTTGGCCTCCAAAATGTAGACTTTTAAATCACAATTCAAATGACACGGTGCCATCAAAAGAAGTACATCATAAAATCTGAAGTGTCTAGTGTATACTTACTCTAAAGGAATAATTTGAATCATTCATCACTGTATCCAAAAAGGAGAATTTCATTATTCCTAAGGAAAATTTAAGCACTCTGGGAGACTGATTTTAAATAAAATCTAATTTTCTCTATATGAAATCTAGGAAAATATCACAAAAGGAAGGTGTACCAATTTTTTTTTTCTTTTTTGGGTTACACCCAGTGATACTCAGGGGTTACTCCTGGCTTTTTGCTCAGGAATTACTCCTGGCAGTGCTCAGAAAACCATATGGGATGCGGTGGGTTAGAACCTGGGTAGGCCACATGCATCTCAAACTCCCTCCCTGCTGTGCTATCTCTCAGGCCCTCCAATTTGTTATTTTAATGAATAATAACATATTCTTTAAAATTTAGGACACTAATAAAAGAAGGCTCCATTTGTATCACTTGTATCTCTTGTCTTCCCATTGTTCATTGAGTTGTTCAAATGGGCACCAGTAAAGTCTCCATTTGATCCTGTCTCATGCAAGTGTAGCCCAAAGCCATCTGCTCGCTCCAGGAACACAAAGAGCCTTAAACTGTTTGTTCAGGTCATGGGGATGAAGGCTATTATGGTTACTGTTTTTGGCATATCGAATACAACAACAGTAGCTCGCTAGACTCTACTGAGCAGGTGGGATACACTCAGAAGTAGGTAGGCTCTCAGTTCTTGCATTTAATGATGTACTGCATGGCCACTTCACAGCTGCATGCAATGGGGTGGGCCGGTAGCAGCTCTGCCATGTGTATCTGTGTCTCTGGTTCATGGCCAATGGCCTAGGAGCAGTTTGTGGGCAGGTCTCCTGAGCCTCCCAGACAGGATAGAGGTAGGGGAAAGGGATCCTAGCACATATCCATGCCAGCCCAGTGTTTTTAGTTGCCGAGACCTGCATACCTGGGCTTGAAATTGATTTCTA
Organism: Cryptotis parvus; assembly: GCA_021461705.1. Lineage (NCBI taxonomy): Eukaryota > Metazoa > Chordata > Mammalia > Eulipotyphla > Soricidae > Cryptotis > Cryptotis parvus. Next base: position 330,541 of record JAJIBD010001003.1, on the reverse strand, counting down.
TAGAGTGGGGCTCTGCCAAGCTGGACTTGAGATCGGCTTCTTTCTGGGTGGAGCTCTGATGAGTCCTTACATTGAAAATGGCTGCTATCATGGTGTGGAGGTTCCTCTGGCTTCTTCCGAGGCTCTATTGTGGAAGCAAGTCAGGCCAGAACCCGCCCTTCATCCTGAACGTCTCATGATCAACCGAGCATAGGGAGTTCTGGTAGCATCTGTGCCGAGTGTATCTGTGTCTCTGGTTCATGACCAACAGCCAAGAAGCAATTCATGGGTGGGTCCACTGGGTCTCACAGATGGGACAGAGTTGGGAGAAAATGACCCAAGCTCCATCTCCATAGAAGCAGAGTGACTTTAACAGCCAAGACCCCCCATACCTTCGTTTGAAAAGAAGGCTTAAAACATTAAATTAGCACATAAAGGAATGTGAAGCTGCAAATAGTTATTGTGGAGAAAAATTAAACCAAGTTTTAAAAAATGGCAATGTTCAGTCTAAAAGAGTAGCTGTCTCATAACAATTCTATTGACTCATCTCCAACCTAAATAAAAATATGCAAAGTTATATAAATATTTATTTGTATAATGAATGTAGTTTGAAAATAGTTTACAATCAAAAATTTTCATATACATGTGCTTTTTTACAGAGTCACTTTTTTGATTAATATTTTATTATTCCACCATGAGATATACAACTACAACATTGTTCATCTTTGGGGATTTCGATCACATAGTGTTCCAGTACCCGTCCCTCCACCAGTGCCCATTTCCCACCATCAATGTTCCCAATTCCCTCCCCCTCCCATATGCCTGCCTCTATGGCAGGTTCTTTATCTCTTTTCTACAGAGACACGTTTAATAAACATAAATCACTTGTATCACTTGTCTTACTGTTGTTCATCGATTTGCTCGGTTGGCACCAATGATATCTACATATGTCATGTCACAAGCTAGTGTTGCCCAAGAGCATCTGCTCACTCCAGAAACACGGAGACCCTCAATCCATTATTTCAGGTCATGGGAATGATGTCTCTAATTGTTACTTGTTTTTGGCATATCAAATACAACAGGGGTAGCTTGCCAGGTTCTGCCATGTGGGTGGTACACCCCCAAGCACTGCTAGGAGTAATTCCTGAGTGCAGAGCCAGGATTAATCCCTAAGCATTGCTGGCTGTGACTCAAAAGGAATAAAAAGGGGGAGATCATTTATTAGAGAAAAGAATTCACAAATTTAATTCTAAAAGCAACTATCAGGATATTAAATTTTATACAAAAGTAAAAAGGGATAAATTATTTTTCCAGATTTTCTTGTTTCTTGGGTCAAACCCAGTTGTACTCAGGGTTACTCCTGGCTCTGCACTCTGGAATTAGTCCTGGAGAGGCTGGGCAAACCATGTAGGGTTCCAGGGATCAAACCTGAGTGGGATACATTCAAGACAAGAGCTGTACTTACTGTACTATCTCTCTGATCCATAAAATTCAGATAACATTCCTGAATCAATGATAAGGGTAGTACACGGTCCCTTATGACACAAATCATAAGAAGTTCAGCATACACCAAAAGCCCGAAAACTCTTCTCAGTTCCTCTGAATTATAATAGTTGCTGTATTTATGAAAAATTTTCTCCAATCTATATATTTTGAATAGGAAGGTACCATTGATTATAACTTGTGCCAAGTACTCTTTCCTTTTGTTCTAAAGGTATTATTTCAAGTTTCACAAATCAGAAACCATAAACACAACTTGTTGCTTCCTATTCATAATCTCCACTCAATAAACTAGAGATCTTTCATTATCAGTTTCAAGGTCTTCAAAAATATTGGTTGTCTGTGTTCAACCTTTTCCAGTCATATGATGTTAGCATGACCAACAACCAAGGAAAATCATTGAATTAAAGTAACTATAATAGAAGAGGTACTCAAAATATTTCATGAACTATTTAGTAAAATAAATCAGGACGATAACATCCTAAGAAGGCAGCTTGCTAAGGCAAGGGGTATGGATCAGGGATAAAGAGCATGCATTGCAGGCAGGAGATATGGGTTTAATCCCAGCACCATTAGAAAAAAATGTAAAGGCATGGTTTTTATTTTTCTTAAACATAAATAAGATAATAAAATTTAAAACATGATAGAAAATATCACAAAACACAAGCTAATAGAATCAATGTTTAAAAAAATATGACAGTTTCACAAACATGCACCCAGAATGCAATTTTTAATCAATGGTTGTGAAAACCTGTATCCATAATAAAATAATAGCTTTGCAGAAGTAAGAAAAAAAACTAATCAAAAAGTGAATCAAATAATTTTAACTATAAAATTCAGATCTACCAGGAGAGCTATTATTTACATGCAAATATGTACTATATGTACATAGATAATACTCCAAATCTTAACCTGGTAGTTTAGTAACTATTCTTTTGCATACAGAATATGATGATCTTATGATAATTATGATTTATGTCCAGGTATAATTTAGGTCAGTAGAAATTCATATCTCTTAGAATATTACTATAGAATTATAGTATTCTGGTGCACCTCTAGCACCACAAAGAAATCAAACAACTGAAATGTAGTCATTTAAATTTCATCTTAAATTAATTTAATGACATTAAAAATGAGCAGGGTCTGGAGCCATAGTAAGTACAGCAGGTAAGGTGTTTACCTTCTACATGGCCAATTCAGTGTGATTCTCTGAGCACCGACAGAGTGATCTCTGAGCACACAGCCAGTAGAAAATCCTGAGCACTGCCCAAGGTTTGGCTTGATTTGATCTCCAGCATTACTCATGTTCTCTTGATCACTGCCAGGAAGACCCTTGAACGTTGTCCAAGGAGTAAGCCCTGAGCACTGCTGGTTGCTTCAACCCCTGCCATATAAATTAGTCCTAACATACAGTCTTCTGATAATACAGTGAGTTAAAGCTTCCTTATGTGGCCTTGATAACCAAATCTAGGTATATAGTTATGAATAAAAAACTTACTCTAGTCTCTTTGTGATAACAGGTTAATAAAAATTCTTAATATAAATATATGGTGCACACTAATTTTAAAATTAAAAAAAAGCACATACAATCACTGTAGTTCTATTTTAGAAATGCAGGATTATTTAACATAATTCTACATCATGAAACAAAAAGTATTTGACATAAAAAGAAACAAAAACAATTAAAATTACCACCACTGTATATAGACAGTAATAGCAAAATAGGAATATAATAGAATTACCTTAATAGTGTAACAAAATATTTAACTAAACCTCATATTTAAGATAAAATATTGAAATAATCTTGAAATAGAAGGGGTATGTATAAAACATTTACAGAGCTCTCTGAAAGCTAGAAGGTAAGAGAGAAGTTTTATGTAGTACTTGCTCTTGGGAAGAAGACATAATAGTATACTTGTTTACAAAATACGGTTTTATAAGGAAAAGGATTCGCTTGCCAAGGCATCGAAAATCAGATGGGCTGGACATGTAATGCGATTTGGAGACAACCGCTGGACTAGAGCCATTACCAACTGGATCCCACGGGATGTCAAAAGATCACGGGGCCACCCACCTACAAGATGGTCAGACTTCCTTGTAAAGACCCTGAAGGAACGGTTTGAGGCTCTTCATATTCCTGAATCAACCAGATGCCATTGGGCTACATTGGCACATGATAGGGTCCAATGGAAATGTTACTGGCACCTGCTCGAGCAAATCGATGAATAACGGGATTCAAGTGATCAAGTGAAGGAAAAAGGATATATATTAATATGATAAAATTATTATACTAGTGAAAAAAGGAGATATAACATCAAGCTGCAAATTTCAATTGTACAACTAATTAGAGCAGAAAAAAATTGCAAATTCTGAAATAAAAGTTTCATTAGCAATGCATAAAAGTGAAATGCCCTTATAACAGCAATCCTGTTAAAAACACAAGCAAAATAGAAAATGAGGAAAGTAATATGAGCAGTGATATGGCTCAGTGGTCAAGCAATTTCATTGAATTTATCAGGCCTGGGTTTATATAGATAGAAAAGGAGAGAAAAAGAAAAATGTGGAAAGAAGGAATGAAGTAAGAAATATATACATTTTTATATAATTACAATAATATAGTAAAAAGAGGAAATAGTAGAGAAAGAGTGAGTGAGAGAGAGAAAGAGAGAGCGTGAAGTGCCTGCCATGGAGACAGAAGGGGGAAGCGGGGCACATTGTGGATGGGAAATGTGCACGGGTGAAGAGATGGGTGTAGGAACATTGTATGACTGTAACCAGAAATGAACAACTGTGTGACTGTATCTCATGTTGATTCAATTAAACATAAACTTAAAAAATAAACAAAGTATAGAGAGAACAAAACTTTGTAACGAAAAACATTATTTCCAATTTTAAAATTATATGCTGGCTTAAATGTAACTCTACAGATTTTTATTCTTGGTCATTAGAAAAGGCTTTTTGGAACTGCACTGAACTCGTGGTCTGTCCATCTGATGCAGGACCTTGAGATAAAAGGGAACTTGATCCTGATATTGTTGGGGCCCCCCATGGCTTCCGGACCCTTTCCAATACTTTTGGGTAAGGTCATGATTAGATGCAAAATAATGTGGCCTAAGAATATCAAGATATTCTGTTGCTTCCTTTAAGATTATAACCACATTCAATAGAATCTAAATATAGTTGTATTAATTCTGAAGTTTGTGCTTGCAATAATAAAAATATGGAGTACTGCAGTTCTCTGCCTGGAATTTAGATGAGATGAGTAAAACACACTTGTGTTCTCCAACTGAATAATTCATCCTATAATAGAAAAAATGCATTAATATTTCATTAACTGACAATGTCTTCTTCATGTGTATAATCTAACAGATTAAAATGATTAATTAAAATGATTTCTTTGAAATTTTACATTTTCTATCTTGTTCACATTTAAGATTGAAAAAAAAACCAGAAAACTTACATTGGTTTGGAAGTTGAACTACTTAATGATTTCCTTGGATGCTCACTGCTGTCACAAATTATTCTAGTCCAAAAAGGAGGTAATATTGATGCAATCACATTCTGTGCAAAAATAAATAATGCTCTGGATGAAAAATTTTATCATTTAAAAACGCGATTAGTGCATTTTTACAAAGGATTCTTAATTTTAAAATGAAATGGCAGTGTTAGAAACTGTCATTTCAATCTGACAGAAGTAGAGAATATACTTTTCATATTGCCTAACCTTTCATCAACATTTTTATTCAAACTGCTAGTTGTTAAAACTTAGCAGTTTGGGTATTTAACAAGGACAATGAGCGCACCGAGTTCTCCCCATGTTGATACAAGTAACACACTCTATATTCCATTTCAAATTCCAACACAAATTCACTGCAACTTTTTCAGTTTTACTCAGAATTTGATTTTATAGTAAAAGGTTTTGATGAAGGATTGGCTATGAGGAAATAAATAAGAACTAGGTGACCAAAACACAATTTTCTATTCTGATCCTAGCGTTTACTCTCTTCCTTCCTTCCTTCCTTCCTTCCTTGCTTCCTTGCTTGCTTCATTCCTTCCTTCCTTTCTTTCTTTTCTTCCTTCCTTCCTTCCTTTCTCTTCCTTCCTTCCTTTCTCTTCCTTCCTTTCTTCCTTTTTCCTTTCTTTCCTTGCTTCCTTCCTTTCTTTCCTTCTTTCCTTCTTTCTCTTTCCTTTCTTTCCTTCTTTCCTTCTTTCCTTCTTTCTTTCTTTCTTTCTTTCTTTCTTTCTTTCTTTCTTTCTTTCTTTCTTTCTTTCTTTCTTTCTTTCTTTCTTTCTTTCTTTCTTTCGTTCGTTCTTTCTTTCTTTCTTTCTTTCTTTCTTTCTTTCTTTCTTTCTTTCTTTCTTTCTTTCTTTCTTTCTTTCTCCCTTTCTCCCTTTCTCCCTTTCCTTCCTTCCTTCCTTCCTTCCTTTCTTCCTTTCTTTCTTTCTTTCTTTCTTTCTTTCTTTCTTTCTTTCTTTCTTTCTTTCTTTCTTTCTTTCTTTCTTTCTTTCTTTCTTTCTTTCTTTCTTTCTTTCTTTCTTTCTTTCTTTCTTTCTTTCTTTCTTTCTCTCACTTGTTCTTTCTTTCTTTCTTTTCTATCTCAGAGAACATATGTTGTTTAGGGGTCAAACCAGTGTTAGTCTCCCTGCAAGGATATAAGGCCATCATAATAGCCCCTATGCTCGGCAAGCACAAAGGATCCTCCCAAATATGGTTAGTCAAGTAGTTTGGGCAGCAGAATAGGAGACACTGAGGGTGTGATACTGCTCAGGTTCTGTGTCCTGTCTTGTGTCATTCCATAACCTGTAGCCTCATGTTTTTGTCTTTCCCTTTCAGAGTCCTTTAACATTATATGACATTAGAATTTTGCCTATTATTATCAGTCTGTGATACTGCTCAGGTTTCCATGGGAATGTAGTAAGAATGTAAACTGACACAACCATTTTGAAAAACAATATGGACTTGCCCCCAAAACTAAAATGAGATACCATATTATCTAGCAATCTCATATTTGCCTGTCCACCTAAAGAATAAGAAAACATTAACACAAAGTTTATATTCTCCCGAGTTTGTTGACACATTATTCAAAAAAAATTAAAAATGAAAGTAGCTGAAGTGTACCCCCAAAGAGGACCACATAAAGTGGATGTGCTATACTTGTACAATAGTATACAATTTAATTGTAAAAATGGAACTTTGACAGCTTCAGGATATATGGAGTGAACTCTATAGAATTATGCTGTATTAGGTGCCAGAGCAATAGTCCAGCAGGTAGGGCATTTGCCTTGTATGCAGCCGACCTGGGTTCGATCCCTGGCATCCTATATGGTCCCTTGAGCATTGCCAGGAGTAATTCCTGAGTGCAGAGCCAGGAGTAACCCCTGAGCATTGCTGGGTGTAATCCATAAAGAAAAAAAAACAGAATTATGCTACTTGAAATGTCTGATGGAATAGAATGTTTTCATACCCATAATATTAAAGAACTGATGCACAGAAAAGGCACTATGAAGAGCTAAAGTGTAGGTATTGGTGAGACAACTGTGGTGCCTAATAAGAAGGTGGGAGAAGAGGAAAAGCTGAAGTAAGGTGGGAAAAAAATCATATGTTCTGCTGACTCGGTGTTCTGAATTTCTTCACTTAATAAAATTTATTTTCCTATAACATTTATGCTATATTTGTAACATTTAAAAATGTTATATTTGTAACATTTAAAAATGTTATATTTGTAACACTAACGTAAATGTCTGCCACCCCAGCAGAGCCACATAACAAGCCAGATGACCCCCAACTCTATCGGGCCACCATTTTCCACATCCAAACTTCCCTCTCATCAGAACTCCACCCAGCGACAGCCTATCACAGCCCAGATCAACGACACCCACCCTGCAGCAGTTTTTTCAATCCGGCCCAGGTATGCTGAACCAGAGACTCACAGACATGGGGCAGAGCTGCTACTTGCTCTCCCCTGTGCCCAAACCGCTCACGAGGCACCCGGGAGGGATGACAGGTTCTAGCCGTGGCCCGCCACCCCAGAAGAGCCTCACAACAAGCCAGATAACATTTATAAATGTTATATTTGTAACATATAAATGTTTTGTTTATAACATTTATAAATCTTATATTTATAAATGTATTAAAATGTTTGATAACTTTGAGCATTCTGTGCATACTTTTTGTTTTCACTACCTGAGCTTCTCATGTGGCTTTTTGATGACAGCAGAGTGACTCTGCCAAAGCCGACTGCTTCAAAGCATGGAGTTTTCTGATGGCCCTGGCAGGCTGAAAAATGTACCAGTTTCTTAACGCACTTAAGAGCACACAATAACATTTGTTTCATTTGAAATTAATTAAATCCATTTAAATGGTTATAAATAGCTCTAATATGAGCAAATGTTACAATCTTTAACAAACTTAAATGAAAGAAAAAATTTGAAAGCTTTTGTGAAAGCATTTCTTTCTACAAAAAACTGAAAAATGTAAATCAGATGTGCATTATGACATGAAATAAAAATACATAACTAAAAATTAAAAGTCTGTGAAATGTGTATAATATAGAATAAATAAAATTTAAAAAAGGAATAAGCATTAACTGAAATGTGTCTTTTGTAAATGGTTGAAATGCTAGAATCTTACCATTTCCTCCTCATTCTCTATGTAAAGCAGGTCAGACTTCCGAGAAGCACAGTCCATCACACTCTCATTCCAAGACTTTTTTTTTCACCATTTGTGTAATAGCAATTGTTGGAATATGTAAATCCATCAGGTGGGCAATGACCACAATGAGACACAGGAGTAATATTTTGAGCTACCAATGGAAAAATTTCATTACAAACACCAAATAGATGTTATATATGCAGAGGAACAAACATACATGCATATTACATACTGTGCACGGTCAAATTTGTGATTCATTCAATGCCCATACTCCCAGTAAAGGTCAATTTCTCATTCTTTAATTTACATTTCAATATAAGATAAACACATCAATAAAAATTTCCATTCTATATGTCTACATTAGCCACAAATTAACTATTTTAAGGTTGAGTTATTTATTTCATCATTATTTTTAGCAGTAAGATATTTGAGCCAAAATTGGCAAAAAAAAATTCACAATAAACTATTCTTAATATTCTGCTGCATACTAATTTCTTTTTATGAATTTTATTGACTTAATTTTAGCTATGTTTCCATTTAAATTAAATAACATTCATACTTAATCCAAGATATGCAAATTAAACATATATTATCAAACTTTGAAAATTAGTATGTACCTTTCTGGGTTCTTGTTTCTGAAAGAGATTTATTCTGCTTTAGATCATCATGGGAGGCTAAAAGAAAATTAAGGAAAATTTACAAATATAAATTATTTAAATACATAACAAGAACATTAGCTTCTTAGTTGAAAGTTTTGTATCATTAAAGTTTAGAAACTTATGCAATAATATCATGTGTGTATAGTAAAATATTTTCAGGGAAGAGTGTACTAATTCGAAGAAGAATGTGGACAGAGAAAGAAAAGCAGAAATAGCAGAAATAAGAAAAGAGAGAAGCAGATGTAAGAGAAATAAAGCAAAGCCGAAAAGCAAAATTTTCAGACTCTGAGTTCCATATTCTGGGCAATCCAGGATAGAATTCTTTGCAGTAAGAGGACGCGAAATTATGCAGATCACTCCATCAGGGGAGTTTCCCAATAAAATTAATTTCACTAAGAAGAAGAATATAACAATTAAGTCTGAGTCAAAAAATATTTTAAAAGCTTAAAGAAATCAAATCACGACTGACTCCGTATTTGGTTTAACAAAGTTCAAGAAATGATCTATATTTCCCAGTAAAGTCTTTTTAGTATCCTAAATCATGTCTTCATCATAAAATATAAATATATAAAAATATTCTCTATTGTTTTCTCTATGTTAAAAATGTAAAGTTCTCAATCCACAGTAGTCTATATGTACTTGCATTAGAGATCTGTTCTTTAATACAGTATTAAGTGGAGGCAAGATCATTAGTAAAGAGGCCGGAGGGACAGCACAGTGGGGAGAGCTTTTTTGTCTTGCATGTGGTTCCCAGGTTCAATTCCCACCATCCTATATGGTCCCCAAGCACCGCCAGGAATAATTCCTGAGTGCAGAGTCGGGAGTAATCTCTGAGCATTGCCAGGTGTGACCCCCCCACCAAAAAAAAAAAAGATCATTTGTAAAAGTTCCCTAATAAGCTTTCAAAAATTGACTTACGAGGAGCAATAACCGTTTGTACAATAGCGCACACCAAAACAAAGCAAGCGATCCCTAGGACCCCTGCAATCAGCTTCTCTGGAGGTAACCCTAGAGGGAGAGAAATGAAAACACTGAGGAAGGAAAGATGGAGAGAACTTTTTAGAAGTGTGATTCCATTATCCCACTAGACTCTAGATTCACTGTAATATTTCTCCCGGAGTATAGATAATATCGCATTTTAGCAAGCATAGAGATCTATGATTTGTTCAACTATGCCAAGCAAAATTAGTCTTCAGATTTCATGTTAGAATTTCATATACTAAGCCTCTGATTCTCTGAAAACTATTGCGTGTTCTCCCTTCTCTCTCCAACACATCTGCAACCCAAATGCCCTTTATAAAACTGTCACATCTTATGTCTACATGATGACTTACCTTTGCAGCGGCAGTTCTTATCGTTCTCCTGAAGAGACTGAGTAGCACTTTGAAGATTTAATTCTGCATATGTTATTTCTTGCTCTGTTTCTGAAGTGAAGCTTTTAGGTTTTATTTGTTGTGTTTTTGATTTGTTAGCTAAGTTTACTTCTGCATAGGTTGCTCTTTCATTACTCATCTCTGCAGTTTAGTAATGGCAGGCAATGTTCTCTAAGGTAAATATATTTGAGAAAAAAAATAGTAGATAGCGTCAAGGTAGTGGAATAGGAAATGGGTGGAGTGAGGGTGTGTGTTAGAGTTCATTCTGGCTCTTGAACTTACAATAACGTTCTTCGGTTCTTAAACAGAGGTCTCATAGCAATAAATCAATCAATAAATTAAATGAATAAATAAATAAATAAACAAGTAAGTAAATAG